>JAVXUP010000859.1:0-329799 GCA_033070095.1 Escallonia herrerae
TTGAGGGGGTGTTTGGTTTCTTGGAAAAATTTCACGGGAAGGAATTGGAATTTTGGGATTGGGTTTTGTTCGGTTATTTGATTTGTAAATGTGGTGGTGTGTTTTTTATTTTTCCGGATCAATTGATTTTTGGGCATTGTGAGGGTTATTGTTCTTCCTCTAGTTTCTATTGAAAGACATTTATTTTTATTGGAACTGCTTATTTGCTTATGTGTGCTAATATCTTGAGGAAACAGACAGGAAAAAATATTTGATTTTGTGAAATTAGTTGAATACTTGTCAGACATTGATAATGATTGTACATTTGTACTTATTATTATGTTTGAACCAAATTGAGAGGGACACGACAGAGACGGCGTGAGAGGGATACGGAGAGTCCGACATATCTTGTGTATCTGGTCTGGGCGTGGCGGGTATGGAGCTTGGATCTTGAGATGGGCAGCGCAAGGGACGTTGTGAGAGAGAGAGAGAGAGATGGTTTTTCGATTGGAATTGCAGAGAGAGAGAGAGAGAGAGAGAGTTTTCTAATGCGTTGAGGAGAGTTCAAAAAAATGGGGCACAATTGAATGGGTGTAACTTTTCTCTAACATAGCATCCAGAAAAGCTGAAAACACCTCGAGGTGTTTTCAGCTTTTTCGGCACTCTTTGAGTATGTGTATTCAAAACAATTACAAAAAATAATAAAAAGTATTCTGAAAAAAGCATTTTTTTCACCATTATTGAAAAAATGGAAAACAAAATTCCTAAACATACAGGCCCTTGAGTTCTTAGTTTCTAATACTTGAATTTCAAGGGGTTTAACAATAGCTAATAACTGTGGCTCGAGTTGTGTTAAACCGAAGGGTGTGGGTTTAATTGTGAGTAGCATGAGTTTTTTCTGATACCAAGTTGAAATCGTGCCAATTTTGAGGTGGATAGGATACATGAAATGCATATAGTAACTTTATGTGTAGCTTGCTTAATTAGCTACAAAATTAGCCACAAGTCTTTAATGGCTCTCACCTTTTATATGTTTTTTAAGTACACTTAAATTTTGTGTATTTTTTTACTTATACAAATTAATAAATTTGATATAATTTTTGCACCCCTCAACAAAAATCCTGGCTCTGCCACTGGGTGGTGGTGTCCTCATGTTGGTAATGGTGTTGGTGGTGGCCATGATGATGTGGTGGTGGTGTTGCCCCAGGCTCGTCGTGGTAATTGTGGTGGTGACTCTCTGGTGTGGTGGATGTGAAAACGTACAGCATGGGATCATAAATTGTGAGGCTAAGATCTTCACCTCAAGGATGAAAATCGAGGATAAATAATAGCAAATTCAGTAATACCGTGGGCTCATAAGATTCAAAGAACAGCACCAAAGCCCACAAAAATCACACACCCAAACAGGTAAAAGTACAGCCCAACCGGACTCCTCGCATCATCCAATAAACATATTCAAAGAACCCAACCAACATTACTAGCGAAACACGCGCGACAAAGGGCACGTAGCCACAACGCACCACCGTTATTGCCATAAGATCCGTCCAAACCAGCGCCATTGCAGCAAAATACTTGCGCACAAAACCGCCTCTCACCCCGTCACAAAAAACCAAGGCCACCCCACCCAACCATGCCAACACAGGAGAACACAAACCCCATCGCGCGACACCAACAAACAGCCAAGCACTAAACACGTCCAAAAACAAAGAGGGCACCAAGCTATGGGGAAAGGGAGAGGGAAAAATTCCAACTTGAAACTACACCACACCCTCTCCACATGCCTATAACCACGCATGGAACACAACCAAAAGAAGAGGGAGCATTGAGCTGGGGGGAGGGGGACGGACGTCCCTTAGCTTGAAACTACACCTCTTCACACGGCCTCACTACCCACCAAGCGCCCTCAGGCACGCCACCATGTCCACCAACCACACCTGGATGGCTGGATGAAACACATGGAAAAGGCCCTTGAGATTTGAAGTTATGTGATAAATTTACTGTACAAGTTCGTTTTATGCAGAGTGAACCTTCGCTTTTGGTCGTGCAATGAATGTGCAACTAAATTTTTTTATATAAACTTGTTCTACACTGTGTTCATACCTATTCTGGTCGCACCCAGGACCCGCTAAGGGACCCACTTTGCACGACACATCACCCAGTCAGCGGTCAACTTTTCAACGCTCGAGAGCCGGTCAAAGCAACGCATGCTCAAGTCACGTGAACCGCTCGTGAAGCGACCTCGGCGTGCCTTCCACCTTGGGGGTCGGCCACCTCAAGGGGTCGGCCACCCCAAGGGGTCGGCCTCCCTTGGGGGGTCGGCCACCTGCCTTGACGACCGACGCCCGTCACCTTTGACCGTGCTCCGTTGTCACGACGACCGTCACTCGCGGCCGCGCTCCGCCGTAGTCGCGACGACCGTCGCTCTCGGCCGTGCTCCTTCGTCGCGATGACCGTCGCTCGTAGTCTCGACGACCGTCACTTGTGGCCGCTCTGTCGCCATGACAACCGTCGCTCACGGTCGCGCGCCATCCACGCAACGACCCTTGTTGCTCGGACGTCACTCTGCGACCCTCGTCGCCCGCACTCCACCGCGCCCATGCGCCACAATCATGTTATATGCTTACGGGATGGGCTCACAACCTGAAAGCCATCACCGGCACAATCACAGGGGGGCTTCGCTCCGTGCTGCGGCACGAGGACCCTTCGCAGCGGGATAGGCGACTCCTCCGGGACACTATCTCCGCCAGGGTGCCTGCGTGACTGGCCTACGTGCTCTGGCACTGGGGGCTCGCGTCGGCACCCCTAAGGACTATGACCCCCGGGTCACTCCGAGATGGGAGCAGGTCTTCGGAAGGGCATCTTGCCTAGTCCACCTGGCAGCTGGGCGTCGGGTCTTCCCTACCGCTGCCAGGCCTGTGGGATTCAGTAAGGGCTTGGACTGGAGGCTGGGGCAACGGGCTACTCTGACCATGCTACCGCGGCATGATCAGTCTCCTCAGACAGGCAGAGAGACGTCGCAAGGGCAGGGCAGCACGAACTTAGGGACCGGCAGTCCCAACGGAGGATCAGTGCTTTGGCCCCCTGGCGACGTGTCGTTCCCAGGGGGTGACACATGTCAACTTATGACACATGCACATTTTTGCCTATAAATAGTGGACTTTGGAGCTTTTTCAAGGATCTTTCTCTCATTTGGACTTTTCACTTTCTCTCTCTAAAAGACATTCTCTCTGGAATTCTAGTGAGAGAAACACACTTGGACTCCCGTCTCCGGACTGTAGACTGTCGGTCCTGTTCGTCTCCGCCCTGCCTGCGCGGCGCTGCCAGCCCTCACGACCTGTCTGGGGAGCCTTGCCCTCAGCCCTTACGCCGTCCTTGCTGTCTCCCGCGTTGCCTACCTGGAAGCTGACTCAGACTGCATCCTTTGTGGCACCTCCACGTAGCATCGAACCACGCATCATCACACTGTAATTCTTAAGAAAAATGTTTATGTCTTAGCATTTCATTTAATTGAGCCACATAACAACTAGAGGCAATGATCAACAACTGACCCATCATCACCTCGAATGACCCAGTTTGCTACTCGGAGAAAGGAACCATCTTTTTTTTACAGAAGTTCTATTTATATCAAACAATGTGAACGTCGAGTTCCTGATCCGGTACCTGCAAGAATATCTTTAACATGCTCAATAAGACAGTACACATAAAGACAATACTAATTCACAAAAATAATTTTTTTAAGGCAATAACTCAAAATGACGTAGTGTGAATTATTTTTTGACAAAAAGATCACCAAAAGACTATTAATTATCCAAAGTGTCGTGTATATAATATTGGTAATCTAACCACGGCTATATCCTCTTATAGCTACATTATAGGAATTTATTTTTATAGTATACAACACAATACTACATACTACTTCATCCGTCCCAAAAAATTGCACCAGTTTGATTTGCAGATATTTTTAGGAGCTTGGTCATATTATTTAATTTTCTATCTTTGGCTTCATCTTTAGAACAACCAAAAGTACCCACCATCCTCGTTTCATTCTTTATCTGTATCTTTTTGACTCCCTCTTTATCTTCTTCTGGTTTTCTTCAATTCTTTTCAAAATTCTTTTTTTTTTACTCTATTCATCTTCTTTTTGGTTTTGTATTTCCCAAATAAAATTCTCTTACATTATTCGAGCACGAAACAAAGAACATCAAGCAACCATTCCATTCATGCTCCCAACAGAATCAAGTTATACATATCTGGATGTCGTTGCCATTTTTCTAGGCTACTGTACTCTTCGATACTTAAGTCCGAGCGCAACTATAGGATATGGACTCTGAAAAAGTAAGAGAAATTGTGTGCCTGTGTGTATCGTTATTTGAGTACTTGGGATAGTTCCCTTTATGTAGTTTTAGATAGGAGCTCGACGACTGGGCCTTGAGCCAGAGATGTTAGGATCACGTCAAGATTTTTGAGGATTCTTTTCGAATAATAATTTCTAGTAAGGTAATTTGACCCAGTTTGACTGGGACTGTCGCATGACTCCCAATTATTGAGAGTTTAATATTTGACTTATATCAACATCATAAGTGGATGCCTAGCTATGCCACCAAAATCATTGTCGAGATCAGCGTCCCTTTCACCGGCCATCAGATCACCCTCCGCAACTCCATTGACACCGCGTAAGGAAGCTCATGACCCTCGTACACTCACACGAATTTCTGGGTGGGATGGCTCGTTTGCTATGATCGTGGAGAGATTAGTTGGGTTTTTTTGGCAAAACTCTGATTTATTATAGGGAGCGATCGTGATCCCGGGGAGGGGGGAAGAGAAACAAAAGGATAAATGAAAAAAAAACCCATCCAATGATAAATGTGCAAGTACGTCGAAAATTTATAACGAAAAATGAAAAGTGAACAATAATTTAGAACAGTCAAAAAGGAAAATTGAGTGATCTTTTTTTTGGAGGGGGGGATGGAAGGAGTATTATGATGGATAAGGGTATGACTATGTTTAAGTACGTGCCATAAACAATAGTTACGGTTGGAAATACAGCTGATTTCACCATATATACAAGGCTACGTTTGTTGTGCATGATTATTCAGTAGGATAAGACATGATAAGGGTGGATAAGGCCAAATAAGCTATACTGATGGATAACTGATGGATAAGGCCAGATAAGCTACAAATCTTGTTCAGCTTTGGAACAAGTCCGAATTATAAGCCGTATAAGCCATAATATTGTTTTCTAATCAATTAACAATCGTAGAAAAAAAAAGACAAACATCACAAAATAACAATTCACATTTGAAGCAACCAGTGGTCTTGTGGTGGTTGAGGTGAGGATGGAGAAGATGGGTTGAGGGAGGGAAGGATAGAGAAGATGGTGGAGCTGGCAGCATTGTGCTGACAGAGGTGGTGGCAAATGTGGATGCTCTTGTGGAAGATGAGGAAACCGGTGGTGGAAGAACGGGTGTCGTTGTGGTTTAATATGGGATGCCGTTGTGGAAGATCGAGAGGCCAAAGGTGGAAAGGGTGGAACATGGGAAAAGGGGCAGAACCAGGAATATTTTTCAGGGGGTGCAAAAATTATATGTCCGTTACCAAATTTTTTATTAAAATAATATTAAAAACAAAGTGCACTTATAAAGCATACAAAAAGTATTATTAAGTTTCACGAGAGTTATTAAAGACTCTTTACAAGTACAACACAAAAAAGTTGAAGACTGTAGAATACTATCTTGATAAAGCATACAAAAAGTATTATTCGAACTTTATCTCGAATATTGGGACTATAATTCATAATATTCGGACTCAAGTCAGGATCCGTAATAACCTCATCAGAGTTGAACTCATCACGAATTCTACTTGAACGCCCGAAATCAACATCTCGATGCACAAATGTCGCCTTGTCCGTTACTGTTAAAGTTGAAGACTGTAGAATACTATCTTGATTAGGCTGCGAGGATTCTGCTAATTTCCTTAGCTTTTTAAAAAACTTATCCATTCTGAAAAAAAAACACACACACACATGCACATTGGAATAAAATCTCAATATCTCAACACAAATTCACATAGTTAAATAACTGTACATATTATTATATTAGCATATTACACTAAATTTAACATATTAAACTAAAATATAAATGTTAACATATTATCATATTAAACTAAAATTAAATCATTACCTCAGAGAGTCACAACAGCTGATGATGAGTTATGATAAGCAGTTGAAGCCACCAATGCGGGTAGAGGTGTCAAATGGGCCGAGCTTGGGCCTGCCCAGCCCAAGCCCATCGGGCCTCCAGCAAATCGGGCTGGGGCCGGGCCTGATTCTGGGGATATCTGGGCCCGGTCCAAGCCTAGGCCCTAGGCCCAACATTTAGGGCCGGGCCCAATTTTTAAATTTTTTTTTTTGGCATTTTCTTGTTATTCAAGATAAGGGTTTTAATTATGGTAATTTGTTGTTATTGTTTAAGCAAATTGTACTCTAGGGAAAGATTAGTAGAATACACATAAATTGAATTAATATCCAAAGATCATATTCCAAAAGGGAAATATTAGTAAATTGCACCATCAAAGTCAAACTAATGTTCAAAATACATTGTACATCACCGAACATAATAATAACGTTCTAATAAGAAGTCATATTGAAAATGCATGTAGCCAAAGTTTAAAACTTCAAAGCATGTTTAGAGCATCCTGATCCAAACCTTAATAGAGCACTCAACAAATCCAGTCACTGTTCACTACAAAAAGTCATGAAGAAAACAACAAATTAAAATCGATGGATACAAGTTGCCTAAAATCAGCCACTTGCTCCAGTTAGTCCACTTGATCAAACTGTTGTACTGACTGCCAAATCTTGCTGACAATTGTCAACCTTTTAGATATTACAAATAGTTCTATATTTGGCCAATTCTTTAGATTTTTGGCCTTGTTTAATGCTTCGTAATCTTCTTCTTTTTTAGACTTTGGGCTGAAAATTAAGTAGACAAGTAAGCTGTTAAACGATGATGGTAGTAGACCTCTTTGGGTTGGTTTCCTTGCTTCAATGAAGCCAGTTTCATTTGAATCAACCAAATGTTTTTACATTTTGTTCTAGCTATTTCATCTTCAACACCTAAACGTGAGCAAATAACGAATAAGCAAGTATCAAACCTTTGTGATTATGATTGCTGATATTGTGAGATCAGTTTAAGCTGAATTTTTCATGTTTATTGGATTGCTTTTGATGAACACTGATGTGTAAAATAAAAATAAAAAATTCACATAAGAACAGAATTTGCGTAAAAAAATAAAAAGAGAAGGAGAATTGCAAACCAGTTTTAAATGAATAGGGCCTAAACTGGGCCAAACCCGGGCTGGGCCTCAATTGGGCTTTTTCCGGGCCATGGATCGGGCCGGGCCAAGCCCTGGCTTTTTCGGGCAGGGCCTGACCCGGGCTTTTTCTAGGAAATGCAGGCCTGTCCCAGGCCCTAAGCCCTAAAATGTCAGGCCAGCACTGTTCATGAACGGGGCCGGGCCAGAAGGGGTCGGTGGGCCAGCCCGCGGGGCACCTGGCCCATTTGACAACTCTAAATGCGGGTGTTGGTCTAAACTTCCATGTGCCTGCATTAATTTGATAAAAGAGAGAAAAAAAATGAGAATGAGAAATTAAAATATTTTCATTGCCTTAATATTTCACTTTTGTTGCCAACATTATTACTATTTTTTCCTTAATTAGTACTTCTAATTGTGCTTGTACAGTTCTACAAAATTGACACCTAATAATAAGGTGCTTATTTAGAGTTATTTTTTTTAATGTGAACTCCATTTTTGTCATCAATCACCAATTCACCATAATAATTATATAGTGATAACAGTGAAGCCAATGTGACTAAAAATGAAGCTCACATTTAATTCTTGTTTAGGGTTTTTATAAGGTTTCATCTTCTTCGTATAGTGTTCAGAACAAAGTTTAACAAATAACAATTATATCTAAGCCTTTTAAGGATTTAGGTGGCCAAAATTCACATAAAATTGTCATTGGTTATTTGGTTAGACATAAGACATCAATGATCAATATAACTATATAAGGTATTCTAGACATTTAGTATAAAATGAAATAAGTTCTTTTCTTTGTTTCTTTATTTATTTTGCATAATTGTACAAATTATTAGAATTTAGAAGCAAACAAGCTAGAAGTAGTGAAGCAGTATTTTGCAGCATTGACAATTGTACAAAATTTTAGATCAAAAACAAGAAAGAAATGATAAAAGTTGAAGAGCCTCACACTATTTTTTGTCACTAAATGTCCAGTGACTCAGTGAGGCAGTGGAAGCTGGAAGGGGCCGAAGGGCTTAAGGCAATAACGCAGACACACTTATACAGTTATACGTGAAAATTTTGCAACAGTGAGCAGTTAGCACTCGACAGTCGGCACTCCCAGGCCCCAGCAGGCAGGCGGCAATAGCCGGCGTAGGCTTCGGTGCGGGACTCGCGGGACTGCGGGAGGTCGTCGGCGGTCAAGATGACAAGATCTCAGATCTGGTTCTACAAGGGTGACTAGACAGACTAGTGACTGCCGACTGGTTCTTCAAGTCTTCAAGAGGTCGTTGGCGCCTCGGCGGTCAAGATCTCAGATCTAGTCGTCCGATCACGGGCTCACGGCGTCATAACCGTCACTTCGTCGTCCCTCGTCGTCGTCGAAGCTACTATCTGAAGGAGTGAAGGACTGAAGGTCAAGGTGGGTTGGATCTAGTCATCGGTCGGTTCACTGTCCACCGGTTACCGGTGAGACTGTGAGTGAGAGAGAGAGAGAGAGAGAGACAGAGAGTCGATTGTGGGTCCCTCGGGACTCGGGGAACGGGGTATCAGGGATTAGGGAACGGGTCTCGGGGAACGGGCTCTCGAGAACGGGGTCAGTGCGGTTCCCAAAAAAAAAATATTTTTTTTCCCAGAAGTGAGGGGGTGCTTCAGCCCCCCCCTTGTCCCAACGTGCGTCCGCCCCTCCATAGGGAGGCTGCCTGCACCTGTGGCAATGGTGAGAGGCAAGAAAGAGGAAGAATACCGAATAATCCCATGTGAAAAGGATTAGTTCAACTCCCCCCAACCTCCTCCTTCCCAAAAAAATACATAATTGTCCCACTCCAGTGTGATACATAATTATCCCACTCTAGTGAGAAAAAACAAGTCTGACAAATCTTTTATCCCACTCCAGTGTGATACATAATTATCCCACTCCAGTGAGAAAAAACAAGTCTGACAAATATTTTGTTCTTCATTCATGCGCACAACAAAGACCTACTTTTTTTTAATACTAACTAAAATTTTATCCCGCGCGCCAAACACAACGCTAGGGTTTATACCAAATCCAAATTCAGAAGAAGTTGGTTAGCCATGGTGGAACAATGTTCGACGCCACACACCACAAAGTCCATGTAAGTCTGAACACAATGCCCTCCTACATTGCATCCCTCCAGCCCTCTCGACAATGAATAGGACACCTTGGTCTTCTCTGCAGAATTCTTGGCTCTTTTTACAGATCCAAACAAGACCAGACCAAACCAAACCAAACCAAACCAAACCAAACCAAACACACCCATTTCCATCTCTGCGTCTCCCTCTCCGTCTCTTCAATGAAGCCACAACAAGTGCCCCTCTCCCTCTCTTCAATGAAGCCACAACAAGTGCCAGAAACGCGTGGGCAATCACAAAACATTCATCACATCTCCACTACCACTCAACTTCTGTCCCTTCTGTTTGTACTGCCTCAGCCATGGCGTCCACTGCTCACTTAACATTCCCCACCCATCACCCACCAACCTCAACCTCCCCGTCTTATCCGGAGACTCCAAATTTGGGGAAAAATATTTATACAATGAAACAGCTGAAATTCTTAACAAATTCACTTTAGGGTAAGCTCTTAATCACAATAATAATTAGTAGCAGTACATGATCGAATTACCAATAATCTCATCTTTACAACCACGCTTAGTAGATCTAAGATCCGATAACTCGTACAAACTTAGAACCCAACAATCGAGGAATTAAAAGGAGAACTACGGCAAACTTGGGATCCGATTAACAAATTCATTTGGCTCGCTTACTGAAATTCATCTTCTCGTAGTAACGGATCGACAGAAGCGACAACGACAGGTTCACTTCATCCTTCCCCCACCGGGTCTTCGCCGGGGTGGACTTCGCCGGAGCCACCGGAGGCGCAGGCAGGCACGGCCAGGCCGATGCGGAGCCGATCGGCACAGCGGCGGAGGAGGAGGAGGAGGAAGAGGACGGCTGCGGCTTGAAGAGTGGCCAGAGGTAGAGCGAGTGGAGCCGACGGAAGCCGCCGAGGGCGAGGACCACGGAGCGGAGCTGCTGGATGCCGCAGCCGATGTTGGCCGACTGCCTCGTGCAGATCAGCTCCCAGAGCCGCTCGTCCCTCGCCGTCGCGTGCCACCGCCTGCTGACGCACGCCGCCGACGCCAGCGTGCGCGCGTCGGCGTGCCTCAGCACCTCGTACAGCAAGTTCTCGTCCAGCAGCACCGCGCTCACGCCGTCAGCCAGTACTTCTTCTTGATCATCCATCACCTTGATCTTCTTCTTCTTGTCGTCTTCTCGGGTAACCGGATCTTCGCCGCCGGCGATTGATCGCTTCATTCCCCGACCGGTTTATGCAGGAAGAGGAATTTTGTGGGGCGTTTTTAAGGAGAATCTCTCCGTCTGCGATTCACTCCGTCTTGGAGGGGAAATAACGAGGGGGTGCGGGGGCGAGGAGGTTAATGGGCATCCACCTGCTTTTGATCGCGTTCGAAGAGGACAAAGAGTTGAAATGAATGCACTTCGGCTCCTTCCTGATTTACGAGTTTGTCCCTTTGATGTATGCTTTATTACTCTTCTGTATCTTTTCTGTTTGTTTGTGTAGAGCTGACTTTTGTGACAAAAGGTCAGGTAATAATGAAAAATGGGTGAGGTTAAATTTATATTTTTATTTCTAATTTTTACGTTGGTCGTTAGAAGGTACATAAGCGACACGTTTTTACAGTTCAGCAACGAGTGAGGGGAGATTTGGTCAGAATGTTACTGGTTTAGCGTCATCTTGAGAGTGAAATGTACATAATAAGTGGTGGCCTGCGTATTGTTATTCGTCTTTGTTGTAGTAATTTTTGTTGATACATTAAAAGGAAAAATTAACCGTACCTGTTATTTATATAGAAGGGTTATTTTAGAATTACTTCCGAAACTTATAAGTCGACCGAGACAACACTAGACCTAATCCGTGTGTGTGTGTGTATGTATATATATATATATATATATGTATATATGTTATTACTGCTCCATGAACCTTTATCTCTTGGTCACTCATTACTTGCATTTTAACCGCTGAGAGGAGAGGCCCACAACAATTGCCTGGAAAAAGCAAATGAGACCCGCAGTAAGAATGAAGCATCATTGCCTTCTTGCAGAGAAGGCATGCTCTCATGGAGGTGATAGGAAACCAAGGACAAGATGCAAACCCAGCCCTACCCTTAGCCGATGTGAAATACTCCCTATATTTTACCACCCGTCCTTAGAATTAGGCGATCACCAAGGACATAGGGAACTTTGCTTAAAATTACGTGAACATGGGGTTACGGCATGAGGGTTTCTGAATTTAATACCATGTTAATGCTATTATACATGTTGGAATATTTTAATAAAAAATTCTCTTTGTTTTCAAAATTGATTTTGAAAAAGTATTAAAATTTTGAGTAAAATTATAAAGTATTTTAGTCTCACATTACTTGAAAATAGAAAGAGAAAATTTTCTTACATACTTAAACTTTTGAAAAGTTTTTGTCCCACGTTGGCTATTGTAAAGAACTTTAAGGAGTATATAAAGTGACACTCCTTGGCCTTTAAGTAAGATGCGCTTGAGTTTAAGACTCGCACGCGCAAGGGGGAAGGACAAGTGGGGGAGAGACGAGTTTCTGAAATTTACGGATGCTCTATGTCAACAGTCACATTTTCTTTTATTACACAACAGTCATATTTTTTATTGCAGCACTTTATTTTACACAACAGTCATATTTTTTATTACAGCACTTTATTTCTGAAATAAATTTTGAATTTATTTTTTGTAACAGATTTCCAACAGCTATTTTTCTTCACCTATAAAAGGAGACATTTTCCTCACTTTTCAATACACAACTCTAAAACTCTCTTTTCTGATTACTAAACACTTAGATTTGTGGGGATTTTGGTAAGGTATCGAGTGAAACTTCTGCTTCATTCGTTTGTGCAGAATTACGAGTGAAGCAACAGTGAAAGCTGGGCTGTTGTATCCCGGAGGCGACGCATCAATAACCTTGCTGCACCGGTGGTAATTCTCCGAAGGGGCGCGAATCGTCTTAAGAGAGCGACCTAATCCGCGCCTCAGCCAGCTGTTTTATATTATATTTTTGGAGTTGTTCTTGCATGTTTCTTGTAACAATTCCAACAATACATGCTCCAGAATAGCACTTGATGTAGCTATAAAGCCATTTGCTGGTGTGTATTGGAAGCCTTTTTTTTTTTGTTGTTAGAGTATGATAGGTTATTTTGGGTTTCGATTAGTGGTTCTCCCGGTGTTAGTTCTACTAGTGGTATTGCTTTACATTAGCATATGCAGGATCCTTCTTCTACCTTATAGTCTGTTATGGAATAAATCTAACTAGATTGAATTTGAAGTAATGGTGGATGCCAAAAGGGGTCCCTTCTGGAAAACTCGACGCTTCAGTTGAATTGTAACATGATTGAAAATGAACCGTTAGTAAGTATGACTGTTAGTGTTGGTGCGAGCACACTTGTATGAGTGCATGGACACAAGTAGATAAACGGTATTTCTTGTACAGATACCAACTGAGCGGGTGAGGTCAGCTAAGGTTAGGAGAGCGATGCTAGACAATCCTTTCGTAGTGCCACACGAGGTCATCCCCCTGATCTCTTGTGGAACAAGGATTTACGAGTAGGACATGAAGTCCCATTTTGGTCACTTGTGAGGTAAGACAGGACGTAGAGACACTCTTGCAGACAAAATTGCATAACCTACTCTCCATTTCATGCCATAACCCTGGCGATCAGATAGCTTTTATAAGTCTTGGATGCAAAATGCAACATTTTTGTTTTGAGAGATGGAGTGAATTCGTGTGTCATGAAGCCCTTGAGAGTTAGGAAGGGATCATCAACCTATTCTTGTGGAGTCTTGGACTCCTTTTCAAGACGCACTAGACAATGACAATTTGTGCAATTTATTATTTACACGAACTCATCGAAACTTTGCTTCACCATATTTGAGAGGAAGACAGATCATTAGTGCAGTAGGTGCCCTTATCCTATATCATATGCGTCTTCTTTGTACTTTTTTACCTGTTAAAGAATATAAAATGGAGGTAACAGATGACTCACTGAAGTAATTTCACTGGGTGCCTTTCCATGTAAAGCAATATTACATATGTCTACATATTGCATTATTGCATATCATGACACACGCCGCACCATAATTTGTTGTCAAAATTTATATTGAATGTTTTACATTTCTTCATTTTTTTAATGTAAAATTTGAAATTTAATTACCTTAAAGACATAAATGAGGAAAAAGAGACTTTCAAGAAAGAGGCATAAGTTGTGCCAATCCAAAATATCGTTCTGCTAGAAAGACACCCACCAATATTTTGAGAATCGTTTATGAAGATGACAGTTTTTTGGCATCTTCCCTAATTAACGATCTATCCACCAAGATTAGTGTTGTTTGGTATAAAAGTCTTTTTTATTCTGGTATTAAAAAGTGTTAGGAGCGTTGTCCTACAGTCTGTGTTCTTGCCCAATTATCTAGTACCAAAAGTTTAATTGAGAATGTTTATTTCATACCATTTTATACTTTATAATATTTTTATTTATTATTAAAGATTTATTATTTGTCATTAATGTAGTTTTTAACAATAAAAAGAGGATTCGGGGCAGCATGTAGGATATGAAAATAAATGCTCCCTATTTCTTAAACTTTTAGGAAAAACAATGTGATTTTACCATGCTCTATTCTTATCGGTCAGAATTTATTTGTATTATTGGTGATAAAAAAAGGTGAAGGGAAATATAATTATATTAAAGAGCATTATAAAACTGAGAAAACTATCCTACCAGAAATAAAAAAGAAATTCTACATAAGTTAGGAAAACTCTAGAATGACAGTAGAAAAAAATGTAATTATTATACTTTTTTCGGTTAAAGGTCCTTGTATTTCATTCATGTCTCAAAAAACTATTTATATCTTTACAATCAATTCTATACTGTACATATTTTTTGACATATAGCAACAAAAACTTATACTACATCCTTTAGTATCCTCTAATTGTCCAGTTGCCATGTTTGGCATAGTCCCATGTTTCTATCCGTGCTTGGAGCTTTATTCCAGCCATAAATTCTATACTTGATTCAATGTAATTATTATTATTATATATATATATATAGATAGATAGATATATACACACACACACATATATATATATATATATATATATATATATATACACACACACATATATATATATAGATATAGATATATATATATATATATATATATATATATATATATATATATATATATATATATATATATATATAATCTAACAATTGCCAATAGTTAGGACCGGCCTATTTCAGAGTTGCATTTCTTATCATGATTTTCTTCGAGTTTGGGTCCAAAAATAATGATTGGCCCAATCTAATCTAAAATGAGAAGATGGGTCCAGGAATCATCATAAGGTAAACCCAACCCAGCGTGACTCATATTTCTAGTCGGGCCAAAATTTGAGCCCACACCCAACAATCTGTGGGCTGGTCTTCTAGTTTGCGCCCCCCGCCCCCCCCATTATTATTTGATGCTCTTTCTAGACATTGTTTTTTATGTCGTGAACTTGAATAAGGATCGAGTTGGAGCCTCGATTAAAGGATAAATGTTGGCAGTGACAATTGTGCGCTAGTTACTGTTAGTGATGTTAAAATAATATTGTTACTAAAATATCACGAACCATATTTAACAATCATTATTATCGCTAAATGGAGCGTTGTATCTAGTTTAGTGCTTTTGGTTCTCTTTGGAGAATGTTAAGTTTTCTTTCACGATCTTTCAGTAAACTGAAAACTTTTCCGGTTGAAGAAAGTGCAGAAAAAAAGAAGAAGAAAAGAAACCAAGAACATTCACTAGAATTAAGGTATATAATTACTGGACGTAAGACACTTAAGGTAGTGATTTTAGTACTACATAAAAACTTCCAAATGGTATGATCAGTTATAAGTAGATATATACTTAAAAGTTTGTCAAGTAAATTATTTTCACGAAATAGTCCAATTAGTTTATACTTGAGTCGTGCTTTTGGCAGTGAATTTTGTAACTCCCTCTAGGGTTATATAATTATCTCCGATTTAGGATTCTACTAAATGCTAAATTCTTATCTTAAAAGATACGAAAATGGTCGTTTGACATTTAAAGTTCAAGTACAGGATTACGTTGAATCGTGATGATATAACATTTAACTTAAGATTTGACAACATTATAAAGTTTCCAAAAAAGTTCACTCTAAAAGTAAAAGGGTCCTTCCTCTCCGCACTTACAAGTTGCACTTGTGAGAAAGTATTCCTCAACAATGCTAATTTTTTAAAGGGAAAATTAGAAAACAGGAGATTTGGAGTTAAATATTTATGAATGAGGGGTTTATTTTAAAAATTTGTGAAAAAGTAGGGTGACTTTTTAAAATTTCTGAACAAGGGGTATACTAAAGAAAAAATGGGTTTTTTGAAATCAACTAATTTGGACTTCTCAGATTACCCTTCTCGCCAAAATCGTTAACCACTATTCTTGTACAAGTTGTTTTCTACAAGAATGCAACTACGGTTATACGAAAATACGTGTCAGTTTGTACATATATTCAAGTCGTTTTTACCCTTCGAACTGATGCAATAAAACTGACTACTACTTTCGCATAATCATATTTACATTCTTGAAGAAAACATTTTGTACCAGAAGAGTGGTCAACGATTTTGACGGAAAGGGTAACCTGGAAGTCCAAATTAGTTGATTTATAAAAATCTAATTTTTCTTAAGTCTACTCCTTGTTCAGAAATTTTGAAAAATCACCCCACGTTTTCATAAATTTTCAAAATAAATCCCTCGTCCACAAATATTTAACTCCAAATCTCCATTTTTTTTTTTAATTTTCCCTTTATGAAAAGGCAGTGCACATCTTTTTCATGGCTGATAATTTTGTCCCTTCTTCGCCTTATATCTTGCACCAAAAACAAAGCAAATAGTGTGCTAACTTGTTGGAAAAGGTAAGCAGTACACAGCTAGTATAATCTCTTGCTAAGATCCTGCCGGAATCCGGTCGCTAACATGCAGTGATCTTGTGGCTTATCAGTGCCCCAACACACATACACGGAGACATAGAAATGCAAAAATTGCAAGAATTCAATCTCTTATGATCTTCAGCTCTTTAAGTTTCGGGCAAGACTAGATAGATTTTGTTCGTACTCTCTGATTCCATCTTCTTCTAGTTCCATGTTACAATTCTGAGATGCTCTTCAGGTTCTAACCAATCAACTTGAAGATTTCGTCCCGTGATCGAAGACGAAAACAGCGTTTGTGGGCCTAAGTATCAAGAGATCGTGTGATTAACAAGTTTGATGTAGAGTGTTGAAGAATGTTATATGGAGTTTTCAAGGTTGCAAAGCCATTTTCAAGGACGGGCATGTGTTCCACAAAGTCAGAGTTGACAGTGCGTGATGAAACTTGGTGGCATTTCTTCGTCTAGCATATATAAGTGTGTGTGTGTGTGTGTGTGTGCGCTGTGTGTTTTGGTGGCTGATTAGGTATGGAGTAAGATCCTGCACATTTGTGGTGGTTTTAGCTGGTTACGATGGCAGGTTTGGGCCGTCGTGGAAGTTGGGCGTCGTAGCTAGGCAATGGTCATGGATGTTGAGTGTGGCATAAGGTGGTTTTGGATGGTTGAGTGCTATAGTGGTCGTGATGTGGAGGGGGGGCTAGACAGTTACGAAGTTATGGTGTAAAATGACAGATGAAAGTGGCAGTACTGTATGAAAACAGCGGTGTGGCAGCGGCATGAAGAGTGACGAATTCAGTTCGGTAGACCGAGCCAATTTCAACAGAGACCCTTCTATGTATAGCCTTTAATGTTAACAACATTTAAGTCATTTTCTCTTTACAGTCATGTTTCAAGATTTTGTTAGGTCAAAGAAAATCACTAATATTCTCCGTAACCTATTCTCTGCATCATCTTTGACCTTAAAGTTTTACCAAAATTCTTCTTGTGCATGTAAGAATAACCGAAGATTGTTTGAAAAATAGGGCCTGTTATGAAAGTCGAAACAACATGGCCTATTAGAATAACAACCACCAGGCTCATGCTTTGAAAAGAAAAATTCCCAGTTTGTCAATTCCAACTTCAACAGCTACACGTCCCAGATTCCTAACTACTATGTACACTACCTTTTTCCAGTCCATCTTCACTGTAAACTTATTAAAGCTAGCAAGCCCCCAGTGGTCACTCTATCACTTTTGCGTTGGAGCGTTGAAAGCTCGACCATGCCTCCTTTTGAAGTGGCCGATTACCTTGAAATTTCTTTGTTTCAACTTTACAGGAAACAGCCACCATTTCCAGCTGAGCCTTCCCTCTGAAACTGGATACCTTGCGGTGGCTTTTAATAAAATGCGACACTGCTGAATTGGGGTCCCTTTTACGTAGCAACTAGTACCGACAAAAAGAAAATTTTTTTTGGCTGCATCCCATATTGTCAGAAGAGCCTCCAATCTCTCCATAAAGCGCCAACAATCTCTTCTTAAGGCTCCAAATTATAATGGCTAAATATGTGTAATAATTTTTAATTAGTTATGCGAAAAAAAATTGATCAAATCTCATGGAATGTACTCCTTTCAGCACTACTTTTATGAGGCAACGATCCACATGATAGGACGGTGTATCTTTTTGTCCTTGTAATGATATATACTGGACCTTAACCAAAAATATAAAATGAAAAAAAAAAAAGGAATTCCAATGGACCCTTTTTGTTTTTTTTTTTCTTTCGAACCACTTTATACTTTAAATTGAGAAGGTAATTAAAATGCACATATTCAATTTTCAGCAAGAAGCTCTCTCCCTTCTTTTGCCATATTAATAGAGTTTACGTACTCTAAGAGCATATCTAATTATATATGTATGAAAGCCGAAGCTGAGAATATTACCACGTCACCGTCTATGTGGACATTCTCTCCAATCGGCTAAAAATTTTCTTATCAGTTTAAATTTAAATTTCAAAAGTAATGCACCTTAATCAAGTTTTAGAATTATTATTATCTCATTAATCTAATTAATATCTTATTCCAAAATCAAGTTCCAAAATATTTGTCCAAAATCAAGTTCTCCCCGCTTGCCACGTGTCATATAAGAAATGTTAATTATTTGACACAAATATTCTCTTTCCTTTTCAGTATACAATATTTTGTATACAGTAAGAACTTCCAACCTAGACCATTATTGTTTACTCTCTTTTCTCTTAATCATTATCTCCTTAATCAGAATAATTTCATATCCTAACTGAAAATCAATATTCAAATCTCTAGTTATCTCTCTCATCTTTGCTCCTAGAGCAGTTTTTTTGCATACAATTTTTAATTCTAATTTTCTGTGACACTTCTTAAAATTTATTTCCGTATGCAACGCACGAGTTAAAAAACTAGTTTAGGATTGATTCTCGAAAGCAAATTTCAGATCAAATTTTAATCAACTTCTAAAATCAGATTTAAGCCAGCGACTTTCAGCAAAAATCAATTTTAAACTATGAATAGTATCCGGATAAAATTTAAAAGCAATTTCAATATGGAAGAAGATCAAAATTTTGATATTTGAGCTTGATGCACTAAAAGCCTTTATAATTAACAGACAAATTGCAACAATTGAAATTTGATCCCAAGGCAACCGAACCTTAAACATGACTAGGCTGAAAATCAAAGCACCGTCTTGTACGAAGACAGTTCAAAAGACGGAGGAGACACTGTGTCACATACTATACCTACATAAAGGAGAGCTTTGTGCACCACATCGTGCGTGTCAACTTGTGACTGGTTGTTAAAATAGAGAACATGACAGGAAATAAATCAACGCGTTCACAGATGGAAGCGCACGCGTTGGATCAGTCCGTGTGAATCCTCCTGGTCACAAAAAGCATATGATCATGCTTGCCCGTTAGTATTGAACACTTGGACTTGTATCATATGTTAGCTCCTATGGTTTATTTCATTTCTCTGCCCTGAGTTAAGTCCCGTTTCATCCCTCAACTTGTCCAAAATCATTTATCGTTGTCTTGAGAATTATTTCTCAGTTCCCTTACGGGAAATTGCCATTGATGTTGGGGAGAGGCGGGACAGGGCAGGACAGGATGGGGGAGATATGTGTTAACTCTAGTTAAAGCATAAGTAGCACGGACACGGTGTCGGTGTCCGGCACACACCGCAATTTTTAAAAAATAAGATTTTAGACACCGCAGAACACCGCTATTTTTTTAATATATATTTTATTATATAAATATATTTTACAATCTAAAATAACAAATAATAATGAAAAACTATCAAAACAAAACAAGGAATTCAGTTACAAGTCATAATTTATTTGGTCAATATTTATTTAGTCTAATGTATTGAAAATGCAACGACAAAAGGAGAAAAGAAAAAGAAAAAAGAGAAGAAAGAAATGAGAGGAAAGAAAAAAGAACAGGAAAGAAACGAGAAGGCCAACAAAAAAGGAAAGAAACGAGAGAGAGTGAGGGAAAGGAGACGACTCAGACGAGATAAGACCTGTGGGCCAGCGACGGTGACGGAGGACCTTTGGAGACGACGACGAGACCTCTGGCGACGACGGCGAGACCTTTAGCAATGAAGACGGCCACGGCGACAGCGGCAGCAGCTGGCTTCTTTTCTTTTGGCGACTGTAGTCGTTAGATCTGTTGGCTTTGGCTTCGGATCTTCGTCGACTGAGTTCCGGCAACACTGGCAACAGTTCCGGCAACACCAGCGACAGCCTTGATGTGGTCGGTAGACAGCAGCTGTGTGGTGAGAGAAAAGAAGACGGCCGTGAAGTGAGAGAGAAGAAGACGATAATAGTTCAAAACAACTTAAATTGGCCCCAAAACGGTCCGGCACTGCTCCACGCCGTGTCCGACACTCGTCGATGAAGTGTCCGACACGGTGTCGAAAATTAAAAAAAATAAAAATTCCGACACCGATGAGCCGTGTCCGACATGTCTCGGGCAGTGGCAGAACCAGGATTTCATTCCGGGGGGGCTAAAAATATATCGAAGGAGATAAATATTTTTATAAGTAAAATAGCACACAAAAATAAAGTGCACTTTTCGATAATACACAAAACATACTAAAAAACATCTAAAAGGTCTTATTAAGTTTCATGAGAGCCACTAAGGACTCTTTACAACACAAAAGAAGAGAATACAAAATACACATTTCAGTGTTTACAAACGAAAGCACTAAATAACTACTCGATGAGGCGCCGAATATTGGTAGCGTTTGATAATAGCCTCATTTGTAATAGTTTTGAAGACATTCTTCTCGATGTAACAAACCAAGCTATCATTCATCCATTCGTCTCCCATGAGATTTCGAAGTCGAGTCTTTATTATCTTTATTGCAGAGAAAACTCTTTCTACAGTAGTAGTTGTAACAGGTAAAAGTAAGACCAATCTCAAAAGCAAGAACACCAAATGATATATCACATCCTTTTTCAACTCAACTAACTTTATAACAAGTTCACCAATTCCCCTGACTTCATAAAGTTCTTCACAAGAGCGCACATCCATAATATAAGTCTCGAGCTGACTTTGAAGTACCTTAAGCTCTATCGGCGAAAAGTCATATGGATAAAACTGTGCAAGACGTATCAACTTTTGCTTATTAAAAGCAGAAAAACCATCACTTGGATCGAGACATGCCATACATATAAGCAACTCCGTGGTTACCTCACTGAAACGATTATTCAACTCACTGATTTGCAAATCAACAACCGTTAAAAAAATATCAACACGATAATGGTAAAAATTTGTACCTTCTTCAGCATTACGTCTTTGCCTCCCCGGGGCTACAAACCTTGCACTCATGTCCAATACGTCAATATCGTGTTTTACACAAAATTGTGAGACCTCTTCCAGCAAGTCTTCCAACCCTCGATCTCTAAAGTCCTGCAATCGTCGCTTTGTTATACTTACCAACTTCATTGCATTCACAATGTTTTGATCTTTCTTTTGTAATGCTTGTGAAAGTTCATTCGTCATCCCCAAAATATTTATCATCAAATGCATGTTGAAGACAAAATCATAAGTTGGCACCGAGTTCAAAAGACCCAATGCTTCACCTCTCTTTTCATAATCTGTAGCATCCTCAACAACCTAATTAAGCACACATATCACTGAAGCAAACATTTGACTCAAATTCAATAATGCACCGTAATGTGATCCCCAACGGGTCTCTCCTGCTCTTTTGATGCTAGTTTCTTGATTTAAACCTCGACCACTGATGATATCACCACTCTCAAGGTCACGAGCAAGTCTAATGGCTTCACTTTCTTGAATAGCATCTCTTCGCTTGCATGAAACTCCCATAGTGTTGACTACCTTAGCAACCAAATTAAAGAGCAATGCAATCTGAGCATGTTTTTTTTGCAACGGCTACAAGAGTTAGCTGAAGTTGATGAGCAAAGCAATGAATATAATAAGCACTTTCATTCTCCCTTTGAATTAAGGTTTTAAGACCATTGAATTCACCTTGCATATTACTTGCTCCATCATAGCCTTGTCCACAAATTCTTGAAATGCTCAATTCATGCATTGCAAATAAACTGTCAATCGCGTCTTTCAATGATAAGGTAGCGGTATTGGCAACATGGACAATACCAAGAAAACGTTCAATCACACGTCCTCTTTTGTCCACATATCTCAAGACAACTCCCATTTGTTCTTTGACTGAAATATCACGACACTCGTCAACTAAGATGGAAAATAATTCAGTTTTCATATCCCCAACAATTGCATCTCTTATTTCTCCGGCAATGGCACTAACAATTTCTTTCTGAACTTTTGGTGATGTCAATTTGAGGTTCTGAGGAGCATTCGACAACACGACTTTTTTCACATTTTCATTGTAATCAGCAATAAAACTCTAACAGTTCTAGAAAATTTCTCTGATTTTCAGATTCATCGTGCCCACGGAAAGACAAACCTTGACGTAAGAGAAACCGAATAACATCAATTGATGCAGTCAAGCGAGTACGGTATTGAAGCCTACTTTCATCTGTTTGCTTGGACAAAACTACTTCAATACTCTGCTGAGGGTTATCAAAGGCTTGACACTTAGTTAAAGCAAGGTTGTGTACACTACCAACTTCTCCAACATGTTTTTGCAATTTCTCCTTCTTTCTCCAATCGTTAAAACCATGCCTAACAAAAGTACCACCACCCCTTGCTCCCCATGAGCACTTCCGAACAAGTAGCAACACAAATAATATGCTTCATCTTTTGCTACACTATACTCCAACCAACTCGAATAAATGTCAAACCAAGAAGAAACAAATCGACGAGACTGAGTTCCTAATTGTGTAAATGGAAAATTGTGGTGACGAGGTTGGCAAGGACCTTTCGACCAATACGCTCGTCGAACTTTATCTTGAACATTAGGATCATAATCCAAAATATTCGGACGCAACCCAGGATCCGCAATAAGCTCGTCAGAATTGAACTCATCGCTAGCTCTGCTTGAATGTCCGGAATGAATATCACGATACACAATGGGAGCCTTGTCCGTTACTGTTGGAATCGGAGACTCATTCTTATTAGACTTTAATAACTTTTCCACCTTTGGTTTCTTTTGATAGAACCTTTCCATTCTGAAAAAATATATATTTTATTTTAAGTATCAATCCATCAATTATCAATCAAATAACCTAGTTAATTACAAATATTTTATTCTTTTACTTTTCCAGTCATGTTTTATTATCGTGTTAACCTAATTAACTTAATTTCAACCCACCATTCAACTAAATCACATATCCGACATCTCAATCCAATTGGGTCTCATCCTCCATCAACCATCTCAATTCTGAAATGCTCAATGCACAATTAACAACATATAATCAGCATGAAAATAATCTCAATTTTTAAATGCACAATTAACACAACCTAAAATTATCAATCAAATAATCAATGTTCAAATGGGATAAAAATCCAATTGGGTCCCATCCTCCATCAACAATCTCAAATCTAAGTGCTCAATGCACGATTAACATCCATAAAGCATCAATTAATAATCTAAATTATCAAATACACAACTAACAACCTAAAATTATTAATCAAATAATCAATTCTCAATAGCAAAAGAAATTGTTCAAAATGCACACTGACCTCAGTCCTCAGAAATCAGAACGGCGTCGCCGGAGTTGGGTGGGGACTGGCCAACTTAGAGGTGAACTTAGATCTGCCAGATCTGATCTGGCCGGAGTCGCCGGACTTGGGTGGGGACTGGCCAGAGTTAGGGTGGGGACCGCCGGACTGGGGAGGGCCTTCGCCAATCGCCGACTTCGCGCTTCAGAATCGGGGGACGGCGACCGGTGACCGGCGTTACCTTACTGATGAGCCCAGCCGACGACCGGTGGCTACGGGTCGGTGGGTGGTGCCGCGCGTGCTTCGAGCCGCGGTGGCTGAGAGAGCCGACTGCCGAGAGAGGAGGAGAGATGCCGGCGTGACTCGTGAGAGCTTGACTTGACGCCACGCCTGAGAGAGCCGAGAGCCCGAGAGAGGAGGAGAGCTGCTGAGCTGGAGAGGTGCCGGCGTGCCGCGGTGAGCCGGTGTCAGATGACTGTGAGAGTGTGAGATTGTGAGAGCCGGCCGAGAGAGAGAGAGAGAGAGAGAGAGAGAGAGAGAGAGAAAAGGAAAAGTTGCAAATGAAAAAAAAACACTATATATATATAAATTTTTTTTTTCAAAATCTGAGGGGGGGCTATAGCACCCCCTCGTACAAGCCTAGTTCCACCCCTGGTCTCGGGCGGTGTTCTGAGGGTGTCGGGGTGTCCGTCTGTTTAGGACACAATACTTCCACCTATGAGAGGTGTCCGTGCTACCTAGATTAAAGCTTATCTTGAGTCCGAACAAATAGATGACCACATGAAGAGGGTGACTGAGCAGTACTGTTGCATGCGAGCGAGTGGCCATAACAAAAAACTTGGTAGCTAGAACCTAGAAGACATGTGCTTTTCAACCAAATTGCAAACCAAATTGACATGAATGAAAAGTGAAACTATATTGACTAAATTAGAAGTTGAGAGGTGCAAAAGTAACTATATTAGGAGTTGAGAGGTGCAAAAGTTATTTACAGAACATTTAGGAGGGTAGAAGTGTAATAAACGGCATGAAATTGCACTGTACTTGTGTAGCAAGCTTCATGCACATGTGCTGACATCATAGCATGAAAGTCAAATTCAAACCACAGGCGAAGACATCCTCAAAGTAAAAGGTAAAAAGGTCTCGTCTACAAACCTCATCAACTTGGTCCACACACACAAAAAAAAAAAAAATTATCCCAAAAGGCCAAGTCAAATTCCCAGTAAAGGGTCCCAATTCCAAAATGAGCTTCACCAGCTCACCGTCCTCGCTCAAATCTCTGTATATATAGCCAGTAGCTGCACATCTTCTTGCTTCATCAACAACCTCAAACAATATACAAACCTTTAGCCCCTTCTTACAGAAAACATACACATTACAAATGGCAATGAGAATGCAGAGCCTTTGCTTTGTACTGGGAGTCATGGTTTTGGTGATGGGTGCACAGTTTAGTGCTGTTCATTGCCGAGCACTTCGGTCTACGTCGCCGGACACGACAACCGCCGGGTGTGATGGACAAGTGGGAGGAGCCGGATCGATGGGGGTGACTCAGTTTGCGGCCGCTTCAGCTTCCAATGACTCCAGTAGTAGCGATCGTGCTTCAGTTATAAGGAGCTTGTCTTTCAATCTGGCTTCTGGACCAAGCAAAAAGGGTCCTGGTCATTGAACTCATCATCCCATGCCTTTTTGTTTACTCTTTTTTCATACACCAATCAATTAGTTGGTTTTTCTAGGGGTTCTCTCTCTCTCTCTCTCTCTCTCTCCCTATTGAAAGGGTGAATATCATACATGTAAACATATAGGTTCTAACACATCGAGTTTTAATTTACACAATTCTTTGATTTCTTGTTATTGTTTTGTGGAAGTATTCTTTTGGTGCATGTTCTGCCGGATCCGTACGTTTATCATAGTTATATTTCACTTGAAAGGCTATACATCTGGCTCATTTGAACGTTGTTTGGTGTTCAGGCTCGTTGTTCGTAATGTCCTGTTTAGTTTTTTTTGTTAAGATTAGTAGAAAGTCGTGATCGGCTCGTTTAACAAAGGTGCCGAGAGCGAGAGCTTTGAACTACTGGAGTTGAGGCTGTGATCATGGCTGAGCTCAGTCATGTTTGACAATGTTCCTTTCTCTTTTCCTTTTTGCATGTTTATTGGCTAGCCTCTATGAATTCGTCAAAAAACCAAAATTCGAAGCAACAAAGCGAACGAAGAACCAAAATTGTGATGAACTGCATAATGAACATCAAGCTCTTACCTACTGGTGGGCCGCGGGTGTAACAAGATTTAGAAATGTCAGCACCTTGTGTATTTAAATCGAAAACAACATCACGAGGACGGAGGAAACATATTTCAACCTACCAAAGTTGACTGACTTCGTTTCCTTGTCCAAGAGGATAACATCTGCAGTAGAATATGAAATGCCACGAAGCCTTACAAGACTGAGGATAACATTGGTCGTGACCAAACAGAAATTACGACATACGTTTGTGCCTCGTCTGTTTCACTTGCATATTCAAAAGAACAATTTTGCTGGAGCAACTTTCTCCAACCCCTGTATTCTGATCTTGCATCTGTGGCCTTGTTCTCTTTTCTCTTCATTCGTACATTGCTCGCAGTATATGGTTCAAAGGTTACTTAGTGCAATAACAAGTTGAACAAGAACCTGATCCAGCAAAAAGTAGTGGATCTCGTCTTATTTAGTTTTTGAATGCTAAGATGTTCTAATTCATTATACTGTTCAGTCATTATATGCTCTAAAATCTTAAACAACATGAGGCTAATAATATGGTCACATGTAACACTCTGCTCACGTGCAAGCTCCCAATTTTATGCGAGGAGACAAACCAATGTAGAAACGAAGTAAGGTGCGTCACAACTATGTGTACAAATAAACAAGAGTAAAATGTACTGTTCTAAAGGGGGACTAAAAATGCTAACGGGATGAATCGAACTTAAGATCTTGCGCAATGAGCTTTGATAGCTTTAGAAGTTCGAACTGTTAAAGAATGAGGCTAGCAATATTATCATGCTTAACCTACCAAATGAAGCTGACTGCTCTTAATGTGAATGGGAATATCTTCAAAATCTAATGCTCGGAGAAATATATTGGTCTATGAAGCAGCAAACAATTGACCCAACTGCCAAAAGTAACACTCAAGGGGAAGCAGCCAGCAAGGCTTAAAGTCGTGAAAGGGTAGGTGCAGATCATATGCAACTCGTAGAATCCAGTTGTTGACGGGCAAATCAGTCGCTGAGCCTAACCTTCCGAGTAACGTGGACCAAACATGACTAAGCCAACGCAGTGGGGGACAAAGACATTCAAAGCCGAGCTGAATCAGTATGTTGCCCTTTAATGAACAATACTGTGGAAATATCAAACTGTCTCCGAAAATCAAAATATTGTTCTTTGGAATTTCAGAGCGAGGACAAGAATTTCCAATTTCTTTAACATGGTGGTAAATCGAAAGGTGATTGTGTTTGCACGGCATGAGTCAATTTATAATTGCAGGGATCTTTTGATTCCTTCTGTGAAGAGTAGTGAATGTCATGCCTTAAAATGCATACTTTTTAAGCTTTTAGGGAAGCTTAAGTTGCGAATGTTGCACCATCTTCTGTTATTTCAAGAAATGCCCAGTGACCCATTCACCAAAATCCCCTGTATTCTAAAGCTTCTAAAATTATACATACATATATGTATCCACCGAAAAGAGGAACTGGGCTGGCGAGAGCTCTCACTGTCTTCTTCTTCTTCTTCTTTTTTTTAATGAAGAAAGAGAATATTCATATATATTATATATGAAAACTGGAGTCAGTTTTCTCAGTTAAATGAGTAGCGTGGCTACTTTATGCGGAAACCACAGAAGTTAGGTAAATTGACAACCATATACTAAACAAATACCGGGCCATAGGGGAGGGGGTAATTTACAACAAAAAATGCTGAGGGTTGTACAAAAAAAATTAAGTTGGGTGATCTGATGTGCTAATATGTCGCCCCTTGACGTCGCTTTCTTGATGCTGCCGATATTCATGTGGCGTACATGACGATTATAAAACTGCTGAAATCCAAAATAAATGTCGCTCGAGACTCCAGCGTTCTTCCGGTCTCTGGTACTAGTCCTCCCAATAAGAGATACGAGAAAATAGTCATCATTGTAAATAATTACACGTGCGCCCAAAGAATTCCTATAAGCAGTCCTTGTACTAGGGCTGTTTGTATGCTGGTGGAAGGAAAAACGCCTCCAAACTGATCTGTCTAATTGTCATTGGATTTGTTCATCAAGTGTGAAGGCCAAAGATTTTGCCTTCTCTGTCGTAGTGTATCCCCATGGAAAGATTTGCAGTCATTCCCAAGCTGCATTATCTCCAGAGCATCGAGCAAGAGACCCTACGATTGTATCCAGTAGCACCACTTCTAGTGCCACATGAGTCATCTGCTGACTGCACCATTGGAGGGTTTGACATACCCCGTGGCACCATGTTGTTGGTCAATGCGTGGGCCATTCACAGGGACCCCAAGGTGTGGGACGATCCTGCTGCTAGTGTCAAGCCGGAGAGGTTTGAAGGTAGGGGTGGTGATCAAGCATATAAACTGATACCGATACTAGTATTTTTGGGTATTACCGCTCATGTATTAGCTCAATACCAAAAAAACTACCAATGCCGTGTTTTGGTATATACCTTTCTATCTTATACTGATAACACTAAAGACTATTTCTTCTACCTTTTCCGTGTTGGTGTCACAGTGTTGGACTCTGTGCGGAGTCTAGTCAATTTGAAAAAACTACCAAAGAAACCGTAATTGAAAATTTCCAAAGCTACTTTAGTGTGATAATGCATTTGTAAGAATTGTGGCTTGGAAATTGTGACAGAATTTGGATGCTAAACTTTGTCATCCGTGTCTCATTTCTATAACTTTAGGTAACCTACTTAACACCAAATAGAAAACTTCGGTAGCATTTGAAATCACTCCCATTTTTTATTTTTAATTTTTTAAAAAATAAAAACTAAAATCGGTTTAATTTTTATTTCTTACAAAAACAAATGGGTGTTTGATTACTCAATTTTTATTTTGAGTTTTTTTCTTTATTGGTGGTTTGTGGTGGTGGTAGTAGGGCGTGGCAGGGACTGTCGATGACCAACAGTGGTCGCCAGCAAGGCTGCGTTGCCCGACTGCAGGCAGTGGGCAATGGCGGTGATTGTGGCGTTGGGAGGGTAGTGGTAGTGGTCTCAAAATAAAAAGCAAAACTCAAAACTTCTAAATGAGAGTTTTAAAAAATAATCCTATTTTAAAAAACTAGTTTTCAAAACTGAAGAAAAAAAAAACAAACAAAATCTGTGTCGAACACATTTCTTTTCTTCCACTTTATAAAACTGGAGAAAAAAATTAAAAACGAAAACCCAACCAAACAGACCCTTCATTTAAAATAGCCTTTCATAGAAGTTGGTACACGGGATCCGAAAGTTTACATATCCCAATTACCGAAATTTCAGAAATTAAACAATGTTACCGAGACTAATACCGAAAACCATATCCCAGATTAGATAGGTTGCCCTATATACCGAACTCTGATCGCACCTAGTACACACCTCTTTATAAGGGCTATTGTACTACTAAGAAAAAAAAATCTAGTTCACAGCTAATTTAGGGTTCGTTTGACAAAAAAAAAAATTTGGTTTGTTTTGTGGTTTGCGGTGGCGGGGCGTAGTGATGGTTGACGGTGGTGGTGGTGGTGGTCGACGGTCGAAGGTGGCTGCCGGCAGTCACCGGCGGTGGTGGCCGGCGGCCGGAGATGCTGCCGGCAGTCTCCGGCGGTGTTCGCCGGAGGCCGGAGGTGGCTGCCGGCAGTCTCCGGCGGTGGCTGCCAGTGGTCGCCGACGGCCGGAGGTGGTTGCTGGCAGTCTCCGGCGGTGGTGGCCAGCAGCCGGTGGTGGCTGCCGACAGTATCAGGCGGCCGGAGGTGGCTGCCGGTGGTGAGAGGGTGGTGGTCTAAAAAAAAAAACCAAAAGTGAAAAAAAAAATCAGTTTTTGGAGTTTTTTTTTTACTCTTCAGTTTAAAAACTGATTTTTTAAATTGAAAAAAAAATAGTTACCAAACGCTCCTTTTTTTTCAATTTTTAAAACTGAAAAAAAAAAGAGGCAAAAAAAGAGTGTCAAACCTACCCTTAGATTAGATTGAGAAATTAAAATAGCGGCCACAGCCCTACCAAAGTTTCGTAATAATACTGACCAGTTTTCTCTTGGTTTTCCTAGGCACCTAGCTTGAAGAAGTTTTATACTGTACTTATAGAAACGTTAAAGCTTTTGGTATCAAGAAATAACGATTATTGTTTTCAGTTTAGTGGCCGAGCAAGAACGGGGAGCCTGAAAGGCTGTTATTGAGGATTTTGCCCCGGAACTCGGTCAAGAAATAGGAGGATTTTGCTCGGGAACTCTGTCAAGGTATAGGCATCTCCTTAAGAATTTCAAGCCTAAAACAGCTGTGATCCAAACAAGCTCAAGATAGTGTTCCAAATAATCTCTCAACTTCGATAGTGCTACAGTGGAACTAGAAGGGCTACGAGGATAAACTTGCTTAGTGTCAACATAACTAAAATTAAAATATTTCATTTTTCTTTGTGTGCAATGTAGCTAGAAAGCGTGAAGCTCAGCAACCCAGGCCTGTATTGGGCATTTTAACAATACCACTTCTCAAGCTAAGAAGGATGGAAAGAAGCAAGTAGAAGAACCGAGAAATGATAGCAACTTGTTTTTTTTTTTGAATTGGAAATGATAACAACCTAAAGTGTCTTGCAAACGCAAAATTTACCCTTCCATTAATATAGTAACAGCTAGAAGGGAAAGTAGACATTTCGGCCCAAACAGCCAGATACTCAAGGCGTAACCTTCATAGTGAAGACACCACCAAAGTTAAATTAATAACTGAATATTGTGAGTTGGCTACCTTTTGGAGAGGTGCACCCCAATGCCAAAGCAGTAATAACTTTCGGCAAAGCAATTATCTTTTGGGTGATCGTACCCCTGCTTCATACTGCTGTACATGGCTTTGATCAAACTGCTTTGTCAATAGTCCTTGCCGTATGAATGAAGACTGCCATTTCCTTATGCCATGTTTACCTGCTATGAGGTCTAATCACAACCCTATGCTAGGTTTACCTGCATAAGGAGGTACTCAAGCTCAAGACCTTTGGCCAGGCCATATATCTAGTTCTGCATTTGGTCCATTTGGCCAGGCCATGTTATCTTTCTGTGGGGTGATAATTGGCATCCATTTGGTCCTTCACTCCCTAAGTATGGACTCAGTGGTTTATGAATTATGATGCCAACGGATATTACAGTTCTCGCTCATCATCAGTGAAAGTGGCCTCATGACCAGTCCCAGCTATGTGTCATGTTGTAGTTCACATTCATATGGAGCTAGTTCCTATCCAACATCAGAAAGATTACGCTACATGGACTACTACAAATTCTGGTGTTTTAACAGTACAATCAGTAAGAGAGGCTATACTACAAATTCTGGTGTTTTAACAGCACAATAAGTAAGGGAGGCTATAAGACATCAAAAAGCTAAGCTTCCACGGTGCAAGATAATCGGGTAAGACACCATACCTAAGACTGCTTTATAATTAGGCTTGTGTGTTAAAACCTAAACTCAGGCTTGGGGTGGTGAAACTGATGACAAGTGTGCTCTATCCAACCAACACTCATAAAAACACAACCACTGCACATTTGAGTGCTCCTTCTCTTTTGCAATCTGAAAGACGATCTTTTGCACAACCTTTTTCCCCTATCATAGACTGAATTCTTGCTATCAGGGTGCCAGTTCCCGGCAAAGGTGTATAGACTTACTATTGCAGTCTCGGCCTATTATTTATGGAGGGAGAGCAATGCAAAGATTTTCCAAACATCAATTCCAGCAGCCAGATCAAGTGCTCAAACAGATTAAAAGTATGATTGCCACCAAGGCACCTGGACGTGCGTACGCACACAAGACCACTGGAACCGTGCTTGAGCAGGGATCCCTACAATCATACTGCATTAATTAGTTGTTACTTAGTTCTTCCCCTGTTTAATTTTGCCTTAATGTTCTGGTTTTGCGTGTCTTAGTAAGGCTTTCCCAGTAATGCTGCATTGTGTTCCTTTGAGCTAGGAGAAGTAAAATTTACCTCTTATTTAAAAAGAAAACGGATTTACCTGCTATTAGGCCCTAATAAGAACCTTATTCTAGAGGACACATTCCCCCAAGTCCCTAACTGGTAGTGGACCACACGACTGAAGATACAATCTGGTAGATACCATCTCTATGAAGTCATCACTGAATACTAAAAAGTTCTGCAACTTTGTAAGATTGCTGCCTCTTGAAGGCTGCCATTTTGTTTTGCTGAGAACATGACAGTCCTATTCCAGAGGAGTAGATCCTCATTATGTAGGTGATCTAACACACACCTTGTTCTAAAGAGGACACGGATCCCCCAAGTCCCTAACTGGTAAAGAGGAACGCACACAACTGAAAATCTCTGCAAGCTAGGGGTGAGCAAGCTGCTAAACCTAATGCAAGCAAGTAATGCAAGATCAGATAGCAAACTGATGGACTTATAGAATGTAGCATTGAAATTACTCTCAAGCATAAACAAAAATTGCAACTGGCAGAATTGAGAAAAACTGAGGGAAGATAAGTATTGGGAAATGAGATAAAGGTCAAGGCACAAAAAGAGAGAATGCCTGCTTAAAGATGAAGATAGCAAATGGAACAGATTCTCCTCGGAAGGTTCCAAAAACCAGCAGAAATCGCTCACCCCTGGATAAGTAATTGCCCAACTAGAACCACAGACTTGATGGAGCTTCAAACAGCTGTGTTTGATCTAGGAGTTTTAATGCTGCGGTCCTCCCTGACCTTTTCTACCGACAATCCGGAAGGGCAAAAGAAAAATGTCCTTGAAGCCACTTAGAACCTTTTTCCTAAGCTCAACAAGACCTTTATTGGGCCTCCCCAAAATACCAGAGTCGAATGAAACCAGTACTCTTGTAATGTTACCCGAATAAACTGCCTTTCTATCTTGACAAGCAATTCAAAACACCATTGTTGCTCAATTGAACATTCTCAACCTCAGAGGGATTGTGTTTGGTGGGACGCTAAAATGTGGGATTCCTTTAAGAAGGCCCTTCTAGATTATGGCTTTTGGCCAACAATTGTAAGTTCTCAAAGGTGGAGTGGGTAAAGGAATCATTAATCCATTTTGTCTTTATATCATGTTCTCTGGGACTTCTGTACGCTCATCAACAAAGATGTGGTCTTAAATTTATAAAATGCTGCCTTGCCATTATGGTTGGATGGCAATCGGGTGCAAACTTTCATGTGATCTTTGACCTAATAAGTGTGTGGATGTCGTCAATAATATCACTCTGTACCTAGATCAATTTGCGCAAGTACCCCACAGTTTTCAGCAAAAATATACCTCAAGACTGAATTAAGGAACTTGTTGACACTATTATGCACCTATAACAACTAAAAGCAGTTGGGGTTTGTCATGGCATGCCATCTGAAAGGAGGAAATTGAAAAGAACTTCATTTTGGACAAGTTTTAGGGTGGGAAAAAATCTTTATGACGCAGGAAAAAGGAGTGTCGTTAAGGCTGTTGTGAAAGCTATGTAAACAACCCAAAATGGTTAGTTAGCTTGGTTCAGCTCTTCTAGCCTAGCTTAAGCCTGATTAAGCTCGTTCAGTATATCAACTAAGCACGGCTTGGCTTGACTATTTTATGATCTTGAGTCTAGCTCAAATATGCATCTATTCTTATCTATAACCCCAATCCGCCAGTCTAGTCCGTTTCAGATAATAATAGTGGATAGTCGATGCAAGCATATTCCTTCAAAGCTTTCCTAGGGTCTCTTTAGACGTCCTTGTATACCAGTCAAGCTCCTACTAGAATTGAATCTAAGACACGGTTCCAATTAAAAAGACAACTTTCATCTTGCCCCATAACCTCTACTCAAGATAACTTGGCAGATTCTAACTCTGTGCTTTCAAAATCCAGTGACACTAGACCTGCGAGTGCTTCTATAAACCACTTCCCCATTTAGGCCAGAATCTTCTTAACATCGAATGCCAGACATGTTCTATAAACTATCTAAATTCTAGCTAATGCAAGCTCATTAGGCATAAAAACCGTGAACTTTCCTTAAACGCGAAAGCACATTATAACAGGAAATGACTCAAAGCCCTAGATACTCATATATCATACTAATATTAGTGGCAGAAGCCACGATGACATCCGAAATTCATAACCACGACAATCAGATCCCAGAAATGACAAGATAAACAGTTCATACTTCATAGACCCCGAAACACTAGCAATTAGACACCAAATCTAGAATTAAAAGCTCATGATTCAGTTTCAACGGATGAGATGTCCTCACTGGGAGCAGCCTCGGCGGCCGATTCCGGAGCGGCGGCGGCGGATCTGGACTTGACGGCGTCGAGCATGCGGCGGCTGATCTCCTTGGAGTACACCTGGAGGATCTCGATGCCGTCGTCCTCGGTCGAGGCCAACCCGGCGGCGACGCCGAACGCCTCCTCCTCTACTCGGCGGGCGACTGCGGCCGCCTCATCGGCCGGAACCGCCCCGTAGCGCTTGGAGAGCACGGAGGGGGCGGAGAGGGTCTCGATCAGGCGGCTGAGGACGGCGTCGCGGGTGCGCTGGGTGGGCGGCCAGATGCTGAAGGAGACGCTGACCTTCTCCGGCTGGCTTTGTGGCGGCTGGGAATCCAGGGTGAGGGTTTCGGCTTCGGCGGCCATGGAGGTTGGGGTGTTTGGATCTTGTGGTTGTGGTGGGCTCTCTTTCTGTTTGGCTACAGGTTTCGGCTCTTCCTCGAGCTGCTCTTGTTGCGTTACGTTTGTTTCTTCTTCAACGTTGTCGACCATTTTGCTGGAGTACTTTAATGAGAGCAATTAAGAGGCTTTGTTGCAGAGGGAGATAAAGTTAATATTAAATGAAAAATGGCGAAAACCGGCGTGATGGGGGGGTTGCCATTTAAGGGGATGGGCAACAGTGTGGCTCATTTCTGGTGATCTAAAATGACGGTGCACCATAGACTGAAACAGACGCAGGACTACGGGGCGTTACATTTACGGATTTCTTTTTTTCCCAAAGAAGTTTCTCTCTCGGTTCAAATTTAAGAATTTCATTGAAATAAAGTTACTGTTAGTAAAGCCTCGATTATACGTGCCAATAAGCAGGAAAATCGTGAGATTGCTCTTAGCTTCATGTGTGGATCATGTTAAAAGTATGTAATGTTTTGTGCTAGAAAGTATGTAATGTTTTGTGCGAAGGGAACCACGTACTTCTTTCCATTACCCCATCATTTTTCCGATGAAAAATTCTCTTTTCCTAACTTTCTCCGAGACATGGAAATTGTGACCCTACACCTTTTGCTGCTAAACCATCATTTGTTGCCATTTTTTCCTAATCAAACCTCCCCACCCTTTATTTAATCTCTCCACCACTTATTTATTGAGGGATTAAGACGTGACCGGCTTACGTTCTATGGTGTCTTAAACTTCGATGAGTTATTGCAATCCTATTTGAAAATCTTGGTTGATGTGTCTAAGATATGGGTGGGAGTGATTATTGGCAACGATCGAGTGAGGAAAAGAGTGAGATTGTTGAGAGAGAAATTCGATAACATTTTCTTCTAAAGCCGGAATGCTTGTTCGCATATGCGAATGAGCTTACAGCAACACTACCTTTGAAATTCAAGGTAACACGATATATTAACAAGAAAAGTAACTAGAAGATAAATTTTATGCCTTCTAAACAATGCAAGATAGTCTATTCAAGAATTTTTATTTTGGCAATGACAAAACTATTCACTATCGTTCTTCGGTGGATGGACATCAAGTGATGATTTTTTGCAGTTTTGGTCACCAGATTCTTTTAACAACCATTGACATTTGTCTAGTTATATCGGCAACAATAGAAATCCATTTAAGAGTTGTACTCATCGAAGCTTCAATTATTAATAGTAGAAGAATTTCACATGTTAGAAAGAAGCTACATTTCACACAATATGTATCTTCTTTATTTCAGTTAAGGGGGTCAACGACCCAAAGAAAAAGAAACACAAACTAGTATAGGACTGGATACACCTCTAGGGTTTTCATGTCTCCATTTTGTTAAAATTTTGCCTATATTTGTATGTCACTTGGTTCCCCGTTTGGAAAACATGGAATAGCTTAACCTCATGCGGTTGTTTAGGAGCTCTCCGTGATTTCCCTCACGACGTTCATTTTTTTTTATGAATTAACGACCTCATAATCAAAAGCCTCACTTCCGCGATAATAAGCCTCTCCGATCTTGAAGCTATTGGGTCTAACATATCTTGGGGCTGTGTATAGCCGACGCGTTAACAGATAATATCCTGCCACATGCTATATCAAACCCGCTTAAGGTGTTAACAATGCTTTGGATATAGTGCAACTTGGAAAGATTTGGTTCATCTACCAAGCGATTGTGGCCTTCTCTAACACCTTGGGATGGTTGAGTAAAGGGAAAACCCTTCTCTCAAAATTCAGCCTCCGTTATCACCGTCGGTTTTCTCCGGTGAGTGGTGACGTGGTAGAGTAAACCACTGTTAGTCAGGGAGGTTTATATGTGTGTTTTAGGTTGTTTTTTTCGGGATCTAGATGGTTACGGAAAGGTGGACAACCGACAGTCGTAACAAAAAATCTCAATCTGATCGGTGTGTTTATACATGTCTTCGAAACCGGAGCTTGGTTTGAGGCAGAGTTAAGCTGTCTGGGGTCCTTTGGGTGCTCGAAGATTGGGTTGTGGGTGGTCTGGGGGTGAGGGTTGGTTTCTCCGTCAGGGTTGTGGGTGCAGTGCTACCATGGGTTGGAGAAGGATGGGAGAGTCTAGTTCAAAGGTCTCCTTCTAGGGTTTATTTCCATTCTGCCCTAGTTGACCCCCTTTGAACACCCCCCTCCCCTCTTTCCCGCATGTTCTAGAAAGGTGTTGTCGATTTGTTATCGGAGGTGATGGTGTTTTTGCATCCTTTGTAAGAAGTTAGATTTAGGCTGACATGGCAGTTGGTGGGGTTGAGGTGGTTGTCGTCGGTGGCTGATGGTGGTCCTAATTGATCTATGGTAAGGGTGATATGCTTCAACTGGTTGTGAGGGAAAATCTGATTGTAGGTGGTGTCCACTGGGGGCTTGGCAGCGGTGTGTTGGATTGAGAGGGTAGAGATCCCGCCGTCGGCGTGGTTGCACAAGGATTGAGGCGATGTTATAGCGGCGGGGACAATTGTCTGGGCTATGAGTCAGCGGTTGGCTTCTTTGGTCTCTATCATATTTTAGTTAGTAATTATCCCTTTTTTTAGTTGGTTTTTCTTTTGTTTTTAGCTGGTTAGTGCATATCCCCATAAAAAAATTCTTATTGGGTTGTAATTACAACTTTTATAGTTTGTTATTTATTTTGTCACTTTCAGACGTAGGTCTATCCTTTTTATTGTCATTCTATCGGAAGAAAATGTTATCCGTGAGTCTATTTATTTGCTTATGGACATGTTGTAACTTTCTTCTTTACCTCTTACTATATATTTCTACTGTTCTCTAAAATATAAAAAGGCTTAATTGCACTGTAAACCCTGTGTTTTTCAAAGAATTTCAATCTAAACCCCAAAGTTAAGAACTCGACATCTAAGACCTCAACATTTGCCATTTGTTGCAATCTCTGAAATTTACTAACGGGGATTAACGATTTCGTTACTTTTTAAGGGTAGTTTTGTCTTTTCATTCTCTTTTGGCCGTACCTTCTTCTTCCACCTCCACAACCATTTACTTTCCCACTTCCACCTGCCCAACCTGCTTCTTCCATAGCTGCCCACCCCAACCACTAGCCATAAGCACAATCAGATTGCCTGTCTCATTGAAGTTTGGAGTACAAATTCCAAAATAACCAAGCTAGTTAAACTGCAGCACTCGAGGTGCTTGTGATGCGCTTTTGAAGCAATCTCAAAACAAAACTCTGAGCATGATGTCCAACCTAATCTCCTCTTTTCCTAACAAATATATTATTATTAGAGGGTATTCACATACACCTGACGGGTAGAGCATAGCCAGACATCAATTAATTCAAGGTAGCTTTGGTAGGAAGGAATCATTTTTGGATTTAGAGAGGCAAGGACAGTGGAGAGTGTTGCGACGTATTGTGGCGAAGGATCGGCTAGTACCAAATGGCCTTCCCAACCTCGTCGCAAGAACAGAAGAGAAGGGTGGCAGTCAGAATCGCCAGCGGCAGGGGCCACAGCTATGGTGAGTCGAGGTGGAGGCGGCGGTGATTAGGGCAGTTGAAGGAGAGGGAGAAAGGAAAAGGAAGAAAAGAATGGAAAAATTACCATCCAACCTTTCCTTTACTTTGATCTCATCTTCAAAATTGGTTTAACAAGTTTATTGCCGAATTGTTTATAAAAAATAATCTAAAGGACATAAATGCCCTTAAAAGTAACAAAATCGTTAATCCCCGTTAGTAAATTCTAGAGATTGCAACAAATGATAAACGTTGGGGCCTTAGATGTCTAGTTCTGGAGTTTTGATTGCAATTCTTTGAAAAAATACAGGGTTTACAGTGCAATTAAGCCAAATAAAAAAATAAAAAGGTTAGGGTAGTTGAGTAACAGAGATATTGCCCCATTCTACTGTCACCAATGAAGTATTTGTGCCTCAAATGAGCATTGTCTTGGCAAATCACTCAGCAATAAAATTATTGTTTCTGCGAAATGCAAAGCCTAACATGTGTTATTAAAATTTGATGTGGAACTAAAAAAACGTAGTCATAAAAGTAATAATCCCATCACATATAAGAACTATTGGAGTTCCATAGCTTAAGTAGAACTTATTGGCTTTCGGTAGGCCTTAGGTTGGGCCGAGCTTAAGTGTCCAAATCAATAGGTATGTGATGATTTGTTTTTCAAGAAAACCGATGATTATGGGTGCAACCAAGCAGCATATAAAAGAGAAATGGCATCGAAGATCTCCTATCTTCCAGGAAAGTGGTGATAAAACGGACAACAAAGATTACTTTTATATCGTGTAGCTTAAGCCTAAGTGGCCTGTCATGAAAAAGAAAAAGAATAGTTAATTGACTCCAAATATTCTACCGACGGATCACAAAATTGTCGGTAAAAGTAATAATTTTAGCGACATATCACAAAATTCTATCGCTAATTTTTTAGCGACGTAATTATTACCAATCGTTAAAAAGACGTTAGCGATGGAATTCAGGTGTTTAGCGATGAGTAGGGGTGAGCACAGTTCGGTTTGGAGGCTGAATACCAAACCGAACCGACCAACCTCTGTTTGAAAAAAAATAAATCAAACCGTGGTTGAACGGTTCGGTTTCTGCGGATTGAACGGTTCGGTTTGAACGGTTTAATCAATTTGGGCCAAACTCAATTTTGAACAAGTTTAGGCCCAAAAATTAAAACTTATACAGACTAATAAGCTAAAAAAAAATTGAATTTTTTATCATAATTATTAACACTTAGTAATATGTAGGCGACAAATGAAAAATGTATTTATGTTAAGAGATTTAGGGTTTATCTCATTTTATATGAGTGGTTAGATAACAAAGGTTAGTAAAAAAAAAAAAACTAGGATTAGGTAAAAATATATATGTTATATTATCATTATATACAGTTGGCTCGGTTTATGCGATTTCAAAAAAATTCGAACCGAACCGACCAAACCGAATGTACGGTTTGAAAAACAAAAAACCAATCCGATTGATTTTTAGATCGGTTTGAAAATACACGGATTGGTTGGTTCGGTTTGATCGGTTTCAATGCTCACCCCTAGCGACGAGATTGTTCTTTAGCTGATCTAATAAAAAGGGTAAATACACATTGATGTATGATGCTACTTGCTAGTTTAAAAATCAACTACTGCCTCTCACCTAGAATTTAATTGATTTTGTATGAATTTCTATCATATATATATATATATATATATATATATATATATATATATATATATCACCATTTCCTTTAAAAGTTCATGTCACTGCGGGCTTGACCGGCACTCGTTAGCAAACTCAATTTCATCTATTTCCTAAATGAACAATAAGAATGGACTAAACGGCCTAATCACCATTTGGTGACAAGGCACACGCTCAAATGTCAAAAAGAGAAGATGATGGCCAAATTACCCATGGGTTAATTGCATTCTTATCCCCCCCCCCCCACCCCCACCCCCCTCAATATGACAGGGATAGCATCATTATGCCTTCTATTAGAAATACTTCAATAAAATCCTTATTTGCAAATCTATCTCCCAAAGTATGAAGAAAATTCAAGGAAAGGTTGGACTATACTTTTTTTTTTTTTGCAAATTTATCCCCCAAAGTATATATGTATTGTTTGTTCAACAATTTTTTGCTCAACTTAAAAAAGTTTGAAAAAACTTAATTTGTTTAATTGGGTTAGGATGGCAGGGCTGGCATTATTCCCTTTACATGAATGAATTAAGATGTAGGATGGGTGAAAGTTTGAGAAGACTTCATAGTGATTGTGCTAAGCCAAATTGCTTGAAATAATTAAAAGATGGTGTGAATTTGGGGGAGTTTGTGAGAGAGAGAGAGAGAGAGAGAGAGAGAGAGAGAGAGAGAGAGTGATAAAGGGAACTCAAATGAAGAGAGCGAGTTCGTGATGTAAGGAGCAATGAAAAACTAAACAAACCAACCAAAAAAAACTTACGAGATTTAGAACAAAATGTGATCCAATAATTGATTTAAATATTGTTAGAATCCTCATGATTACATTAATTAATTTTTAAGGAGTAACTGATGGTTTTCTGTAAGTCCTGTATAATTGAAAAACTAATACTAATCATTTTAAAACTCAACTTAGTTAATATAATAACTTATTAGGACATAATTTTGACTTTTGTATCCTTAAAATCATTCTTTAATGCGAATATAAAATTTCATATATCTAAAAATGAAAATAACATATTAGATCTAGAAGGGGAAGAAAAAGGAAAGACATTCTAATTGAGTTAAATTTGTTATCTTTATTCATATTTAGATATAAACATAATACACATAAGATAGTCATTGTAAAAAGTGAATAATCTGACCATGTAGATTTAATAAACGAATTATAAATTGTCATTTTTAAATAAGACCTCAGGATAAAAAAACTGGTTATATCCCATATATAAGGATTTTGAAAAACAAATCAAATATGAGGTTTGAGAAAAAAAAAAGAAAGAATTGCACTCTTAGTGTATGTAGAGTTGTCAAACGGGCCGGGCGGCCCGCGGGACGGGCCGGGCGGCCCGCGGGCTGGCCCGACCCGGCCCGGTTCTGGCCCGGGCTGGCCCGGCCCCGACGATGAACAGTGGCGGCCCCAGCACAGCGGGCCTGGGGCCTGGGCCTGGACCAGGCCGTCCATTGCTGCGAAAAAGCCCGGCCCGGAAACGGGTTTGGCCCGGCCCGAAGTCGGCCCGAGTCTGGCCCGGTCTGCGGCCCGGATCTGGCCCGGGGCTGGCCCGGTCTGCGGCCCGGGTTTGGCCCGGTTTTGGCCCCACTTGTTTGAATTTTTTTGTTTTTCCCCCCCTTTCTTCCACCCCTTTTCCAAAATTCCACTTTTACCCCCCCAACAGCAATATAACGGCTAGTTTGGGGGGTATTTTAGTCTAACCTATATTTTTCAACTCCTTTACACTCTTACCCTCCCCAACAACTATAAACGGATAGTTTGTAGGGGTATTTTGGTCTTTTGTGAAGTTTCTAAAATCTATAAATTCACACCATTTCTCTCTAATTTTTCACACCAATCTTCTTACTCTCTCTTACCTAAACATTCTATATTTCTACAAGCTTTGCTACTATTTTCCTCTCCAATTACTACTCTTGCTAATTACTACTAGTATTTACTAATTAGTACTCTTGTTTATTAATTACTAGTCTTGCTAAATTCTTTTTAATTACTACTCTTGCTAAGTACTACTAGTATTTACTAATTAGTACTCTTGTTTATTAATTACTAGTCTTGCTAAATTCTTTTTAATTACTAACTCTCTAATATTTGTTACTCGTTCATTCTTTTAATTGTTATTTCTTATTACTACTCTTATACTTGTGTATTTAGTTACTCTTACAAAGTTTAGCTCGAAATATGGCTGGATTATTGAAGAAAATGAGGCGTGCATCGTCATCACGAAAAACATCATCATCATCGCAAGCACCACCACCAGCACAAGCGCCAGCGCCACGGCCATCACAAACACCAATCCAAGCACCAACACAACCATTCGTTCCTGGACGAATGAGTACAGGCTGTATGATAGATACCCAAGCCAATTGGGAGTTCAATCAAAACATTCCAGATTTTGAATACACGCCTGATGAAGACCCCCCGCATTATAGTCAAGGACGCAGCTCGGTTGGCGAAGCTACTACTCCGTGGCATAATCTCAACCCTATGCCTGGTCATGATGAAGAAGGGCCGAGCAATGCCTCCGGTAATGAGCCAGAAGTCCAAAAGGGGAAAAAAAGAAAGCCGAGTGTTGGAATCATTTCGATGTAGTTATGGTGGACGGCATCCGAAAAGCTCGATGTAAGTACTGCGCTAAATTATTTTCGTCTGGTAGTGGTAATGGACATCTTAACAGGCATTACCCTCTGTGTGCACCTCGACAAGGCCACGTCGAACCTACCCAAACGCAGTTATCTTTTGACGGTAAGTTATTTGTTTATAATCAGCGAGAGCAAAGAGACGGTCTCGCTGAATTTGTTATTCATGATGAACAAGCCTTTTCTTTTGCCGATAATCCTAAGCACTCTAGATATATGAACACATACGTTCAACCTTTGTACAAAAAGGTTCATAGAAACACAACTAGATCCGATGCACTCCGACAGTACAATGCTGCTAAAGCACGCCTTATCGATTATTTCGATAAATTTGAAGGTAAAGTTAGTCTTACTTCTGATATTTGGCAATCTCCTTATACTTTTGTTAGTTATTCTTGTGTGACCGCTCATTGGATTGATGTAGATTGGGTTATGCACAAGAGAATCATCGCTTTCGAGCACTTCCCTTATCCGCACGATGGAATGAACATTGCTATTCTTATATTAAAAGCATGCACCACATTTAAAATTAAGGATAAGATTATGAGTGTTAGTTTTGATAATGCTTCTAATAATAAAGTTGCTGTTGCAGCTTTAAAGGAGACGCTTCAACCTGTACTTAACGGTGAATTATTTCATGTTCGCTGTGTTTGTCACATTATTAATTTAATTGTTCAAGATGGTTTAGCTGCTGCAGGAGATATTCTTCTCAAAATGAGGGGTATGACAGCGTATGTTAATAGCTCGAGTCCGAGAACACAACAATTTAAAACGTTGTGTGTTCAATATAATATGCCTCGCAGGAGAGCAGTTACAGATGTGGTCCACAGGTGGAACTCTACATACCACATGCTTTTACACATTCTGGCATACCGAGAAGTCTATACGCATTTTCTACTAACCCAGTTCCCAGCCGGCTTGCCAACTCAAGAGGAATGGCAGATGGCCACATACCTAGCTGAATTTTTGGAGGTATTCTACACGTCTACCAATTTATTGTCTGGTACGTACTATCCCACCTCTCCTCTCGCTGTAATAGAAATTCTGAAGATGGCTACAATGTTAACAAAATGGAGATATATAGGACCCTTTAAGGAAATAGTAAAAGTGATGGATCAAAAATTTAATAAATATTGGAGTAAGCTGCCTGCTATTTTTACTGTGGCTACTTGTTTAGATCCTAGGTTAAAGTTGCATGGCGTGAACGCCTCGATACAAGAGATATCGAAATTAATGTGCTACACAGCAGAGGAGACAACCGCATTCACAGCAAAAGTGAGCAAGAGGTTTGAGGACTTGTTCAACGTCTATCGTAATTCTGCTGACGTGCGCGGGCGAGCTACATCATCATCCACTGTTGAGAGGTATTATGCGCCATACCTTCAGGGCTTTGAACATCTAGTAGCAAGACAACTACCAGGTGAAGGTACTTCTAATTCGGCAGGTTCGTATACTTTTTCCTCTTTTAATGAGATTGGTGTATATGCAAATACTGATCATTATTCTGATTTATCAAGGCAAGAACAGGTTAATTTTAATTTGTTAAATTTTTGGAAACAAAATCAAAACATGTATAAAACTTTATCCCAAATTGCACGGGATGTACTGCCAGTGCAAGCCTCCACGGTTGCTTCAGAGTCGGCATTTTCAGCTAGCGGGAGGGTTTTGGATGACAGGAGGAGTCGTCTTAACCCCGAGTCGCTCGAGCTATGTGTATGTTGGAAGGATTATCTTGATGCGAAATACCGCGAGCAAGATAAACCGATTGATGATAGGAAGAGCAGTGACTCGGATATTGAAGTACTTCTGGATGATTAGGTAATTTGTTTTTATTTTCCTCTTTTGATCCTTTTGGTTGACGTTGCAGATTTCTTGATCTTTGATTGCTGATATTTTGGATAGACATTCATTATTATTTTGATTGTTAGAATTTTAAGAATAAATTTTTTCACAAAATATACTTTTTTTTTCCATATATATAAAATAAATTTTTACAAGCAAGATATATATTTTTTCGTATATATAAAAAAATAGGTAACTTCGCCTGTTTGTTTACAAGCAGCCGGTCCCAAGCCCGGATAAAAGGAGGAGGGCCTATGAATACATTTATTATTTTTCTATATAAATTGTTATGTGTTAAGATTTTATTAATAAAGCTCATCAAGAAGAGTATGAAAATGTTTAACATATAATAAAAAATATAATGGCTAACAAATAAATATGTATATACATACATACATATATATGTATATTACTTATAATGAAATAAAAGGATAAAGATTAGGTTCGTTAAATTGTGAATATTGCCTAGAGATGAAATTTAAAATTGAATAACAAGAAGAAAAAAAAAAAAAGGGCCCGGGCCCGGCCCAAGCCCGGCCCTAGCTATTGGGCCTAGGGCCTGGGCCTGGACTGGGCCTAGGTTTGCCTTCGGCAGGCCCGGCCCGGCCCGGCCCGGTTGGCAGCCCCCACCGGCCCGGCCCCACAGCAGGCCCGACGGGCTTGGGCTGGGCCGGCCCAAGCCCGGCCCTTTGACATCTCTAAGTGTATGAAGAGATATATAACCTTTACGATGACTTTATTTTAAGTAATGTTACAAAGCTTATTGTAATCAAATATAGACTAGCAATTTATTGTTAAAAGACGGTGACGACGATCAATAAAAATATACTATTTTTGTAGTTGATTAAATTGATATGAAATAACAAGATCAATTAGTAAATTAGACTAATTATAAGCTTTGTAACTTAATTTTAACTATAATAGAGTCCATTATAATTATAAGTAATGATTGCTATGTACATCTAATAACAATTATATAAACTAATCTCCACTTTATACTTGTTATCTTAACCTAAGGATATTTGGTAAAACTTACAAGCTTATTGTTGTCGACAGGAATAACTTGACAACAATTGGTACACAAAGCATCGTGAAAAAAATACCACAAATGCCTTTATTAGATGTAAAAAATATAGTTTTATGAGACATTGTATACACATAAGATATGAAAAGTAAAGTCAAACCTTTTAAACTTAAACTTCTTTTATGTTATACTTTATACCGTATTACATATCAGGTATTAGTTTTAACTATTAACACCGCAAAAACACTCCAAAACAAGTACACATCATTGCGGATTAAACGTCCTCTAACATGCATTTCATAAATAAAAAAAACATATACATAGCATTATTTGATATTATTTTGTTATCTCTCAAATTAGTTCGGTAAAAAGTGAATAACTTATTTGACCTTAATGATATGTCAATAAGTTCTTTAAATTTTTACTTAATGACTATTAACACCTACGAGGATCTGGCTAGTCATTAGCACCTTAAAAAGTCTCTACACCTAAAAGATGGTTATTCTATATAAGCTTTTAGAATTAAAATAATACGTAAAAAGTGCCACCCTTTTTAATCACAATTATAATTCACTTTGCTAATTAGGATTCATGTTACCAGCAGGACTATTCAATTATTCCAAATGCTAAGCTTGCATATATTCATTTGAAATATTGCTTGATGATGTAAAAAAAAAAACTTGATGAACACAAATGTCTAGTCACAGCACTGTTACACAGTCTATTCATTAATATTTCAATTTCAACTTATAGTTCAAAGGAAGTAAAACAAACATATGTGCGTGACAATCTAATCAAGACTTCAATTTTAAATGTGTATGAGACAAATAAATGTTCTGTTGGATTTCATGTTTGTAACTTGATAAGCCAATGATTTCTTGAAACAAATGATTCATGGAGAAGATGGAGAAGATAAGAAGTGACTATGACATTTACGCAAACTTTTCAATCTATGAGACTTGGTTTTGAATAAAATATTAAATTTTTTTTTTTACCAACAGTTGTAATTTTAGCAAAAGTAGGATTTTTTTTCCTTATAAGATATTCATCTCTTTTTGTATACATAGATACACTTTTTTTTTTACAGATTTTTAAAATACTTTATTAACTGGCCCGAGCTTGACTTAGGATCTTAAGCTATAATGTCTAATAACTGAGGTGAGAAATGCAATGATAGCTTCTTTTCAGAACATATCATTGTATTGTATTTCTAATATAATACTCCCTGCATCCCACATAATTTGATCAACTTTTCTAGCACGCGATTTAAAATTTTAAGTAATATACTGCGTGTTTCACATTCTACCCTTTAAAGAGTGAAGAGGAAGAAAGTGAGTATGGAGAGAGAAAATGTGTTAATGACGTGTTAAATGTGAAGAGAGAGTTGAATAAAAGAGTGTAAGAGAATGGATCAGGAGAGAGAAAAGGAGTTGATGGAGATTTGAATGTGGAGAGAGAAATTAAAGAAAAAAGTGTAAACAGGGTAAATATGTAAAAATACCTACAAAATCTTTCTTAATTTATAAATGAGAATTTTTTGTAAAACGGCCCAAAAAAATAAGTTGATCAAATTATGTGGGACAGAATGAGCAAGAGTTATTAAAAAACTAATTTTATGTTGGAAAAGTTTTGAATCAATTTTTTTTTCTATGGTACTTTTATTATGAGTAATTAAACTCTTAAGTATTTGAAATTTTGCATCAGATATATGCTAACATATAATGATTTTATGTTAACTTTTTTAATCTTTAAGATTCTTTCTTATATGAAAAGAAAAAATTAGATATATGAAAAATAGAATTTATATTTAAAATATAAAAAGATATTAGTTATATTGTGATGATAGTCTCAAACTTAAATTGAAAACCGAATTATATTATAAGATAAATCTGATTTAGTAAGCATGTTTATTATATATTTTGTTAATTGTTACTTAAATTTAGTTCAACAATTTGCTTACTAAGAAGTTTGAACTATTCTATGCAGTCATGTTGATTAAACTTTTTAAACTTTATATAATTACCTCATGTAATTATTACTATTTTCTCTGTATGCTTTGTTAGTGAATTCCATTTGTTTCTAAAAAAGTCACATCATCCTTATTTCATTAGGTGTGTTGATTAACTTTTATAAATGACATGCTACAAACAAATATATGGGCCAAAAGGTTCTTTATCAAAATTAAACTAATATGCAGATAACGTTATGGGCAATCCATTGAATATACAAATTTTTTTAAAGATACTTAAAAAATAATAAAAATGTCTTGTGCAAATAGCAAATTGATCCATGTATGTTCCCCGCAGATTTGCCCAAAGACATTGCTTATTGATATTTCACCAGAAGAGTTAATTTATTTTGTAAAGAAAAGTTCAACCAGAAAATTAAAGTATCCATCTTTAATGAAATAACCATGAAATTATAAATTTTTTGTAATAGATTTTACTATGCATTTCAAAACTTCTAGAGTAAATCACTGTTAATAAAATCATCCCTTGCTTGACATAGATTTTTGGGCTAGTACTATTATCTATACTTCAATACTACTTATTAAGTCAAAATTAGATTTGGTGTAATACATTTTTGGTGTTACATAACTATCAATCTAATGATGATTGACAAGCACATTCCAAGATTTTTTTAAAAAAAAATGGCATAAAATAAAAATCTTAATTAGTAAGTAACTACCTACAATATGTTTAGTTTTCACAAGTTAAATTCATCTGAAAATATAGTTAATTTTTTTTTAAAGTTTGAGACGATAATAATATTTTACTAACTTATTTTTAGACACATATGACTATTATTTTTTTGTTATTTAAAATTTATTTTACTGAATATGATAATAAACACGTATACGTGGTGTTTGATTTTTTAAAAATAATATTTGTACTACTAATTTCATTTTGACAGTGACTCGTTAAGAGAAAATCACTTTTGGTTGGTGTTACATATTTCCTTGAACGACAAGTGACACACTAACTGAGAGACATGTGACATTTACAAATATTAAAGATTTAAGTTATAAAAAGAGGTAATAATTATTCTTTAGTAACTAACTTTTGCGCAGCCTTTGTACAAGCATTGCATGTACCACTAAAACTAGTTGAAATTAAAGTTACTGAGGAGCTTCTGGTGAGGGATCCGGATCACCTGCTACTGTAACCCTAGCAACAGCAGGTGATCCGGATCCCTGGTGAGATACCCATGGCCCATGGGATATGCATCAGTTTCAGTAGTAGTATTCAACCGGTGACAAGTCCCATGGAGCCTCCTAAGCAATGAGATCAGCTAAGTGAAAATGCAACCCTAGTACCCTACTGCTTCTGGTCTTTAAGGTAGTCGCGTCCAACAAGAATGTTAGACGGTCAATGCCAAAAGCCAAAAGCACCAAGAAATCTATCCTTTGGAAAGCCCGGCAATTTTGGAATAGTACAATCTCAATGAACCTTGGCCCTCAGAAATTAAAGTCAGAAACCTATGCTCATGCACAACGAATATTGATAAGGAACACATATTATCCCTGCCGAGACCTGTAGAAACTTTCTTTTACAACTCACCAAGGACCACAACGAAATCACAACTGAGCATTCAGAGAGTTGAGACTAAGTGAGAGCTAAAACGGTTGTTCTTTTATTGGACTAGCAAAAAGGATAAATAGGTATTGGTGGATACTTGCTAGCTTAAAAATCAATACTGCAACATCTCACCTAGAATTTAATGATTCTGTATCTGAATTTCTGAAATTTATATATATGATATATGTTACCATTTTCTTTAAAAATTAATGTGCCGCCGGCCTGACTGACACTCCTTTGTGAACTCAATTTCACCTTTTTCATAAATCAAAACTAAGAATGGAATTAAACACTCTGCTGATGGCCTAATCACCATTCTGTTACAAATCACAAACCCCAATGTCAAAAAGAGAGAATGACGGGCGAAATTACCTGTGGGTTTAATTTCACTTTTATGCCCCCACATATGGCATATTATCACAATTAGCCCTCTAAAAAACTTAATAGAAACCCCCTTCCACACACCACAACATATGACAGGGAGAACACAGTTATGCCTTCTTCTAGAAATACTTCAATCAAACCCTTATTTGCAAACTTATTATCCAAATTATGAAGGGCATTGTAGGAAAGGCTGGATTTTATAGTTGTGCAATATATCCTCCAAAGTAAGTAAATATTTTTCTCAACAATTTTTTGGTCAACTTTAAAAAAGTTTTAGAAAACTTTGTTGAATTGGATATAGGATGGCAAGGTTGACAGCATTCCCTTTACATGAATGAATTGGGTGTGGGATAGCAAGGTTGAAAGTTTGAGAAAACTTAGTTGTGATTTTGCAAAGCCAAATTGCACGAAATTGAGAGAGGGCGTGAATGTATGAGAGTTTGGGATTCTGAGTGAGAGTGATAAAGGGAGCTCAAATGAAGAAAGAGAGTGCGTGATGAGGGAGCAATAAAAGAGTGGGGGCGAACTTAACCCATATGTCTTCATCAAAATTTGCAAAATTACCCATGGAGTTTTTAGTTGTAAAATTCACCCCTGTTTTTTAAGTGACCTACGGAGGAAAAATCTTGTAACGCGTCACTGTGAGAAAAACTGGTTTTAGCAGCGGACTAATATCAGTCGCTAAAGTATTTTTAGCGACGGATATGTTTGACGGTAAATGTCCGTCACTAAAGATATTTACCCACGGAATTTTCCGTCGGTAAATATTTTTAGCGACGGACTTCTACCGTCGGACTTTTATCGACGGTAAATCTGTCGCTAATTTGAATTTGTGAAATTCTTCCTTTTATGCAAATTTTTTTTTTGAAAAATAATTTTTTAATTAATTATAGCGACAGATCTAATCCGTCGCTAAAAGTCCATTTATTTGAAAATTTTTAATAACTTTTAGCGACGGACTTTTAACGATGGTCAAAATCCGTCGCTAAAGTTACTTAAATGGACACAAACCCTAATTCTTTTCTTTTCTCCCCGCTGCTGCACAATTTTCTCTCGCTATTTTCTCTCTGCCTTTCTCTACAGCCCCCACTGCCGCACCCCCTGCCACCAAAGCCCCGTCCATGCCAGCAGCTAGGCATGCCCTTCCGGCATAACAGTGCCGCACGCCTCTGCTCCGCCGATCTCCACTGTGCCAGCCACCGCATCTCCACTATTGCACCCATGCCAGTCGGGAGAAGATCTGGTAGCTCGAATTAGAATTTTGACAGGCAAGTTCTAACTTCTAATTGAAAATTAAAAATTTGACAGCTTGAACTCAGAGCACCTTCAAACCAATTAAGCAAATTTTCTGTGGTAAAACCCCCATTGCTGTAATTCTACGACCAATAAATACATTTTCTATGCTAAGACCCATATTGTTGTACTTGTACGACCGAAATTGAAATCTAGGGTTTTAATTATCCTTATTGTCTTCCAATTAGATGAAAAACTCATTTTTTGCCATAAAGAAGACCTAGATTTGTTGCGGTCATGTATACTGCTAATTTGATTGGATTTAGCCTCGTCGCTGCTTCCAGCACCTACATTAGATCGAGCCTCATCATTAAGAAGAAGGGCTTCAAGCCGGTGCTTCCGGTTCTCGTGCCAGTAAGTACTATTTCGCCGTTTTCTTTCGTCAACAGTAATATAAGACCTTTTCTTTTGTAGATCAGTAACATAAATTTTAGTTGTGTTAGCAGAAAATTAAACGCAAATATCCCTATTGCTGTTCGAACTTCAGACTTCAGATTTTCAGGGTTGGGGATTTGGGTCGTTGGCCATCCCATTTTGTAAGCATATACTTGTATTACCCATATGCATGGGTGTGTAAATTTTGTCTCAATGAAATACTACTGCCATGTGTTTGTGAATTTGTCTAAATGAAATGTTCTCTTAGACCATTACGGTGTTTCAGCCACAATTTCAAGCAGTCTGTTGGATATGTAATGCATAACATAGACTCATGGTAGAGGCTGTGACCGGTGTAATTATATAAGTTGGTTATATGATTCTGTTGCCATTGCTTAGTGCTTCATAATATGCAAATACATTATAAAGGCTTCATAAAATCAACCTAGGTTATGGCTAGCCTCTGGTTAAGGTGATTGGTAAATTAGAGTTCGTGGTCATCCTCCGTGCCTCCTAACTTGTAACTTGTATTTTTTTCTTGTGCAGGCTTTGGAGCAAATCCTTGGTTTATAATATTTCTAGATTCAATGTAACTTGTATTTTTTTATTATTTTTTTGAGCTTGTACGATGTAATATATTATACATTATATTCAGTGAACATCTAACTTAAATCTTATTTGGTTTACTTAAAATTTGGTAAAGATGAATGCTAGTTTAAATAATTAAATTATTGATGGATTAGTTGATCAGACTTAGTCGTCTGAAACAAATTTGGCATTTTAAAGATTAATAAAAATAGCCTTTTGGGTTTTACCGACGGAATTCTCCGTCGCTAAAAGTCCTTCTACAAAATGATAAATATTTTTAGAGATTTAGCAACGGAATTGTGTTGTTAAAAATTTATTGGTAAATGATTTAGAAATACTTTTACTGACGGAATTGATGTTGCTAAAAAACTTTTGCAACAGACTTTTAGCGCCAAAAATTCTGATGCTAAAAGATTTTTTAGAAATTCAAAAATTAGAAAAATTTAGAGAACACTTTTAGCGACGGAATTCTTCGCCAAAAGTAATTATTTCCGTAAGTAAAAGTAAAAGTTTTGCCGACGGATCACAAGATTCTGTCGCAAAACTTTTTAGTGACGGTGTTATAGGCAAAAGACTTTTAGCGACGGACAGTCCGTCGCTAAAAGTCTTTAACGACGGATTACCCACTTTTAGCGAAGAAAAATTCCGTCGCTAAAAGTAAATTTTCTTGTAGTGCGAGCCGTTAAGGTTAGATAACGGGTGCCATCCCTGGCACTTGTGGTGGGAGAATTTTGCTATTAACTTTTTTTGAAGGGTAACTTGCTAACATGCCATATGTTGGAGCACGAATTGGCGTCTAATTTACCCATGCGTAAAAGTGACAAAAGAAGGGGGACCAAAAGTGGCACCTTGATGCGGCAAATGGAGCCTAAGAAATGCTTGTTTGAAAGATTGACGAAGAGAAGCTTTAAGAAGGGCGACGACCCAACTTGCACACAACATCTAGATACATGCTACTTTCAAAATAAAGTTTTTGGGGAAATTCTGGTGAGACAGTCGTGGGATATGCTCTAGTTTCAAGAGTACTAGTTTATATAACTAAAATTAATTTTCTAATCGACGGATTACACAAGACATTCCCAGTGAAACTAAGTCAATTATGATTGGTCGTCACATTAGTGTATAAGTTACGTTTTTTTATGGACTCTAACATAGTCTCAAATGATTGGACTCAAAGCCCAACCATCACTTCTACTTCTATTACAGTTTCACATCTATGCCTATATAAAGGCCTCTCTCACGTATGTGGACAATTACAAACATACAAAAATTGTGTTTAATGGTTTTTTAGGAATTTTATCATGTTGCTGCACTATAACTTAAGTATCGAAAATTTTTCCATTGAAATTTCAGCGGACAATCACTCGTTTTCTGTTTTTTCAAGTCATGTTCTAAGCTAAGGTTTCGTTTGACAAAATTTTTTTTTGGTTTTCAGTTTTTAAAGAGCAACTTAATTTTTTTTTTATAAAAACAAGTGGGTGTTTGATAACTCCTTTTTTTTTGAGGTTTTTTTTTTTGGTGTTTGGTAACCCTTTTTATTTTGACTTTTTTTTTTGGTGGTTTGCGGTGGCGGTGGTGGGGAGTAGCTGTGGTCGACGGTGGTGGTGGTGGTGGCCGACGGCCGGAGGTGGCTGCCGGCAGTCACCGGCGGTGGTGGCCGGCGGCCGGAGGTAGCTGCCGGCAGTCTCCGGCGGCCGGAGGTGGCTGCCGGCAGTCACCGGCGGTGGTGGCCGGCGGCCGGAGGTAGCTGCCGGCCGTCTCCGGCGGTGGTCGCCGGCGGCCGGAGGTGGCTGCAGGCAGTCTCCGGCGGTGGTCGCCGGCGGCCGGAGGTGGCTGCAGGCAGTCTCCGGCGGTGGTCGCCGGCGGCCGGAGGTGGCTGCAGGCAGTCTCCGGCGGTGGTCGCCGGCGGCCGGAGGTGGCTGCCGGCAGTCTCCGGCGGTGGTCGCCAGTGGCCGGAGATGGCTGCCGACAGTCTCCGGCGGTGGCTGCCGGCGGCCGGAGGTGGCTGCCGGTGGTCGCCGGCGGCCGGAGATGGCTGCCGACAGTCTCCGGCGGTGGCTGCCGGCGGCCGGAGGTGGCTGCCGGTGGTCGCCGGCGGTCGGAGGTGGTTGTCGGCAGTCTCCGGCGGTGGTCGCCGGTGGCCGGCTGTCTCCGGCGGTGGTCGCCTGAGGTGGCTGCCGGCGGTGGGAGAGTGGTGGTGGTGGTCGAAAAAAAAAACCAAAAGTGAAAAAAAAAACCAGTTTTTGGAGTTTTTTTTTTACTCTGCAGTTTAAAAACTGGTTTTTTAAATTGAAAAAAAAATGGTTACCAAACGCTCCTTTTTTTTCAGTTTTTAAAACTGAAAAAAAAAAGAGGAAAAAAAAGAGTGTCAAACGGGGCCTAAGTTCCCAATCAACTTTTTTGTAACAACACTATTCGGTCGGTGACAAGTCCCTTGAAGCCTAAGCAATGAGATCAGCTAAGTGAAAATCCAACCCTACTGCTTCAATTTAAGGTTGTCATGTCCAACTATTCGACGGTCAATGCCAAAAGCCAAATACCAAAAGCACCAATGAACCTATCCTTTGGAAAGCTAGCAGTTCTGGAACACTAAAATATCTCTGAAATTTGGCCCTTATCTGTCGCGCCGTTATAAGCTTAGAAAACTATGCTCATGCACAATGATCAGCTACATGCATACTAGGCATGCTCCTGGTTTCAATAGTACTATTAAATCGGTGACAAGTCCCATGGAGCCTAAGCAATGAGATCAGCAATTTAAAAATGCAACCCCGTCCAACAAGAATATTAGACTGTCAGTGCCAGAGGCCAAAAGCACCAAGAAACATGTCCTTTGGAAAGCTAGGCAATTTTGGATGTCTAGCCTAAGCACAGAGCAGATGAATGTAGATTTTGGACTATGCTTTGCTACCCCTGACTTTGTCATTTGAATTTTGAGCAACTTTTCGGCTTTTTTTCTTTTCGCTTATGAAAAGGGTGATTTCACAATGCATGACAAAGTGAATAACCTATCCCACAAACTTTGGTCTGCCATTCCTCATACTATTGCTGAAAACGATCTGCATGAGGAAAAGTAACACCTCTCATGCCTATATAAGCTCAGGAACATAAGCTCATGCAGTCCAAGCATACATCGGAACAATTTCCATGGTGCAAAACTGGTCTGTCTTTGTTTCTGTCTCTTCATTTCTCCTACTTCTCCTCCTTTCAAAGTTCATTCTGCGCAAGACAAGGCAACACAAAAGCCTCCCCCCAAGCCCACCGTCATATCCAATAATAGGCCATCTCCACCTTATAAAAGAACCTGTCCATCGAGTGTTACAGCAACTTTCTTACAAATATGGTCCGATATTCGCCCTCCAATTTGGTTCTTGCCCCATTCTTGTCATATCTTCCCCTACGGCAGTTGAAGAGTGTTTCACCAAATATGATATCATTTTCGCCAATAGGCCTCACCTTCTTTTTTTCAAGCATATTAACTACAATAGCACCACAATAGGGTCTGCACCTTATGGACCACACTGGCGTAACCTCCGTGGCTTTACTACACTAGAGATCTTCTCGCCCACTAAGCTTAACACATTTCTAAGCATTCGACAAGAAGAAATTAGATCACTAGTGAAAAACTTGTACAGTTATTCGCAACAAAGTTTTGCCAAGGTGGAAATGAAGTCCAGGCTATCTGAGTTGTCATTTAACATCATCATGAGGATGGTTGCGGGCAAGGGATACTTCGGAGCTGAAGTGGAGGATTATGAGGAGTCTAGGGTATTCCGCAGAGTTATAGGGGAGGTTTTTGCGTTAGGTGGGGCATCAAACCCTGGGGACTTTTTGCCCCCTTTGCAGTAGATTGATTTTCAGAGTTTTGAGAAAAAGTTAATAAGATTGAAGAAAAAAGTTGACAGGTTATACCAAGGTTTGATAGATGAGCGCAGAAACTATAAAGAGGGAAAAAAAACAAGACAATGATTGATGTCATGCTGGCCTTGCAAGAAAGAGAACCTGAAAATTACTCCGACGATATAATCAAAGGCAATATTTCGGTACGTTCACATGAAACTATGATTTAGAAAGAGAAAAACTTTTACCATAAATGTAACACTTTTTAGTACAATTAATTATTGGTGCTACAATATGCCTTGACCCTCGTGTCAACTGCAAGGACGATGTGCACTCATAGTAAATTATTTTAACCTGCGAAATTTGTACAGGGGATAGTTTTGCATAATATGTTCCACTCATTAACTTCTCCAGGACGTACTCCCTTTTCTTTTTCTTTGTTTGGATTTTCACTTGAGTGCTGCGTCAGAATCCGTACGTTTATACTTTTAATTTTGTATATTTATATTGTGTTTTCGTTTTTAATATTTTCGTATCAATCACAAATTGTGATTGTGTATTTTTATTTTTTTTACCACTTTTTTTGTGTCATTGTTTTTGTATGTTTACTATTTTCATTTCCATTTTCATTACTGTTACTCCTATTTTTTTCGGTATTACCCTCACCGGAACTTTCGTTGTTTTTTGGATTCAAACTTCTTTGTTCTTTGTAGGTCTTCTTTTTGCAACCTAGATCTTCCCATTTCTAATAAGAATCCGGGGCCAAGTGTTGATCCAAAGGATAAGGGGGAGGCGATCGATTGAAGTGAAGAGCAGTTATGGACTCGAATCTGTTCTTGAGGCTTCAAACGTGCTCGAGCTCCAATATCAACAATTTCTTGAGCTTCTTCACCTCGCCTTTTGAATAGGCGCCCAGGTGAAATGTGACGTAGCCGCCGTGAAATGATTCTTTTTGGGTATTGTTGGCTACTGGCGATGGATTAGTCCTCGGTGATTGTTGGCGGACATGGGGTCTAGTGGAAGGATCGTGGATCTTGCCTGACGGAGCTAGGATTAGGGTTTGGAATTGGGTTCTTTTGATTAGGGTTTCGATTGAAGCGGTTGAGATGGGTATTGTTTGTACTTGAGTATTTTCTCATGTACACCCTCGATTCACCCCAGTGGTGGTCATTTCTACTGGAAAGAACTGCAGATGGCATATAGGAAGAAGAAACTAAAGAGAGAGAAGGCGAGCAGCTTCTGTGCTAGAGGCCAGAAAGGGTGAACAGTAAGGGGATGGCTTTATCTGACATGAATTTATCTGTGTTGGAAAAAGGTGAAAACACCTCTAAGGTGTTTTCCCTTTTTTCGACACTATTTGGATTTTGTATCCAAAATGAATATCCAAAGTGATAAAAGAACAAAAAAAAAAGAGAATATTTTTTGCCATCAATACAAAATTTGAGTACAGAAAAATATAAATGTACACCCCCTTAATTGATAGAACCCTAAACCTGACTTAACCTACCAAGATTGTTATGTTGTAGTGTACACTACTCACGAGAAAATTTTTATAATGTACTTTATCTAGACATATAGAATATGAAAAATAATGCATTAGCATCTTTCTTGTGTTTGTTCTTGAAAGAAACTTAAGCAAAAAATGGCTCTCTCTAGAAGTTGTAAATCAAGACTCCTATTCGGCTTCCTTTCTAATCTCATTACATTTATAATTTTGCACAGACAATGCTTCTAGCCGGCACAAATCCTTTAGCAATGACAGTAGAGTGGGCATTGTCGCTTTTAGTGAACCATCCTAATGTTTTAGAGAAGGCCAGAGTCGAGCTCGATAGTATTGTTGGCCATAATCATTTGGTGTTGATGAATCAGATATCCCTAAGCTGCACTGGCTCCAAAGCATCGTCAATGAGACACTTTGATTATATCCAGCAGCACCCCTTCTTGAGCCACACGAGTCATCAGACGACTCCGCAATTGGAGGGTTTCATGTGCCACGTGGAACAATGTTATTGGTCAATGCATGGACCATGCACCGAGACCCTAAGGTATGAGATGACCCTACAACTTTCAAGCCGAAAAGGTTTGAAGGTGGGGAAAACAAAGCACACAAGTTTATACCCTTTGGAATGGGAAGGAGGCATTGCCCTGGGGCTACGTGGGCGAACCGCGTGGTGGCCTTAGCTTTGGCAGCAATGATTCAATGTTTGAGTGGGAGAGGGTTAACGAAGAGCTCCGAAGGTGTAGGAGTCAATATGCCTAAAGCTTTACCATTAGAACCTATGTGTAAAGCACGTGAGCAAATGATCAGTGTTCTTTTGGAACTATGAGTTCTGCTAAATTTTCTTTCTTCTTCCCAGGTAAAATAATTAAGGACAAATTACACAAATATTCCTGAGGTTAGGGTATAATTACAGTCAAGGACACTAAGTTTTCATATGTAATATTTCGTGACCAAACACTTTTAAAATGTATCAGCCGTATTCATCCGTCAGGGTTCTGTCCAAAAAGTGTACTTTTTTAATGATGTCAGCAATACATATTTTTAAAATGAGGATATTACCCCTTGTACTATATATACTGAATATTTTTAAAATTTTTAATCCTTGATTTTAGCCTTAATTTGAAGATTAGGGTTTTAAAACCCTAAAATTGATTTGTTCCCTATTTAAAAATTTCTCAATTTGCAGTCCATTTCATCAAAATAAAAAATTTCTCAAGTCACAATGTATCACCTTGCAAATTTGTAAATTAGGATTTTGTTGAAACCCTAATTTGCAAATTGGGGTTTTCTTGAAACCCTAATTTGCAAATTAGGATTTTGTTGAACCCTAATTTGCAAATTGGGGTTTTTTGAAACCCTAATTTGTAAATTAGGGTTTTGTTTGCAATCCCCACCAAAGAGGCCGCGTCACCGCCATCGTCGGCGCCAACTCCCGGCAATCCAAACCTAATCATCTGCCTCTACCACACTAAACTAGGCCTCATCGCCCTCACCTGGTCCTACAGCCTCTTTGGCGACATCGGCGACTGTTGAATATCTTGCGGCGGGAGGTGTGGCGTTGCAGTGACGGGGAAGGGGGATAGTGGGTACGGCGACGGGGAAGGGGAAGGGGAAGGGGGAGGGTGGGGGAGGCGACGGGAAGGGGGAGGGTGGGTGTGGCGACGGGAAGGTAGACCACGAAGTGGTGCTGTGGGGCTTTGCGGCGGGAGGTGCGGTGTTGTGGTGATGGGGAAGGGGAAGGGGAGGGTGGGAACGACGACAGGAAAGGGGTAGGGGGAGGGTGGGTGTGGCGACGGGGAGGCAGACAGTGAAGGGCTGCTACGGGGCGTTTGAGACAGAAATGGGGTTAGGGTCGTGGGGGGGTGGGGCGGTATTGGCGGGGGAGGGGTGGGGGGGTTGGGGTTGAAGAAGAATAATAGCATTAATGGCATTAAAAATAAGATGAAATAATGGCATTAAAAAAATAAGATTCCAGCTTAGGGGCAATATAGTCTTTTCATTAAAACTGTTAGGGTTTTGAAGATTCCGTTTGGTCAACGGACATAGGTGTAATTTGTCCAAACTATTGTCCTCACCTGTAATTATACCCTTACCTCAGGGATATAAGTGTAATTTGCCCAATAACTAATATAGCTATTGTATTCAAGTTCATAAAAGATAGGGCATGGTTAGTTTTCCTTCCATATATTAAAATATTCTATTGAAAAAATTGGTTGCTTCTATTCACACTCAAACTTATATGTAACCAACTTTTATAGAAACTAGTATAGGGTACGTGCGCCGCACATGTACATAGAAAAGAGTGATATTTGAGGTTATATTATTATCTTTTTTTGGATCAAAACGATGTAATTCAGTTATGTTCTTATTTTTTTGTGACTTGTTTTAGAAGAAATGCATATTTGATGTTCGCAATTGTAATCAGTTTAATGTCTAAAAATATTCTTTGACAAGCTTCTAGATTGAAGAAATGTTTGATGGTACTGCTGAAAATAAAAGCAAATGGAAAATTTACGGTAGCGTTTGAAATCACTGCTAGTTTTTGTTATCTGCTTCCGAAAAAACAAAAACTAAAACCAGTAAAAATTTTATTTTTCACAAAAACAAATGAGTGTTTGATTGTCCAGTTTTTATTTTGAATTTTTTTTTTTTGGTATTTGATTACCCAGTTTTTATTTTGAGTTCTTTTTTTTAATGTTTAATTATCCATTTTTTATTTTGAACTTTTTCTTTGGTGGTAGTTTGTGGTGGCGGTGACGGGGCGTGGCGATGGCCAGCCAGTGGTGATGGCCGACTTTGGCCCGTCAGTGGTCAGCAGTGGTCACTGGTGGTCCCCAGCGGCAGGCTGTGGCGGTGGGAGGGTGGTGGTTTCAAAATAAAACGCAAAATTAATTTTCAAAACAGCCCTCTTCTAAAAATTAATTTTCGAAACTGAAGAAAAAAGAATGAAAACTGTGTGTCAAATGAGTTCTTTTCTCCAGTTTTGTAAACTGGAGAAAAAACTGAAAATGGAAAGGAAATCAAACAGAACCTAAAAGAATTAATTTTGGTCTTTGTTTTTGTAATCTGTTAATTGGTTTATGATTAAGATTTGTAATTTTCACGACCGGGTGATTTGCATTTCATCAATAAAAAATGCAAAACACTCGGTCTTCAACTGTAATAACCGAATATATTTTCAGTTCAAATTGGCACCATATTTAAGCCTTGTTTTTTGATGCATATTTAACTTTTTTTCGTATTTTTTGCTTTTGTTTTTCCTCCTTTTTTCTGTTTTTGTTTTTCTAATAATTTTTGTTTCTTAATTGATTTTCACGTATTTTAGTTTGTTTATTTTATTTTTGTTTTTTAGTTTTTCAATTGGTTAATTGTTTGCTAACCTAAAAATGCAAGAAAAAAAATCATAGTTCTCATTGACCAGTTTAATATCTAATGTTTATTTCATTTTAACCAAATAAAAAGCGAATAATGAAGAAATTTCTTTGCTCTATTTTTCTTTCTCATCAAACTTTTTATTTTCCAATGTATAGAATAGATTCATTACTCAATGTTCTTTTAATTTCATCAAAATTTAAAAAGAAGAAATAAAAGAAGGGTAAGACTATAATTGACGTTATTAACGGAGGATATATTCGTTAAAAAATAATTTACAACATTCATTCTTTTATAAGTAGTATAGACACACACAGATAAATATATTTTTTTGTAACCACACATTTGTTTTCCAATGTGTAAATGTAGGTTTAGATTAAATTTATGACCTAATGTTCATTAAAAGCATTACAAAAAAAAAAGTAACTAGGGAAGGGTAAGGTTGTCATTGGAATAATTAACGGATGACAAACCGGAAATGAATACAAAATTAATAATTAATAACACCATTTATGAAATGATATGATTGTTATGGAGTGATAAATGAAGGGTAAAAATGAAATAAAATAATTTACAAAATTCATACTTTTATACGTAATATAGATTACAATAAATCCAAATAATAAAAAAAAATTGAAGGGTTAATTACACTCATGTCCCTGAGGTTTAGGTGATATTACAGTTAAGGACACAATGTTTCAAAATGTAACAGATGTGTCCTTCCGTCATTGCTTCTTTAAAAAAATATACGTATTTGCGTATGTCATCAGTATGTATTTTTTAAATGATAGTATTGCCTCCCTTGCTCAACCACGCAGGCAACCCCCTCCTTCACCCAACCTCGCCGCCAGCAGCCCCTTTCCTCACCCCACCCCGGCAGTAGCCCCTCCCACACCCCACCCCGCCGCGGGCAGCCCCTCCCTCACCCCACATCATCGCCGATAGTGATGTCGGCCAAATTGGCAATGGGGTTGTATCGCAGTTTGTGGTGGTTGATGGGCGACCCCAATTTTTTTGACCCACGGCCTCGCTACGTCGATGTGGTGGTGACATGGCGACTGTTTGGGAGCGGCGCTGATAGTGGTCGCGACCGTGGTAGGCGGAGATTGGTTTGAGGCCTCAGGTTCAGGCAGGCAGCCCATTATTTGTGTATTTGGTTTTTGTTAGGGCATCTTTGCTGTAGCTGCGGTGATCGGAAGGGATACCTACCAGTGGCATGACCGGAGCCCCAAGATCTGTTGCCACGAAGGGGCCATTGTACTGGCACATTTTTCTCCGGTCACGCTGCCTTAATCGGCGCCTTCACCGCCCAATCACCAAGGAATTACAACCCCCAAAATAAAAGAGAAAACACAAACAAACTGAAGCACCACTGGTCAATAACAAACCGGACGCGGCCGGCCGCCAGTGCGACACTTACCACCGCGACTGCACCGCCGCTACATTGGCCAAAAAAGACCACCAGGGCCATTGCCTGCGACTGTAGTCAAGGAAACTGCACGACGTCACCGCTGAGTGGCAGGGCTACTTCCACTGCTCTGTCCACTCTCCCGTGTTCACGGTGTTGTTCCACTAGCCGGGGCATTATTGAGCAGAAACAGCAGTTGTGTATGGACATGTTCAAAAATTAGGGTTTGAACACTTATTGAAATATACAATACAAGGGTATTTTCATCATTGCATCCAAACCGTTATGTATTTTAATATTTTCGTTAAGTCAAATGACATAAGTGCCTATTTTTTAAACTTATGGATACGCGTATAATTTTACCTAAACCTCGAAGATATAGATGTAATTAACCCAAAATTGAAATGTTGGTGACTACGATTACAATTTTATAGATTCGTTTGGGTTCAACATATCCAAACAGTGACGAGAGTTGTTTTCAGCTTTTCTCGATAAAGTCTCACCCACTGTTAGAGAAAAGCCAAAACCCACTTCACCGTTAACCTTTTTCTTCCACCCCTCGCATCAGCCTTTGAGACACTCATCTCTCTCTCTCTCTCTCTCTCTCTCTCTCTCAGGTTTCTCCCTTCGCCACCACCATCAGCTTCTACCACCACCATCAAACCAACGATCACCAAAGCCACCACCACGCAATAAAACCAATACATCAGCTTTCACCCAATAAACCCACACACATCGCCACCCCACAGTTTCGATTTTGATTTCTTGCACTTTGTGATAGCAACGGTAATGGGGTTAGTGATGGAGTAGGCGCGAGATACTGTATTTTGTTTCATTCTCTTTCAAATTTCAAAGATATAAGGTATTTTTGTCTCCTAAATTGCATGATTTCACTTCACCGCTGATCTCGATCTACGTCGCCTCTATCACCAAGCTCAGATAGGGCTTTTATTTTCAAATTTAGATCTTTTTTAATTTCAGTGTTTGGTTGCGGTTGTGGTCGTGACAGTAGGAGGTTCGTTGCAGTTGTGGTGATGGTTGTAGGTGGTTGAATGCGGCTGTGGTGGTGATAGAATGTGGTTGACTGCGGTTATGGTGGTGATGGTAGATGGTTTATTATGGTTGTGGTGGTGACAGTAGTAGCTTGGCTGAAGTAGAAGTGGTAGTGGCTTGGTAGAGGTTGTGCTAGTGATTAGAGCAGCTTGCCTGAAAATGATAAACATATACAGTTTTATCCAAAAAAAGTGATTAAAAATGAAAATGAAAATGGTATAAGTACATAAATTGCCGAAAAAAGTAGCTAGAAAAAAGGTGGTGAAAATGATTAAAGTACACCAACAAATCTTCTAACAGCTAGCTACGAAAGTAATAAAAATTAAAACACAAACAAAAAAATGAAAATTGCAAAATACGAGGCCTAAGTGTATGAGTTGTAAAGTGTCTTGGTACCTAAGGACTTGACTTGTTAACCTAGGCTTGTAATACTCTCCCTCGAGTTAGAGCATGAAGATTGAAAATGCCCAACTTGGATCATAGAAATTGAAGCCGGTCACGACCAAGAGATTTAGTAAATAAATTTGCACGTTGACGGGTGGAGGAAACTTTGGTCGTGTGAATAAAGCATTGTTAGAATTTTTCACGAACAACGTGACACTCATCTTCTATATGCTTGGTATGTTCATGGAAGACAATTAGCCGTAATATGAAGAGCATCTTGATCGCAATAAAGTAGATAAGGAGTTGAAGGAGAAAGGTTAAGACCACAAAATAAATAAGATTGTCATGTGAGCTCACCGGTAGTAAATAGTAACAGCTATAGCATGATACTAGCCTCAGTAGAAGAGCGAGATACTTTATGCTGTTTCTTTGGTAACGTTTGAAAACACTTCCAGTCTTGATTTTTTTCGTTTCAAAAAAAATAAAAAATAAAAACCAATTTAATTTTTTTTAACAAAAACAAATGGGTGTTTGATTATCTAATTTTTATTTTGAGTTTTTTTTTCTTTTAGGTGTTTGATTATCTAGTTTTTATTTTGAGTTTTGGTGGTGGGGTGTGGTAGTGGCCAGCGGGGTGGCCGGCCGGCCAGTGATGAGCGGTGGCTGTGGTGATGGTGGTGATCTCAAAATAAAAATCAAAATTGAAAACCCAAAGCTTCAAATGAGAGTTTTTAAAAACAGTCCTGTCTTAAAAACTGATTTTCAAAATTGAAGAAAAAAATAAAAATTATATGTCAAACGCTTTTATTTTGTCTAGTTTACAAAACTAAAAGGAAAAGAAATGAGATTCAAACATAGCTTTGTCTTCCAAAGATATAAGGTTATGACCAAGAAAAATACAATGACCGGTTGTAAACGGATGAGTGGTAGGACAACTAGCTCAGTCTCAATCACAATAAGCTGGATTAGAAATATTGGAAGTAAATGAGGAAAAAGAGACTTTATATTGACAAGGAGTAGCATTTAAGTGTCGCAAGAGGTGTTGTCGTGGCTGATGCATAAATTGTCTAAGGATGTTCATCGAATGAAAAATATTAGGCCTAAGGACCGTAAGATAAATCAAGCGGCCAACCGTATGACGATAATAAGAGGGGTCTAACAGTAGATCTCCATTAGAATCCAATAGCTCTATGTGTTGTTCCATTAGAAATTCAGCAGACAAGAGTCAATCATACCACAATTCACTACAAGAAAAATGCCTATTAACGATGTAATTTAGCGATGAAATGAATTCCGTCACTAAAAGCCACCTATACTAATGGAATTGGGCAATAGAATTATGCCTCTTCACAATTATGACTCTAAAAATGCTGGAGGGAAAAAATGCGCGGGAAGCAAAAATGGGCGACGGAATTTTCAGTCACAAAAGATTTAGCAACGGAATTTAGTGACGGATTTTATCGACGGAATTATTTCCATCGCTAAGTGTATTATTTTAATTTTTAATAACAAAAAAATTCTTTTACTAATTATTGAAAAATAAAAGAATATACATATAATAAACATAAAAAACCAAAAAATAAAAAATGAAAAAGGGTTTTCGGCCAATAAAACGGAGTTGCAGTTGCTCGCCACCATCCCTCCCACCCCCATCATTGTTGTGGAGGCAACCCCTCGTGCGTGCCACCATAACTCCCACTCTAAAAGTTTGTGCGAAGCCCCCTTACTCACTGATGGAAGTTTTCTGTAAGGCTAAACCGTCTTCACTATTTGTTACGGCTTTGATTTTTGGTATAATGAAATTAGGGTTCTTATTTCAATCGTTTGGGTCTTCAATATTCCGATCTTCCTCTGAGTCTCATCTTCTTGCCAGGTAATTTCTTCCTCTCACGTCTCAACTATTTCTCTAGTTTTAATTCCTCTCTCCGCAATTGTACTTAATTAGGACACTGATTTCATAAGCTAGGATTGCAATGTAGTAGTTACTTTATTGTGTGCATATGTGTGTTTGCTTTTTAATGTTTGTTTGATGCGACTACAACTTTTGTTCATCCATCTGGACTGTTGCTTCATAGTGACGGAGGAAGTGGTTTCAGGCATTAAGCCCTTAATATTGCATGCCTTAACATTTGCCTTTTCATAGATTATAAGAGATTTTTATGAAGTGAATTGCTCTTTTTTGTTGTTACATTAATGATGGTTACTCTTGTTTAAGACTCCTTCAACTTGAAGGTTTTGGAATTTATGCTCATTAGAGGATATTGCATAGATTGAGGCCTGCGTAATTAGAACTTTACGAAATAAGCTATGATTCTACTTCTGGATTTTTCTTATTACGGATTTTCATGAACTTGGTTGTTCTTATTATGCTTTTAAAATGATGTTTACATTGTTGTGGTTCCTTCTATTCTTGGGGTTTGGTGTTTATGCACACTGGAAATGTTGAATATACTGGGAGCTTATGTTATTGTATTTCTACGGACTTAGGTCTTATTATATTCTGGGTGTTTCTTAATGAAATTACAAACTTTTGTAGACTGGGTTATTCTTATTTTCTCTTAGAATGATGTTTTCACTATTGTGGCTCCTTTGATCTTAGGGTTTTGGGATTAGTGCATTGCAATATGTTACATAGATTGATAGCTTGTGTTATTATGAATTCACGTAGTTAGGTTTGATTCTACTTATGGGTTATTTTGTTATTACAGTTGATTAATACATGGGGGGTTGTTATTTTGCTGCAATAATGATGCCTACTATTGCTTGTGACTCCTTCAATTCTAGGGTTTTGGTTTATGTGCATTGGAAAATGGTATTTGGCAGAAGATGGTGGATAATGGGCAACCATGGGTTGGCAGGAAAAATCAAGATGTGCAAAGACAAATCGATATGCAAATGAGCCATCTCGCACAGGTGGTTCTGTCTAGCATGCTGTTATTAAAGTTGAATTGAAGGAGAAGATGCTAGATATTAGCGACTTGAAGCTGAACCTGGAAGTGTATGAATTGACACATAAACTCAAACATGATTCTAATGGTCAGCCATTGGAGGAGCAAGACCGCCCATTTGTCTCGAAGAAGGCAAAGGTTATTCGTGCAAGTTTATTTTTGCAGCTGATTTTTCATCTATCTTGTTTGATGAATCTCTAAGTCAACTTGCATTTTGCATGAGTTACAGGATGCATATGTTGTGAGGTTTGATGAAATTAGTTCTCAGGAGCCCAACTTTTCCTTGCTAGATTATGATGCAGTAGAATTGTGGCGACAAACGCCTGGGGTTCGCGACAAGAAAGGACGTATATGTGGTACTCGCGAAACCGCACAAGATGCCAGGGCATTGATGTGTATTTTGCTGGACCAGTCTCTAGCCTCCGAGAATTAGAAATACGAAATTGCTAAGATTGTGGAGCTTGAGGTGGAAAAACAGATGAAAGAGAAAGACATGCTACCGGTAATTCATATGTTTATCAAACCTCATGCTTCATTCATGTTTAAGGCCATCTAGTAGAGTATAGTTTGGATTAGTTTGCAAGGAAATGACAGTAATATCATTAAAGATTGGTAAGGGTTGAATAACTGTCTTGTAATCAACTCAATATTAAGCTCTCTATAGTCCACAAACATCCTTCATGTTCCATCCTTCTTCTTGACTAGCAAAACATGCAAGGCCAAAGGGGAATTGCTTGGTTGAATGATGCGTATCTCTGATAGTTGCTTGACTATTTTGTTAACTTCAGCCTTTTGAATGTATGAGACATCATTGTTGCCTGTCAATAAGATGTCCTTATTGACATTAATATTCACTAGCCTTAAGCCACTGCATTCTCAGTACACGATCATATCCACCAAGGGGTAGAATCTTCATATTTATAGTGAATTCTTGCTCCCCCAACCCAATGAAATTGATAACACCCAGCTTCACTTTGTATTCTGGCTCCATTAGCCACAGCCACAATGAAAGGTGTAATGGGAGTGAGGCAGTACCCCAATCTCTTAGCAGATTGTGTCCATGTCAACCAGAATTTCAACATGGAAATTAACTTCTTTGGGCATGCCTTTTGATGGCCAATGTAGAACTTTCCATCACACCAAAAGCATAAACCCCTGACAATTTTTTTTTATTCTCATAAGGGGTAATGTGTTTAAGGAACTGGGTACAATATGTATAATTTTTTTGGTGGTGTTTGGGGTGTAGGTTGAATGTTTTTACGATGATTAGCTGTGGGATTAAAATAGTTGGTGAGTAATGGTATGGGGTTGATTTGAGATGGGCTTTTGGTATGCAGGTATTTTCACAGTTTGGTGTGTACTTGGTCATCAAAGTGTACTGATGCAAGGGCAATCTTTTAATTGTTATGTATTAGGTGCCAATCTGTTTGACCCACATATTTTAGGTTGGATTCATGGTTAGGCCTGGTTATGCAAGTACATTGATGCATACTCCTTGAAGTTCTTATTACCCACATGCCTTAAATTACTTTGTCATAGGCCAAAGTTATCACGACTGATGCTACTGAGGATGGCAATGATGAAACCTTCGACGAGCTTGGTGGATGATTGCCTTATCTGACCAAATCTGACATCGTTTTGTTTGTTGGGATATTTGTTCATTTTGGTAACCAAGCAACTTGTCACGACCCAAACCCATCCGTGACCGGCCGCAGGCCCACTAAGCCTCCACCCAGGGCTCTACCAGGCCTTACTACAACCTATACTCATAATTTAATCCAACTACTAAAATCTAAACAATTAATTGGCTATTAAGAGCCTTACTTAGAAATTCCTTAATAATTGAATTAAAACCTTTAATTACATGTCGCTGATAATTATGAAGCATTTAAAGAGACCTAAGCTGGCACCCTTCCCTTGTTTTGCTCATAAGGATCAACCTCTCTTAGACCATCACTTGAAAAATAAAAGAATGAGCGAGAGCCAGCAAGTACACAAACTATGTTCTTAAAATAGGTTTTGGGGTTTAATAAACACTCATGGATTCTTCGTTTCAAAACTAGTATAGATTCAATAGCAGTTACTTTACATATATATACTTTAATATGAAAAATCATGTTTGCAGGAAAATCTTTCAAAATGATTGTATAACGAGTCTACAATGGTATTTAACATCGAATGAAACCCCAACTTATTCCACGGTATGCTCCAATCAGCGTTTGGTCCCACTGACTAGGACCCAAAATCCCTTTTCCACCCAGGATAAATAATATTGTGGACGCATGGGAGAACCACGATACAAGAGTACTGTGCGCCGACGTATGGTCCCATTGACCAGAACCTGAAATCTACTTTCTCCCGTAAATATGGGGCACAATAACCAATATTAGCCTCTCAATACTGTACCACGCTTAACACAACGTTCCCAAACAACACAATACATACCCTGGCCATTTTAATTCCATTTTTCATAAACTAATTTCACAAAACAAAAGTATTGCAAATATTTTAAAACTTTCATTTGGTAAAGTCACGTTTTTACATACTCATATATTAGAAAATAGGTTGTACGGAGGAATATGACAGTAGTACTTACCTCACACGACAACCGATTTTGCTACTTGCTCAAAAGCTAGTCCTAACTCTTGGTTATAAAAACCTAAACGATAAACCAAGCGGGTATTAAATCCTGACACTCAATCATGCCTGACTGATAAATTTCTCCCAAGTGATTAAAATTACCAAAATACCCCTAGCTTGTGTAAAATTACAAAACTACCCCTCTCATACTTAAATTACCAAAACAGCCTTCTCGTAGGTAAAATCACTAAGTTAACCTAACCGTATGTGAATTTATTCAAAAATACTTTTTACAGGTAAAAATTACCATAATACCCCTTATGGGTGGCAAATTATTAAAATACCCCCAGGGGTTTTCGGTACCAAAAAAACTCAAAAAATATTAAAGTACTATTTTTAGAATCCTGAAGTCATTTTTGGGTTGAAAAGTATTTTAAAAATTTTTTTTCCGTAAATCCCGAACCAGTGTTCGGATCGAGCGCTATAAGGCCATTTTTCAGGAAAAAACCTATCGGTCTCAACACGGCACGAAATTTTAGACAATGAATTATACCAGTAAAATAAGGTTTTCAGAAAATTTTCAGATTAAAATAACTTGGGTTATTATGCTAAATAATTCGATAAATTTCTTTAATCGATACTCCAATTTAGCGCCCTTCGCCTACTCCGAAAATTTTCGAAAAATTCCAGAGCGTACGTCTTGTGAAAATATTGAGGGTTATTTGCCTAATTTTAAACCTAACTATTTATAAAATTTTGTGAAAAAAACTGCCTGATTAACAAATACAAGTCACTATTCAGATCATTATACATAGTATTTCACCTCAGCTTCACACACTCTTCATCTTCCTCCTTCAGCCCGTCACACACCACCCACACCCACTTATGAATCTCCCATTTTTACACGCTTTAATCACCTTATTACATTGCAATCTACGCATTCACACCTTAAACCCACTTAATTTACACAATTACACTGTATAAATTCATACCCATATCCACCCGAAGAACACACACTAACACACTGTAAACACACTCACTGAACACACCCCAAATGCAAAACCCCAACTATATCCTCTTCTTTCTCCATTTTTAGGTCCTCATACACGCAATTTCCAACAAGAATCCATTTAAATTCCCCATCCGTGATTATACATACACAACCGAAACATATATATACATATGTATGTCACATATTCTTCAACCAAGTTCATTCCAATTCCCACAATTTCGTAATTTGGGGTTCTTTCTTTCTTTCTTTCTAACCAAGTTCATTCCAACCGGATGAATTTAGGGTTCTTTCTTTCCTTCCTTTATTTTCCTCTTTCTTCATCCCCAAATTTTTCTCTTTTCTTCTTTCTCTATTTCCTTCTTCCCTTTGCTTTGTTTTCTTTGTTTCCAGCTACTATGTTCTTCTTTCTATTCTTATTTCTCTCGTATTTCCATTTGCCTCCCAAAAAGTTTTTTTCTCTCTCTTTTTTTTTCTTGAGACTTATCCCCCCATTTTGTTTATAATATAATGACATTAGTCATTACATAACCTAGTAGGTGGTGGCCTTACCTTATACTCCATCTTCCGAAATTTGACACATGATGCATACTTTCAAGAATTGAAAATTAACCCCTTAAGTTTCTGTATTTGCAAAATAGCCTCCCAAATTTCATATAATTACATTTAACCTCCAAAATTTTCTAACCCTTATTAATTTAACTAAATGTTACTAAAACATATACTATCACTCACTTTACCATTTTTCAATACTAAAGCCATAATTTACATTTATGGTTTTTGTGGCATAGCGACGAAAATAATCATTTAGAACCTAAATATTATTTTTGTGACGGAATTAGCGATGGAACAAATTCCTAAATATGTCTTTTTTGTGACGGAAAAATTATTTAACTCCTATATATGGTTTTTTCGATGGAAAATTTAGTCATCTATTTGAGGTAGTAAATTTGGAGATGGAATTGGCGACGGAATTTTTGTCCCTAATGATAATTTATTAAAAATGCATAAAAATATATTTATATTTCAATTATTTATTTCTTAAAAAAGTTAATTTTATGAAAATGAAACATATCTTTAGCGACGGAAATTCCATTGCTAAAGTGTTACCCATTTCGTCTCTAATGATAAAGACATTACTAATGCAATAATAATTCCGTCGATAAAACCTTTAGCAACGAAGTTTTTGTGATAAAGGGGGAAAAGTGGTCACTAAACCGTTTTAGCGACCGCAAAACGTGGTAGCTAAAACGGTCATTATAGGCCAGGTCGCTAAAGTTTAGCAACCGTATTTACTAATCGGTCGCTAAATTTAGCGACCGTGTTGACTATATTTACTGACCGATTTGGGCGGTCGCTAAATATTTTTTGAATTTAAATATTAGTTTTTTAAAAATATTTTTAATTTAAATATTATTTTATTTAGCGACCAATTTAGCAACCGCCAGGGCGAGGTAACTAATTATTTTTAAATTTTTTATTTTGAAATATTAAATTAGCGACCACATTGATTTTGTTTAGCGACCGTTATGTGCGGTTGCTAAACCTGGGTTTTGCACAAAAAAAAAGGAATTAGGTCAAAGAACCTGTCCACATCCTGTCCCAAAACCAATATCAATATCAATCCCAATCCCAATCCAATCCAAGGTTAAATCGGTCCAAAAATCGAGTTAACCTTGGTTGAAACGGTTTTGAATGCGTTGAAAGCTTTTAACACATTCATTCAAAACCGTTTCAAACCTCTGTTCATTCAAATAACTTGTCTAAAAGCTATTTACTCTACACAATAAGGCATAAGTGTCGCATTCATCAAACTATATATAAACATATGGATTAAAATTAATTAAATTTGGATTGAACCAAAATTAGAAAAACAAGTCAAGTATATGAACTCAAAGTTAAGCTACACATCCAAGTCAATACATAACACCAACCCCTATCACTAGCCGACAGAACGACCAACCCCGTCATCATCTTCTTCATTTCTCTATGAAGGCAAGTTCAATCTAACAACGTCCTTACTGCCCTGAGGGTCACCGGCACCAGGATCAATATCGCTCTGCATGAAGCTATACAAATAATTCAACATAATATATATAAATCAAGATCACATATAGAATGACCAAAATACATAACTACTTGAGAAATTTTGTATTACCTGAAGTCTGGACCAGGACAAAAAAAAAATTGCCATGGATCATCATTTGAAGTCGCTCATCAAACCATGTGGTGAAGTTAGAGTTGTCAAATGGGTCGGGCGGCCCGCGGGCTGGCCCGGCCCGACCCCTTTCTGGCCCGGGCTGGCCCGACCCCTTTGATGAACAGTGCTGGCCTCGCCTTTTAGGGCCTAGGGCCTGGGCTTGGGCCAGGCTTACATTTCCCAGGAAAAAGCCCGGGCCCGGCCCGGCCCGGGTCAGGCCCGGTTCAGCCCCCCTCTTTACTTTTGAAATTCCACTTTTCCCCCCTTTCCCCCCAATGGATTTATTCCCCTTTTCCCCCCTAAACAGTACTGAAGATTTAAGTAATGCGAAGAATAATAACACATCTTAAAGTCTTTGATTTTTTTTATTTATAAATATAGTGGTCATGGGATCGAGTAAATTTCCAACATCTTTATGTATTGAAATTGCTGACCCCAATGCATCGTGTACCCCACATTTGCTGTATTTTGTCAAGTTATGTTACAATTTGAGTGGGCTGGAACTTGGAATCTGTTAGGGACGCTTTAATAAAGCGTCCCTAACAGCAAATTACCATAATTAAAAAAAACCCTTACCTTGAATAACAAGAAAATGCCAAAAAAATTTATAAAAAAAAAGAAATTTGGGCCCGGGTCGGCCCAAGCCCGGCCCTAAATGTTGGGCCTAGGGCCTGGGCTTGGACCGGGCCCAGATATCCTCAGAACCAGGCCCGGCCCGGTTGGCAGCCCCCTTGGCCTGGCCCCGACCCGATTTGTTGGAGGCCTGATGGGCTTGGGCTGGGCCGGCCCAAGCCTGGCCCATTTGACATCTCTAGGTGAAGTGCTCTTTCTCTGTCGCTTCTGCCTGAGGACCGCTACAACTGGTCTTGCCTGACAACTGAGCTCTGCCAGCTATCAACGAACGTGCGGATTGATGAGGGTGGCCTAGTAAATGGTCCTTCTTAGGACTCCCGTAGCTTCTGACCACAAAGAGACCTCGTCCACTGTCTGGCTACCGTCTGCCTGGGAGTTGGCCTGAACTTTTTCTTTATATGAATTAGGTATAAGTAAATAACAGAAATGTTAGAGGAATACTACTTGTCGTAACCAATAAGGATACAATAGGAATACAAGAGTTGTGTGCTCATCGCAAACTGCTCCACGCTCTCAGAAACCCACTTCCCATCTTTGTTTTGGTGTGTGTGCTCAAAGTGGCAGAGACTCGTAGGGGGCTTCTCTCAGGGTCCTTTTCTGTCAACCTCAGCTCGTGCACAGCAAATGGATGGGAACCAGCACTATGCTTTATCTTCTTCTCGCTGTTAGTCATCTCCTTGCCTCTTTCACTCAGCTTCGCCCTTTCTGCTATACACCAATGCGACAACAGCTGCCCCCACATGGCTTTGAAGAAGTACTCAGGGTAGTGGTCCCTGGCCATAAATATATCTGTCGTTCCCGCCCGAGCTAGCGTCCACCTCCTCACATTGAGCATCTATTTTTATAGTTTTCAGAACAATGCCATTGGCAGGCCTGCCTCTCAAGTTCTTGGTCTCTGTCGGATTCAAATTTGAAATAGTCCTGAACATAATTCAACATAATTTCCAACATGGTTAGCAAGAAAAATTTAGCAATAATGTACTTCTAAAACCAAATAAAGCAATTAAAAATAGACAATCCTTATCAAAAACATTTCCCAGACAAGTCTCTTGTTTGCTTCTATCCACAACCCCCAAGTCGTATAAGGCCGGGGAGGTGGGCCTTGATTATAGGAACAAGTTTGGTCATAACACAATCCTCAACAAAGCTAATTACAAGAAATCACAAGAGAGATACATCAATCCCAATATAACAATGCATTAAGTTAGATAGGTGCGCTACAAGATGTTAAGATTAAGCTTTGAAAATTAAAAATATACTAATTATTGAGGACATGAGCAGTAATCTTTGCTCCGATGTGGCTGGAAGAGGTATCCCGCATGTGATACCTCTGGGTACAGATGAACTAGACGTGTCAAATATCTTTCAATTCAACATGAAACTAATATTGTCTCACCATGGTATGAAGCTACTGATGATGATATCGGCTGGTTATAGTAGTCGCGTCACCAATCCTAGGGAGGGAGGCTAACCGTGCCGAAGCAGCTCTGTGACAGCCACCTCCACGACCTCGGGGTGCACTGGATCTTGGCGTATCTACAAAAAGTGGGAAGTAAAAAAGTTAATTGAGTCTAATTAGTTCGCTTGAATAATAAACAACTTCAGCGCAAAAGTAAAATCAATACAATGTAGTTCGCGCGAATAATAAATAACTTAAATGCAAAAGTTAGTATACTAACAATGTGGCACGGTTGAGAATAAAGACAACCCAATTTAAATAGTCAACCACCATCAATTAATAATCAATTCAGTTTAAAAAATAAACACCACATGTGCAAAAGTACACTGATAAGAATAATTTTGCTTTACACAGTCAATCACTATCACTAATAGATAACGGAATGTCTTCCTCCTCCTCTTCATCTTTGTCCTCTTCATCTTCATCGTCTTCTTCTTCATCATTAACTTCTTCCTTGAAATCGTCGTTATCATCATTATCATCATAATCATCACGGAGGGCTTCAGCATCGACCTATTCTCCAGCATGGTCTAAATAGCAAAGAGGCTCGTTAACAAGATCATTATCTTCCTGAAGCGGTATCACTGTGGGAGCATCATCCTCTTGGTACATCTCAACGAAGATGTCATCATCAACAAATAGTCTTTTGGTCTTGATAATAGTATACTAATTTTGGTCCTTCCTTGTCACACCCTTTGCATAGAAGACATGTGTTACTTGAGCTGCAAATACAAATGGTTCGTACGATCCAAGCCTTGACCTCATATTAATGTCTATAATCCCATGTCGACTAACTCGGATACCAGCTGTAATGTCAAACCATATGCACTTGAACATTACCAGTTGATTACCGCTACCATAATAATCTAGTTCAACAACCTCCTTCGGCTGCCCATAAAAATCACGCTCACTATCATTATAACATTCACCATTGATTAAAACTCCACTATTTTAGGTTTTTTTAGTAAAGTCAACTTCCATCGTGTTAAACCTAAACCCATTGACAATATACCCTTTATAACACAAAACTAGTCTACTAAAACTAGGAGTAAGCAATTTGAGATGAACATCAACTCTATCCTGGGATGTTTACAACAACAAATAATTTACACACTTTATTAAGTTATTACATGCGGTCTATATTAGAAAAATGAGATGTGGTTTTAGAACTTACGTGCTTTCGGAATCACTTAGGGAACGCGTTGTTTCACATTTTTTTTAAGTTGTCTATCTGACATCCCAGGGTTTGCGAATAACACTTCCTCAGCGTAGTCACTGTTTGTTATATAGCATCATCGTTATATTATGTTCTTGAACTATGAGAAGGAACCCGTTGTTTCACATTTTTTCAAGTTGTCTATCTGACATCCCAGGGTTTGCGAATAACACTTCCTCAATGTATTCACTATATGTTATATAGCATTGTCGTTATATTATTTTCTTGAACTATGAGAAGGAAGATATATACACAACTACTTACACTATGAGTGGTGCAACTTCATTGCAATTCATGAGAGAGTACAATGTTGCGACAATATGCTCTTCCTCGGATAAATATCGACCACTCCTTCCTCCAAGTGCACGACCAAGGGGCATGAATATGGAAAGACGCTCATATAATTTTATGTCGACACTATTGTCATTGCGACCAAGCGGATTCATCTTTGTATCAGCATCATGTGTGGTTGATTGTTTGAACTTTAACAAAGATAGGGAGCATTTAATCACAAGCATTGCAATTTTATTTAATTAAGGCATTGAATGGGTATAGATAATAATGGAAAAAAATTCACCCAATACCCCATACTTATGAGTCAATTACATGCACTCAACACCCTATGCTTCTAGTTTTGGCATCGGTAGCTCGTATTTCCAAAATCTTGGTGGGTTAGCACCAGATGACGATCAAGATGGCCTTTAACTATATGTGTGCTAGTTTTTTAAGGGCTAATACATATTTTTGCCTAATAAATCCAACTTGCATCTACATCTGCTTCAAATGGCACGAAGGATTGCCACCCTAAGCCATCCAGGTCATTTCCACTTTTTCTCTGCCCTGACTAATCATCTTCTCACCCCTATAACCCACCATATCCTCCCTCTCCACCGCCTTGCTCCATGCCATATCTCTGTACTTGCTACCAACATACACCAAGCTCCACTCCCCACCGTGTGTTACCACCCCAGCCTTACCTATAACCCCTCATTCATCATCCTCAATAACCCTGCCCATTGCACCGTACAGACTGCCATCATATAAAACCACACATGTGCTCAAACACACACATACATACACATACGTGTGCACACATACATAAAGATCAGCCCACAACACCATCACCAGGCACCACCATTGGATCTTCATTGCATAACCATAACTATTGCAACACATGTACAACTGCCAAGCCTTGTCACTGCTTTAGTTCTGTTGTCGCTGCATCACAACCATAACCACCTTATCAGATCTATGATTTATAACCACCACAGCCGTATTACAGCTGCCACCATCGCACCCAAAACCACTAGATTTGGCATCACCAATGTCGTACCATCACCTCATCCATGCACGAGCACTCGTGCACACACACACACACACACACACACACACACTAATTGATTCAACAGAGTTGATCCACGAGGAACTTGTACTTATAGTTCGTGTAAAAATGGCTGGAGGAACCTATTCTCAAAGGCCCAATTTATCATCTTCCAAGTGCAAGGTAATGAAATTGAGGCTCAATGCAATTGAGGAAATGAGGATGGTCGATTCTTCACGCATGAGTGCTTGCTTTTGAGTTTTTTCTCTCTCAATTATGGAACGTCTATTGGCTTATTATGGTTGAGAATTTGAGATACTAGCTTACATGCCCTACCACTTCCAGCTATTCTTCATTATCGAGATATGTGTGCATGTGTACAAATCTGTGTTTGAGTGTCTCCATTTTTTGTGCAGATTGGTGGTGATGGTCTCGTGGCGTTGGGGTGGTGTGGTGGTTATGGTTAGTGGTGTGAGATGATGGTGTTGAAGTGGTTGGAGTTGAAGGGGGAAAAAGAAAGACAATTGAAATGATGGAGATAAATAAAGTGGAAAATTTTTTGTTGCTAGTAGGTACAAATGTCTATCGATAATTTATAGTCGTTAAATATTTTTAGTCGCTTCGCAATTACAAATTATCTGTAAAAGAGTTAGCAAAAATATTACTAACAATATTTAGCAACCTTTAATTGTTGTCATACGAGGGGTTGTAACTATCTTCCACGATCACGGTAGCAACACAAATTTATCCTAAAAGAGTGTTGGTATTCCATGTGGACGCTAGGTAAAAATGCCATATGGATGCATGTAGATGTACAAGGATGCCATCTTAGACAAAATAAGCGAACTGACTATTTTTGCCCTTGAAAGACTAACATACCCGTCAACAAAGGCTATCTTGACCGTCATCTGGAGTTGGGAACCAAGATTTTAGAAATAAGAAGTACTCAGTGCCAAAATTAGAAGCGTGGCGTGCTAAGCGCAATCGACCCTCAATATGAGGTGTTGCATGAATATATTACAATAACCATAAGGAAGAAAGATGAAAGAAATTGTTTGCTCAGTATTGTTGGAATTGGGTTTTAAACTCATTGTGGAGAAACAACTTTGACTCAATTTTCAAATCGGTTCCAAACCATATTTTGGTTAAGAACAAATTGATTCATGATCCTCTATTGGAATAGATGATCATGGTATTTTCACATGTTTAAAACAAATGGAAGATGAATGGAAAAATTGATGTTGAAGTTGGTGGTTCAACTTGAAGGGAAGAGAGAACCCCACATAGAAGAATTAAAGTTAAGTTGTCTCCTTATAAGGCTTACCCTTGAGCTAAGGGTTGGGCCCTTTGGGGGTACCCATGTTTTGTAAGGAGGGAGGACATATGTTAGGTCCACCACACGCGCGCGTCGCCTGCCCTGCCCTGTCCCTGTCTGTGGCCGTGGCTTGGGCTTGGGCCCATCGGGCTTTATTCTTTTTGAGACAAAAATATTTTAAATAAATAAATTTTATTTATTTATTTTCTTTTCCGAAAGTTGTGACCTTTCTAGCTAGCAGTTTTTTCTGTGAAGAGTTGCACCCCCTAGTGAAAACTCTGTGTATAAAAACGAGTCAGTTTTTCAGAAGGAATTAACATTTTCCCGAATTATTTTCTGTAATATTCTGTCTCCGAGTTTCCTATGTCCGAAAGAGTTCTGTGCCATTGTTTTGGCTCGCCGGGTCTGAAGATTTGGAGTGCTCCTATTTTCAGACGTGCTACTGTTGCATCCTGGGAGGCTTTTCGTCAAGAGACCGTCAGCACCGTTGCAGAACGAATAAAGTATTAAGGATAGTGAATCAAATTCACGTCTCGGTTCTCCATTGCTGTTTGTCCGATTTTGCTGTGAGTTAATTTTAATTGTTCTTGCTAATACTGTTTATTCTGTTTAGTAAACTACATTTCAGTATTTTCTTACTTAGTTGATTTCTGCACAAGTATACACAAAACCATTATTTTTCCAACAAGTATTGCCTCTGCGTTGTTGAACAATAGGCAGTGACCATTTAATTACAACCATAGCCATTTCACTTAGACAATCACTAGCAAACATTGGGAGAGAATTGACCATAAAAGAGTTTGCTATTTTAATAAGGAGAGAGAAAGAGTGACTTTACGAGAGATTAAGATTCACACACACACACACACACACGCGGGTACAAGCGCGCGCGCGCGCGCACACGCACACATAGAGAAGATTTTTTTATGTATTTTTGTAGCACCATTTTTTTTAGAAAACTCAATAAAATTTGTAGTTGTGATTATGCCAAGCTAAATTGCTCGAATTGAGAAAAGGTGTGAATATGAGAGAGGGTTCCGGATTCTGAGAAAGAGTGATTAAGGGAGCCCAAAAGAAGAGAAGTGTGTGATAAATGGAACAATGAAAAATGAGGAGGGAAAGATAGGGGGAGAATTTGGCCAATTTGTTTATATATGCCTTTATCAAAATTTACAAAATATCTCTCACGGCAAGATCACGTCCTTCATTATGAGCTTGACACAGCAACGCAATGTCAATCATCGAAAGGGCCGTTGCTGGAGAAGAAAATCAATTTATTGCTTCCCACAAGTTGAGTTGCAAAATTAACTGTTAAATTTAAATGAATTATCGAAAAAAACCCTTGACTTAATGCGTTCCGTTAGGCCTGGATAATGGGTGCTTTTCCTGCCTCATGTGGATGGAGGATTTTGCTATTAAAATTTTTTGGAGGGTAATTGCACCAACATGCCATATGTTGGAGGATAAATTGGCAATTAACTTTACTTGTGCGTAGAAGTGACGAAAGAAGGGAATGGAGCCTAAAATTGCATGTTTAGGACGAAGGAAAAAATAACAATGGCAAGAACCAACTTGCAAACAACGTCCAGCTATATGCATGCTTCGAGAATAAAATGAGATACCTGTGAAGTGAATTTGGATTTTTTTACTGTAATCATGTGCTGTCCTTCTGTCTGTGGTGTGAAAGAGAGAGAGGAAAGAAGAGCTCAGCAATACTGGAGAGCATCCTACTAGTATTCATGGTTGACAGCTGACAAGCCCCTTGGAGCGTAAGCAATGAGCTCAGCTAGGTGAAAATGCAACCCTTCTGCTTCTTGTCTTTATAATGGTAGTTTGGTGGGGTATGCTGCAGTTTGATTAGTACTATTCATGGGTGACAACCGACAAGCCATGGGAACCTAAGCAATGAGCTCAGCTAAGTGAAAATGCAACCCTACTGCTTGTTGTCTTTATGGTGGTCGGTTTGGTGGGGGGGTTGCTCCAGTTTGATTAATACTATTCATGGGTGACAACTGACAAGCCCCTTGGAGCCTAAACAAAAGAGTTCAGCTAAGTGAAAAGGCAACCACAGAACCTACTATTCATGGGTGACAACCGACAAGCCATGGGAGCCTAAGCAATGAGCTCAGCTAAGTGAAAATGCAACCCTGCTGCTTGTTGTCTTTATGGTGGGGGTATGCTCCAGTTTCATTAGTACTATTCATGGGTGACAACTGACAAGCCCCTTGGAGCCTAAACAAAAGAGCTCAGCTAAGTGAAAAGGCAACCACGGAACCTACTAGACGACGGTCAAACCAAATGCACCACGGAACCTATCCTTTGGAATGCTAGGCAATTTTAGATGTCATTTGAATTATAAGCAACTGTACGCGTTTTTTCTTTTTGCATGTGAAAGCCCTATCCGACAAACTCTGATCAGCCATTCCTCTGTAGCCACCTATACTATTATTGTTCTCTTGCTGAAAACGATATCTATCTATTCCTAAAATCTCTCTGAACCTTGACCCTTTTCTGTCATGCCTATATAAGCTCAAAAACCTACGCTCATGCATTCCAAGCATACATTGGAACAATCTCCATGGAGCAAAACTGGTCTCACTTTGTTTTTGTATCTACATTTCTCCTCCTCCTCCTCCTCCTCCTCCTCTCAAAGTTCATTCTGCGTAAGACAAGGCCATACAAAAACCTCCCCCCAAGCCCACCGTCATATCCAATAATAGGCCATCTCCACCTTTTGAAAGAACCTGTCCACCGAGTGTTACAGCAACTTTCTTACAAATATGGTCCGATATTCGCCCTCCGATTTGGTTCCCGCCCCGTTCTTGTCATATCCTCTCCTACAGCAGTTGAAGAGTGTTTCACCAAAAATGATATCATTTTCGCCAATAGGCCTCACGCTCTTTTTGCCAAGCATGTTAACTACAATTACACCACAATGGGGACTGCACCTTACGGACCACAGTGGCGTAACCTCCGTCGCTTTAGTACACTAGAAATCTTCTCAACCACTAAGCTCAACACATTTATGAGCATTCGACAAGAAGAAATTAGGTCACTAGTGAAAAACTTGTTCCATGATTCGCAACAAAGTTTTTCCAAGGTGGAAATGAAGTCCAGGCTATCTGAGTTGTCATTTAACAATATTATGAGAATGGTTGCGGGCAAGCGATACTTTGGAGCTGAAGTGGAGGATAACGAGGAGGCTAGGGTATTCAGAAGAGTTATACAGGAGATTTTTGCATTAGGTGGGGCATCAAATCCTGTGGACTTTTTGCCCCCTTTGCGGTGGATCGATTTTCGGGGTTTTGAGAAGAGTATAATAGCATTGCAGAAACAGGGTGACAGGTTATTCCAAGGTTTGATAGATGAGCGCAGAAACAAGAAAGAGGGAAAGACCAAGACAATGATCGATGCCATGCTGGATTTGCAAGACACGGAACCTGAAAATTACTCTGACAATATTATCAAAGGCAATATCTCGGTACGTTCACATAAAACTACGATCTCGAATGAACTATTTAATTTAACTATACATATACCTCTTTTTGCGCAATTCATTATTGGCGATACAATGTTGTAGTGTTGTAAACTGAAAAACATGGGGTGACCCTTTACAACCTGCGAAATTTACACTTGAGGTGGCAGTGTGCTTTATATATTCCGCTATTGATGTCTCTGCCTTACTTCCTTTTCGTTTTCTTTGTTTGGTTTTTCTTACTTTTACTTCAATGTAGTGTTTTCCGGAGCCTTAACCGATAGAATCATAGATCTGACCTAACTTATTTAAGGTACCGTGTGACAACATTTTCAGTTTTAGTTTTAATTATTTAATAATTTTTACTTGAGTTTTTTTTTTTTCTTTGGAGTGTTTGATTACCTAGTTTTTATTTAAAAATTTTTTTGTGATGGTTTGCGATTGCGCTGGCGGGTTGTGGCGGTGCCGGCTGTCGGTGGCAGGCGGTGGTCGCCAGCAACTCTGTGGTCGGCGGTGGTCAGTTGCTGTGGGTGGTGACTGTCAACGGTGGGAGGGTGGTGATTTCAAAATAAAAATCAAAACTGAAAATTAAAACTCATTTTTAAAGTTTTTAAAAGTAGCACCGGTTTAAAAACTGATTTTTAAATTGAAAAAAAAATAAAAATTATGTGTCAAACGCGTTTATTTTATCCAATTTACAAAACTGAAAAAATAAACTGTGTTTGTTTATATAAAACATACTTTAGCTAAACATAAATGATGTGAATTAACTGCCAATGGTGGGAGGGTGGTGGTTTCAAAATAAAAATAAAAATTGAAAATTAAAACTCATTTTTGAAGTTTTAAAAGCAGCACTGGTTTAAAAACTGATTTTTAAATTGAAAAAAAAAATAAAAATTATGCATTAAACGCGTTTATTTTATCCAATTTACAAAACTGAAAAAATAAACTGCGTTTGTTTATATAAAACATACTATAGCTAAACATAAAGGATGTGAAAATGAATGCATCTTAGCTCCTTTCTATGTGTTTATTTTTAAAAGATACTTAAAACAAATTGTTCTCTTTAAAGTTGTAAAACAAGAATTACATCCGGCTTCCGTTCTAACCTCATGGCATTTGTAACTTGCGCAGACAATGCTCCTAGCCGGCACCGATACTTCAGCAGTGACAATAGAGTGGGCTTTGTCGCTTTTAGTCAACCATCCAAACGTTTTAGAGAAGGCCAGAGCCGAGCTTGACAGTTATGTTGGCCACGACCGTTTGGTTGACGAACCAGATATCCCTAAGCTGCACTATCTCCAAAGCATCGTCAATGAGACCCTTCGATTATATCCGGCAGCACCCCTTCTCGTGCCACATGAGTCGTCAGATGACTCGACAGTTGGAGGGTTTGATGTGCCACGTGGAACAATGTTACTGGTCAATGCATGGGCCATGCACCGGGACCCTACGGTATGGGATGACCCCACAACTTTTAAACCGGAGAGGTTCGAAGGCAGGGAAAATGGATCAGGACATAACTTTGTACCATTTGGAATGGGGAGGAGGCGGTGCCCTGGGGCTGGGCTGGCCAACCGCGTGGTGGCCTTAGCTTTGGCAGCCATGATTCAATGCTTTGACTGGGAGAGGGTTAGTGAAGAGCTGGTGGACATGTCTGAAGGTGCAGGACTCACTATGCCCAAAGCTTTGCCATTAGAAGCTGTGTGTAGAGCACGTGAGCAAATGATTAGGGTTCTTTCGGTACTATGAGTTCCATCTGTTTGATTTTCTCTCTTGTTTCCAAGTAGATTTATGGATACTGCTATTGTATTCAGGTTCATAAAAGAGAAGGGCACGGTTAGTGTTTCTTCAATATTACTATAAAATGGTCTATTAAATAAAATTGGTTGCTTCCGTTCACACTTTACCAATTTACATATAAACAACTCTTAAAGAATTTACAATAAATTAAATAATGGAAAATTGAAAACTTGGTGACTATGCATACAATTTTCCATTTTGTGTATTCGTTGAAGTTAAAACTATCCGAACAGTGACAAAAATTTAAAAACACGTCAAGGTATTTTCAACTTTTCTGAAACATAATCTAAACGCTCCGTCAAATAAAACAAAACCCACTCCACTGTTCACCTTTTCCTTCCATCCCTCGCATTAGCCTCAGAGACACTTCTCTATCTCTCTCTTTAGTTTCTTTCTCCTCCACCACCATCAGCTTCTACCACCACCATCAAACCAACGATCACCAAAGCCGCCACCGCCACGGAATAAAACCCAATACATCAGCTTTCACCCAATAAACCCACACACAGCATCACTCGAAAATTTTGATTTCAATATCTTGCGTTTTTTATAGGGACGGTGATGGGGCAAGTGGTGGAGTAGGCGCGATGGACTCTATCTCCCTGTCACCGTCGATCTCGATCACCTCCATCACAAAGCTCATGTAGTGTAACGCCCATAAAAAATTTGAAGTGTTAACACTACTCGATCAGATACATTAAGATAATAATACCTCAAACTTAACTAAATAATACCACCAATATGTAAGAGCAACTAATCATCAATTAAGGTATTACTCTGAATATACAATAATGCTTGATAAACTAAATTTAAATATGATAATGAGTTATAAAGTTCACTCACAGGGGTTCTAATGAGCAATACTAAAACTTAAATTCTCTCGCTCAGCTCTAATCAATACTCAAGCAACCTAATACTGGTTAGCACCTTCGAAAAGGAGGTGAAATTAGAGTGAGTTTTTGAGAGCCTAGTAAGGTTGATCAAGTGTTAAAAACAAAACGGTTTAAACGATATTTTTTTGTTCATATGCGGTTAAATGAAAATTAAAAAAAAAGAATTTTAAATAAATCATAGCATTTCGATATAGACATTAGAAAGAGTATCAACTGTATTCCTCAAAGTTAATAAATATTTCAAAACTTTTCAAGTACGATAAACAACATAAAGAGATAACATTAAACATAAGCAGTAGACTATAGCAAAGTCACCCCGGCACTGCTTATATACACTTTATCCCTAACATGAACCTCAAAGCAATCATTTAAAATTCTTTATTAATTCTCATATGTTTTATGGATTTGATCATCATAAAACATTTTAAATTGTGTTCATTTCCTTGAATATTGACACGAGTTAATGAATCTGCAGAGTTATAAGAACGGTATGTATTGTTGGCTTTATAAGGATGGTCTGTTGTTTTGAGTTGAACTAAATAGACTAAGCAATGCCAGGGTGACTTTGCTACAGTACTGCTCCTGTTCAATGTTATATATTTGTATTATTTATTGTACTTGAAATGTTTTTGAAATGTTTATTCACTTTGATGGATAAAGTTGATACTCTTCCCAATGTATATATCGAAATGCCATAATTTTATTTAAAATTCCTTTTTTAAAAATTTTCATTTAACCGCATATGAACAAAAAAAAAAGTTGTTCGAATCATTTTGTTTTTAACACTTGATCGACCTTACTAGATTGTCAAAAGTTCACTTTCGTTTGACTTTTTTTTTCGTAGGTGATAACCAACATTTGATTGCCTGAGTATGGATTAGAGTTGAGCGAGAGAATTTAATTTTAGTATTGCTCATTAGAGCCCCTGTGTGGGTGAACTTCTGTAACTCAATATCATATTAGTTTATCAATCATGATGGTATACTCAGAGTAATACATTAATTGATAGTTAACTGATCTGATAGATTGGTGGTATTATTTGATTAAGTTTGAGGTATTATTATCTTTATGTATCTGATTGAGTGAATGTTAACACTTCGAATTTTTTTGGGGCATTAGGCTTTTATTTTTTGTTCTAGATCTTTTTATTTGCAGTGGTAGGTTATGGTTGTGGTGGTAACAGTAAGAGGTTGATTGTGGCCGTGGTGTTGGTTATAGCTGGTTGCCTTGCGGTTGTGGTGGTGATACAAACGTGGTTGATTACGGTTGTGGTGGTGATGGTAGGTGTTTTATTACGGTGGTGGTGGTGATAGTAGTAGCTTGGCAGAGGTGGAGGTTAGAGGTGTCAAATGGGCCGGGCTTAGGCTGGCCCAGCCCAAGCCCATCGGGCCTCTAGAAAATCGGGCCGGGGCCCAGCCAAGGGGCTGCCAAACGGGCCGGGCGGGGCCTGATTTTGGGGATATCTGGGCCCGGTCCAAGCCAAGGCCCTAGGCCCAACATTTAGGGCCAGGCTTGGAACTGGCCTGGGCCCAATTTTAAATTTTTTTTTGGCATTTTCTTATTATTCAAGGTAAGGTTTTAATTATGGTAATTTGTTGTTATTGTTTAAGCAAATTGTATTCTAGGCATGTCCAATATTCACAATTTAACGAACCTAATCTTTATCCTTTTATTTCATTATAAATCATATATATTAAAGATAAATGTGTTTATAGGCCCTCCTCCTTTTATCCGGGCTTGGGACCAGCTGCTTGTAAACAAACAGGCGAAGTTACCTATTTTTTTTATATATGGAAAAAATATCTATCTTGCTTGTAAAAACTTATTATATATATATATATATATATATATATATATATATATATATATATGAAAAACAATATTTTGTGAGAAATTTTATTCTTAAAACTTAAGAGAAGGAAAATAAAAAGAAATTACCTAATCATCCGGAAGTACTTCAACATCCGAGTCACTGCTCTTCCTATCATCAATCGGTTTATCTTGCTCGCGGTATTTCGCATCAAGATAATCCTTCCAACATACACATAGCTCGAGCGACTCGGGGTTAAGACGACTCCTCCTGTCATCCAAAACCCTCCCGCTGGCTGAAAATGCCGACTCTGAAGCAACCGTGGAGGCTTGCACTGGCAGTACATCCCGTGCAATTTGGGATAAAGTTTTATACATGTTTTGATTTTGTTTCCAAAAATTTAACAAATTAAAATTAACCTGTTCTTGCATTGATAAATCAGAATAATGATCAGTATTTGAATATACACCAATCTCATTAAAAGAGGAAAAAGTAGACGAACCTGCCGAATTAGAAGTACCTTCACCTGGTAGTTGTCTTGCTACTAGATGTTCAAAGCCCTTAAGGTATGGCGCATAATACCTCTCAGCAGTCGATGATGAAGCTCGTCCCCGCGCACGTCAGCAGAATTACGATAGAGGTTGAACAGTTCCTCAAATGTCTTGCTCACTTTCGCTGTGAGTGCGGTTGTATCCTCTACTGGGTAGCACATTAATATCGATATCTCTTGTATCGAGACGTTCACGCCATGCAACTTTAACCTAGGATCTAAACAAGTAGCAACAGCAAAAATAACAGGCAGTTCACTCCAATATTTATTAAATTTTTTATCCATCACTTTTACTATTTCCTTAAAGGGTCCTATATATCTCCATTTTGTTAACATTGTAGCCATCTTGAGAATTTCTATTACAGCGAGAGGAGAGGTGGGATAGTACGTACCAGACAATAAATTGGTAGACGTGTAAAATACCTCCAAAAATTCAGCTAGGTATGTGGCCATCTGCCATTCCTCTTGAGTTGGCAAGCCGGCTGGGAACAAGGTTAGTAGAAAATGCGTATAGACTTCTCTGTATGCCAGAATGTGTAAAAGCATATGGTATGTAGAGTTCCACCTGTGGACCACATCTGTAACTGCTCTCCTGCGAGGCATATTATATTCAACACACAACGTTTTAAATTGTTGTGTTCTCGGACTCGAACTATTAACATACGCTGTCATACCCCTCATTTTGACAAGAATATCTCCTGCAGCAGCTAAACCATCTTGAACAATTAAATTAATTATATGACAAACACACGAACATGAAATAATTTACCAGAAAGTACAGGTTTGAGGCTCTCCTGTAAAGCATCAACAGCAGCTGTATTGTTAGAAGCATTATCAAAACTAATACTCATAATCTTATCCTTTAATTTAAACGTGGTACATGCTTTTAATATAATAGTAGCAATGTTCATTCCATCATGCGGAAAAGGAAAGAGCTCGAAAGCGATGATTCTCTTGTGCATAATCCAATCTGCATCAATCCAATGGACTGTCACACAAGTATAACTAACAAAAGTAAACAGAGATTGCCAAATATCAGAAGTAAGACTAACTTTACCGTCAAATTTATCGAAATAATCGATCAGGCGTGCTTTAGCAGCATTATACTGTCGGAGTGCATCGGATCTAGTTGTGTTTCTATGAACCTTTTTGTACAAAGGTTGAACGTATGTGTTCATATATCTAGAGTGCTTAGCATTATCGGCAAAAGAAAAGGCTTGTTCATCGTGAATAACAAATTCAGCGAGACCGTCTCTTTGCTCTCGCTGATTATAAACAAATAACTTACCGTCAAAAGATAACTGCGTTTGGGTAGGTTCGACGTGGCCTTGTCGAGGTGCACACTGAGGGTAATGCCTGTTAAGATGTCCATTACCACTACCAGACGAAAATAATTTAGCACAGTACTTACATCGAGCTTTTCGGATGCCGTCCACCGTAACTACATCAAAATGATTCCAACACTCGGCTTTTTTTTTTCCCTTTTGGACTTCTGGCTCATTACCGGAGGCATTGCTCGGCCCTTCTTCATCATGACCAGGCATAGGGTTAAGATTATGCCACGGAGTAGTAGCTTCGCCAACCGAGCTGCGTCCTTGACTATAATGCGGGGGGTCTTGATCAGGCGTGTATTCAAAATCTGGAATGTTTTGATTGAACTCCCAATTGGCTTGGGTATCTATCATACAGCCTGTACTCATTCGTCCAGGAACGAATGGTTGTGGTGGTGCTTGGATTGGTGTTTGTGATGGCCGTGGTGCTGGCGCTTGTGCTGGTGGTGGTGCTTGTGATGATGATGATGTTTTTCGTGATGATGATCCACGCTTCAGTTTCTTCATAATCCAGCCATATTTGACGCTAAACTTTTTTACTAGATTGAAAAAATAAAATTAGTAAGAGTAACTAAATACACAAGTATAAGAGCAGTAATTAGTAATTAAAAATAACAATTAAAAGAATTAAAGAGTAACAAATGAATCACTGAGGGTAATTCAAAATTGGAGAGAGTTAGTAATTAAAAAAAAATTAGTAATAGTAATTCGAAATAAGAGGAGTGGTTATTAATTAAAATTTAGCAAAAGTAGTAATTAGTAAACAAGAGTAATAATAGCAAGAGTACTAATTAGTAAATAAGAGTAGTAATTAGCAAGAGTAGCAAAGCTTGTAGAAATGTAGAATGTTTATATAAGAGAGAGTAAGAAGATTGGTGTGAAAAATTAGAGAGAAATGGTGTGAATTTATAGATTTTTGAAACTTCACAAAAGACCAAAATACCCCTAAAAACTATCCGTTTATAGTTGTTGGGGAGGGTAAGAGTGTAAAAACCTTAAAAGAGTTGAAAAAATTAACTTGGACCAAAATACCTCCCAAACTAGCCATTATTTTGCTGTTGGAGGGTAAAAGTGGAATTTAGGGGGGAAAAGGGGAATAAATCCGTTAGGGAGAAGGGGGGGAAGTGGAATTTCAAAAGTAAAGAGGGGGGCCTGAACCGGGCCAGAACAGGCAGGGCCAAACTTCGGCTTTTTTCGGGCCATGGTTCGGGCTTGGCCAAAGCCGGGCTTTTTTGGGCCTGGCCTGACTCGGGCTTTTTTCTGGAAAATGCAGGCCTGGCCCAGGCCCTAAGCCCTAAAAGGCCGGGCCAGCACTGTTCATGAACAGGGCCGGGACAGCCCGGGCCAGAAAGGGGCGGGGTCGGGCCAGCCCGCGGGCCGCTAGGCCCATTTGACATCTCTAGTGGAGGTGTTAATAACTTGGCTGAAAATGAAAAACATACACAGTTTTGTCCAAAAAAGTGACTAAAAACAAAAAGAAAATGGTATAAGTACACACACTGCTGAAAAAAGTAGCTTTTAAAAACGTGATGAAAATCATAAAAATACACCAGCATTTTTTTCCTAGCTAAATACAAAATAATAAACATTTAATGAAAATCGCAAACATACAGGCCTACTTAGTTGCCAAGTGTCTTGGTATCTAAGGTCTTGACTTGTTGGCCAACGCTTATAATACTCCCCCTCAAGTTGGAGCATGAAGATTAAAAATGCCCGAGAATCTTAAAAATTGAAATTGGTTACAACCAAGAGATTTAGTAAATAAATCTGCGAGTTGAAGGGAGGAAGAAACGTTCGTCGGGTAAAAATTTTCGCGAACAACGTGGCAATCAACTTCCTATATGCTTAGTACGTTCGTGAAAGACAGGGTTGGCCATAATATGAAGATCAACTTGATTGTTGCAATAAAGTGGATAAGGAGTCAAAGGAGAAAGGCCAAGATCACGAAATAAATACGATAGTCATATAAGCTCACAAGTGGCAACGACCATAGTACAATACTCAGCCTCAATAGAAGAGCGAGACAAGTATTTTGTTTCTTTTGTCTTCCAAAGATACGAGGTTATGACCAAGAAAGATACAATAGCGTGTTGTAAAAAGACAAATTTTAGGACAACTAGCTTAGTCTGAATCAGAGTAAGCTCGACTAGAAATATTGGAAGTAAATATGAGAAAAGAGACCTTGACCAGAAGTAGCTTTTAAGTGTCGCAAGAGGCGATAGGCTGCACTAAGTGTAATAGTTGTGGCCAATGCATAAATAGGCTAAGGATGTTCACTGATTGTAAAATCTCGGGCCTAGGGACAGTAAAATAAATCAAGCAGCGAACCATACGTCGATAAGTATTGTGATAGCAGATCTCCATTAGAGTCACGTAGTTTCATGCCTTGTTCCATTGAAAATTCAGCAGGACGAGAGCCATTCATACCAAATCTGCTAAAATATCAAGAGTACCCTACCGTTGCGAGAGAGCAAGATCTTGGTGAGACCGTGCCACTTTACCAAGATATATTATTTCAAAGGGGCAAGGTCTTTAATATGAAACTGGCAATGAAGAAGGTTTTTGACATTTCGAATCAAAGAAGACTGTGACCCTGGAATCACAATGTCATCGATATAGACGAGATTAAAAGTATAAATGCCCCTTACCGGTCAGTTAATCGGGTCCAAAATCCTTACCTAGGGTTTGTTCGAAAACCGATCAGCGTTATCCCTATATGTGATACGAAACGGCATAGGTTGCCTATAACAGATGAACGAATTTAAGTTATCATTCACATTCCATTGGATACTATTTTCATTTGCCAGTTTTGGGCACGCGGGTAATGGGACTAGCACGGTGACGTTGATTCAGTCATTTGAACGGGATAGAGTTGGCAAGAAAGAGATTGACATGGAGGGGTCAGGTCCCTCCATAACCAATTCTGAGCCCTTATGCAAGCCTACAGAACCCATGGTCAATCTCATGTCTACCTTGTGACAAATTTTAGGCAGTAGAACCATTGCGTATATAAGGACGCACTCTTCTGGGAAGTTACTAATGTGATATCCTAATAGTCTTAGATATAGAGATATCATATTATGTACAGGCCAACCTTTTTATGGTAAAATTGGAGCAATCATCTTTGGGATATATACTGTCATGCTCAGCCCTAATGCATGTGCATTGTTATTTTTTGGTCAAAACACGTGCATAGCTATTATCTAAAGATCGCTGGGAAATGAACACAAAAGTGGTTATTGATCCTGGATGCATTTGCATGTTACGATTATTGATAAGGAAACACATAATATGTCATGAATCTTAGGATTCATACCTTGTCAAAACGAGTAGTTTTCACACTGTCCTCGACTATCTTTTCCAAGACCTGTAGAAACCTTTTTTTACAACTCACGAAGGACCATAATAAAATTGCAAGTGAGCACCGAGAAAGTTGAGATGAAGTAAGAGCTAAACGGGTTGTTCTTGGGATTTTCTTCCAACTCATAACACAATGCTTGATCAATCTGATTTATATTATGATCTGCGTCAACATCACACTACAAAAAAGGGGATTTCAAAGACACTAAAAAAGTGTCGCCAGTGACAGTAAAAGTGTCGAAAAGACGTTTCCCGATACTTCATTAACGCTTTTTCTAAATGTCGCAAAATCGTCCGTTGGAATTTTTTAGATTCTTCCAGTACGTGTCGATAGTTAACCTGTGACGCTTATTTGCGAACTTAAAAGTGCCTCTTATGGGGTCTATGATATAGCTTTGTTCACGACACTTCAATAAAAATGCCAATAATTTTGCGACACTTTCGCGAAAGCGTCAGAAATGTTTGATTGCATTATCTTGTAACTATCATTTTTGTTTGCAGCACTTTTTAACTAGTGTCACTTAGATTTGGCCACATAATTTTTTAAAATGTCGAGAAACTTTATGAGAGTTTGTTGAAAGACAGTCACCTAACTTGTACAGGCGGTAATTTGTAATAGAACAACAACCAAGTCACTTTAACGAGCAAATAAACTAATCATAAGAACGAACGACAATCTAATTTCATTGACTATGCCCATCCAAATTCACATACTACCACAACCTTCTAGTGATTCTTGTTTCCAATAACATGCAAATTACATGGCCTTGAATAGTAACAAGTTAAAGAGTTTATCTCATTGAAAACCAACCCTAACATAGAGTATGTTGATACTTTTAAGTCCGAAATTTTTTTTGAGATTGTCTTCCAACATGTTAACTAGACCTGCAAAGAAAAAAAAAGGGTAAAGAATGCCCAAGAAATTTTTTATGAAGCTAATTGGTATGGCATAAGCAAAATTAAACCTAGAAACAAAAATAAAAACTAGTTTGCAAAGAGAACGCAACAAGAGAACTAAAGAGGCCTTGACCTATCCCTCAATGCTTTTAAGTCCGAGAAAAGCATTGAGATTGTCTTTCTACATGATAACTAAACTTGCAAAAAAGAAAGAAACAAATGCCCAACAAATTTGTTATGAAGCTAGTTGGCATAACATAAGCACAATTAAACCTAGAAACAAAATTTTTTTTGGTGCAAAGGAAAATTAAATAGATAAAACAAGTTTAGTACATGCGCAAATGTTCATAGCTGGCAGCATCTTGCTGCAGGACAATATTTAACTCTACCGGGGGTTTTCTAAATAAACAAAAGCTTGGTCTTCTTGGGCTCCTAGATTGGCCAAAAGGTCAGCACTTTGTTTTCCTTCCTTCAGGATGTGTGAGATGAGGGTCTTGGTTGCTCTCATTAGATATCGGCAGTACAGAATGACACTAGCAAGTGGGTGCCAGAGATTGGAGTCATCCATAATGAGGTTTTTTGCTTATAGAGAATCAGTTTTGAGGACAGCTTCCTTGAGATTTTTGTCTTTAAGCAGTTGTAGCCCTTTCATAATTTCGTGTAGCTCTGCTTCCAGGGCATTGGGAGTTGATAGATATCCCAAGAATCCACTTATCCATGTTCCTTTGTCATCTCTCAAAAGACCTCCATAGCCTCCTGTATCATCTTGCTTCCTACTTCCATCAATGTTGATCTTGCTCTTGTCTGTAAAAGGGGGAAACCAAGAAATTAGTCTGGGTTCTTTCCGATGTCTGGACTTTGCACAAGCCAAGAAGGAGTCTTTTGCAAAGTCCAGGGCATATTTCAAGGAGAAAACGGTGTTAATGATTGATCCTTCGATGCATTCTTTATTGCTATCTTTCCATATTTGCCACATGATAGCAGTGAAGATGTAAATCCAAGGGACTCCACCAAAGTCAAGTCTTTTGCTGTTAAGAATGTTGCCTTTAACCCAATCTAGGGTATTGAGGCTGAAAGTGTCATCCTCCTGGATGTTAACAACCCTCCACCACATATTTCTAGCTTTCGGGCAGTCTCTGTTGGCGTGGATGGTCGTTTCCATAGCTTGATTGCATCTTTGGCATAAGTTGCTAATGGAGATGTTTCTGGGAAAACGAAGCTCATTTGTAGGGAGTCTATCCCAAAGGGTGAGCCAGATGAAGAAGATGATCTTTTGGGGAATTCTAAGCTTCTAGATCCATAACCAACTGTTGGGTGGGTTATTTTCATCATCTTCACTCTCACAAATAAACCTGTAGGCACTGGAAATGGTGAAGTTTCCTTTAGGATTGGGGTGCCACATAGGTTGGTCTTCATGACTGGAATAATTCGGGATATGGGTTTTCATGATTTCTCTAAAAGTCTCCCTATCAACAGAGTTTCTTAGTTTACTACAGTCCCAGTCTCTGTTGACAATAACCTGTCTGATTTTCATCTCATCTTTATTTCTGTACTGTGGTTCATTAGCCAAAGGACCCTTACCCAGCCACCAATCTTTTCAAAAGTCCACCTTATGACCATTGTTAATGTTTCACTTAATCCTTTTTACCAGATAGAGGATACCTTTAGCGATACTTCTCCATATCTGGGATACATTTTTAATGGTAATCCAATCATTCAAACTCTTGTTTTTGATATACTTGTTATGATTGACATCAACCATAACAAGTCTTCATTGTTTAAAATCTTCCATCCAAGTTTGATGAGGCTGGCTATGTTATTTATCCTTGCTTTCCTGATGTCCAGGCCACCTCTGTTTCTCGGGTGACAAACATTGTTCCAATTAACCACTCGGGTGACAAACATTGTTCCAATTAACCAAGTGCAATCTTTTTTTGGGGTTGACCCCAGAGAAAAGATCTATTCATTCTATCTAGTCTGTCGCAAATAGCGGGAGAGAGAGAGCCTGCACCTGCATAGTGTAATTCTGAATGGCAACCATATAGATTTGATAAGGGTAGTTCTTCCAGCAAGAGATAACAGACTGGTTTTCCATTTGGCGAGTTTACTTTGAACCTTTTGGATTATGTGATTGTACTTATTCTTGGTAAGTCTAGTGTGAATAAATAAATACCAAGGTTATCAATGAGGGGAATGCCACAGGTGTTGCTGATTTGCATAGCTCTATTTCTAGGGATATTCTTGGAGGCAAAAAGTTTAGATTTGTTGAAATTGATGCTTTGTCCAGACAATCTACCAAATTGATTCAAAGCATCCATAATAAACTTGTGGTCCCTATCATTATCGTTATAAAATAAGATTAAGTCATCAGTGTAGAAAAGATGTGAAATGAGAGGGCCACTTTTGGAGGCTCTCAGGTCAAGCTGATTTTTATGCATGCTACACTGCTGAATCATTTTGGAAAGTTTTTCAATACATAGCACAAAAATATAGGGGGATAAACGATCTTCTTGTCTAATTCCCTTTTGTGGTTTGATGGCAGGAAGGGGTTGACCATTCCACAAGATTTCAAGGGTGGTGCCAGTTATCATGCTCATGATTAAAGAAATCCATTTAGTAGGGAAATTAAAGTACTCAAGGTTGCATTTGAAGAAATTCCAATCGAGTTTATCATAAGCCTTTTCAAGGTCAATTTTGAAGAATAGGCCACCTTTTTTCCTTTTTTGTTTTTCAGAATATGTATGATTTCTTGAGTTATGATAACATTATCAATAGTAGTTCTACCAGGAACATAGCTGCTTTGGGCAGGACTGATCAGATTTTTTTGCAAGGGTATGAGTCTAGAAACAAAGATTTTTGAGAGGGCTTTATAGGTGACATTGAGGAGACTTATGGGTCTAAATTGAGAGATGGATTGAGGATTATCAAGTTTGGGAATGAGGGTAACAACAGTCTTATTATAGAAGGTAGGCATCTCCTCTTCAATGAAACAGTTTTGTATGAAAGAGTAGCAGGATTTACTCACAGTATTCTAATAAGTGCGAAAGAACAAACCATTAAGGCCATCAGGTCCAGGTGCTTTTAAGGCTTTGATACTGAAGAAGGCATTTTTTATTTCTAAATTAGAGAGGGGTATGGTAAGGGCCTTAGAATCCATCTCAGAGATTTTGGGAGCATTTTGGGCAAAACAACAGTGTTGGCTAATTCTGTGATTATCCTAAAAAAGTTGAGTGAAATGGTTGATGATATGATTCTTTATATGGTTTTGATCAGTAAGCCATTACTACAAGAAAACCTGCATTTTGCGACGGAATATTGCCGACGGGCTGGATTCCATCGGTAAATTGTAATTTACCGACGGAATTATCCGTCGAAAAAATTCCGCCGTTAAATATTATTAACGACGGAATAATCCGTCGAAAAAGGTTTTTTGCAACGGCCTTTTGCCGGCGGTATTTTAGCGACGGAACTTCCGTCGCTAAAATATTTTTAAGTTTTTTTTTTATTTTTGGAGGGTTTAATAAAAACTTTTAAGCGACGGAATGTCCCCGTCGCTAATAATTCTGTCGGTAAAGTCGGATGTCACCGACGGACTTTTAGCGACGGGGTAATTCCGTCGCTAAAAGCTATCCCTAAAATTACCCAGATCTATTTCTTCTCTCTCCCCGTTTCTCTATTCGAAAATCAGCTTCACCCCCTTTCGGCCGGCGACTTTCACCTCCACGGTTCACCGCCGTTCTCACCTCCACGGTGCCCCACCTCCGGTGACTTTCACCTCCACGGTTCACCGCCGTTCTCACCTCTACGGTGCGCCACCTCCGGCGACACGACATCCTCCCCTCGACGCCGATAGACCGATATATACCTCCATTGCCGCCGCGCCAGCGCCGCCGTCCACTGCCGCCTCGCCACCAACACAGCCGCCGTCCACTGCCGCTGACAACCACTACTCGTCAGCCGCACTTAGAAGGTAAGTCACCCACTGTCGATTTTCTTTAGTTTGGCATGGTACATATGTCAATATTTAGCACCCACTGTTGTAATTTTTGGGATTAGATCATGCTACTTTGTTTAATTATGTGGTGTTTTGACTGGTTATCTCGAAAACTATGGTTGAATATTAAAAAAAATTAAAATAATTGAGGTGTTGATTTGATACTGCCCTGCCGAGAGAGAGGGGTCTGCAGGTTGGTGTGTTTTGGGCTGGGCGTGAGGAGGTGGTTATGGAGTCGCAGTGATGGCAGCCGTGACTGCCAGTGCATTTTCTGAGTGCAGTGTGTGCGTATAGTGTGTTGTGTACTTATATATGTAGGTGGTGCAGTGTAAAGTGCTGAGTGTGTGCAGTGGGTAAAAGGAGTGGGCAGGCTGTGAGGATACATGGGGTGGAGGGAGAGAGGCTGTAACAGGCACCCTAAATTGAATGTCCTAAATCAACCAAACCCTAAATTGAACTAATAGAACCTCCTAATTGAACCTTAAATTGAACTAATTAAACCCTAAATTGAATGCCCTAATCGAATCGAACCCTAAATTAAACTAATTGAACCCCTAATTGAATGCCCTGATCCAACCGAACCCTAAATTGAAATAATTGAACCCCCTAATTGAATGCCCCAAATCAACCGAACCATAAATTGAATCAATAGAACCCCCTAATTGAACCCTAAATTGATATAATTGAACACTAATTAAATCCTAAATTGAATGCCCTAATCGAATTGAACCCTAAATTGAATGCCATAATCCAACCGAACCCTAAATTGAACTAATAAAACCTCCTAATTGAACCCTAAATTGAAGTAATTGAACCATAATTAAATCCTAAATTGAATGCCCTGATCCAACCGAACCCTACATTAAACTAATTGAATGCCCTGATCCAACCGAACCCTAAATTGAAATAATTGAACCCCCTAATTGAACCCTAAATTGAATGCCCCAAATCAACTGAACCCTAAATTGAATCAATAGAACCCCCTAATTGAACCCTAAATTTCTGTAATTGAACCCTAAATTGAATCTCATCTAATACAATCGAACCCAAAATTGAAATAATGCATCGGATATGTGCATTTTGAACAATATTTTCCCATTTGAACATTGATAATTTTAGGTTGTTAATTGTGCATTTGAGAATTGTGATTATTGGTCTGTGATTTTATGTTGTTAATTGATGATTTTAGGTTATTAGCTGTGCATTTGAAGTAATTGCGATTATTAATTGATGATTTTAGGTTGTTAATTGTGATAATTTTAGATTGTTAATTGTGCATTGAGCATTTGAGATATTGATATTATTGAAGGAGGATGGGACCCAATTGGATTGAATGTGTGATTTTTGTTAATTTTTATTGCATTGAGCATTTGAGAATTGAGAATTGATTGTTGACGGAGGATGTGACCCAATTGGATTGAATGTGTGATTTTTGTTAATTTTTATTGCATTGAGCATTTGAGAATTGAGAATTGAGATTGTTGACAGAGGATGGGACCCAATTGGATTGAATGTGTGATTTTTGTTAATTTTTATTGCATTGAGCATTTGAGAATTGAGAATTGAGATTGTTGACGGAGGATGGGACCCAATTGGATTGAGATACCTGTTAGTTAGCGCAGACACGGATACCACGTCTGATCGACGGTGTCCGACATTTAAAAAATAAATTAACGGGGGCCAATGTGTCTGGAAGTGCGTGTCGGTGGGCGTCAGACACGTGTCCGGAGGCGTCGGACACGTGTCGGTATGTGTCGGACACGTGTCCGGAGGTGTCAGACACGTATCAGACACCATCTCGACACCCTATATGAGGTGTCAGAATTGAGATTGTTGAATGTACATTAAATTTAGGTTGGTTAGGTTAATGCGACATTTTTAGCGCTAGTTAGGACTAATCAACACTACTCGTCACAATTAAACCCTTATTAGGACTAAATAACCCTAATTAGTCCTAATCAACCCTAATTAGCTATTATTATCCGGAAGTAGCCCTCATTAACATTAATTAATCCTGACATAACCCAATTAAGCCTAATTAGCCCTAATTAGGACTAATCAGCACTACTCGGCACAATTAAACCCTAATTAGAACTAAACCCTAATTATGTGTTACATATAGTTCTGTGGCCAATTAGTATACTGATTTATCCTTAATTTTTACCGTCATCTACAATAGGTTCAGTCAATGGATAGACTAGTGGCCTCCTGCTTGAAATTACTAGCCGAAGGCCCTAACAAACAAACATCATGTTACGGAGGCTATATCATCAACGGGTTTAGGTTTAACGTAAAAGATGATGACCGAACAAAACAAACCCAAAACAGTGGAGCCTTGGTCAACGGTGACTGTTATGCCGAGAATTGCATGGATTTTTACGGAGAGCTAGATGAGATTGTTGAGCTAACATATATGGGTTCCCAAAACCGCCTGGTAATGTTCAAGTGTACGTGGTTCGATGTCACATGCAGTAGAGGAATCCGTGTTAGCTCTCAAGGGATTGTAGATGTCAATGTCAAGTCAAGACTTGCATCAGACGAGCCCTTTGTGTTTGCTAGTCAAGCTGTACAAGTCTTTTACGCGGAGGACGTCGCCAATCCCAAATCTCATTGGTATACAACTATCAAGTCCAAGAAATTGCCCGTGACATATGACAGTGAACTAGACTCCTTTCAAGCCGACCAACCACGTGTCTTGTTCCCTGTTGAGGTCAACAACGAGGAGGACAATCTTCCTCTTCCAACAACACTTCTTGTAGGAGAAGAAGTCGTAGATGATGACGCAGAAGACGTGGAAAGTGTTGGAGATGATGTGACCGAGTCTACTGATGAAGAGGATGAATTCGAAGATGAAGAGGACGACGAGTCCCACGAAGAAGAGGACGGCAGGGAAAGTGATGAAGATGATTCGCAAACTGAAAATGATTGACTTGTAATGTTGTAACATCACGGGAAAAATGTAGTAGAACTTTTAGAACTTGGTGTTTAATGATGTGTTTTTGCACATCCGTTCATATGTATATATATAGCTATTGTGCCGATGATGATTTTTGCCAAATTATTGTTTTTAACGTGTTAATGTCTTTGTAATTTATCTATATGAAGTCAGATATGGATAGGATACGGGCTATTCGTGGCCGGGCTGGACGCCGAGCTGCTTCCTCCCCGGTGGGTCCCACCTCGTCATTGCCTACTGATGACGAGGCACAGAGTGATCGTGGACAGCAGATGGGGCCCCAGCCCCAGCCGTCGCCGTCGCCCCAGCCCCAGCCCCAGCTCGAGCCATCGCCCCAGCCCGACGCAGATTCATCCCACACGCGCGTGCATTCTCCATCTTCCGTGGGTTCTACCTCAGGTATAGTTGATAACGGTGTTTCATACATTTTTGCTAGCCTTATATTTGAACTGTATTAATGTCTGTGTTTTGTAGGATCTCGACGAGGCCGTGGTCCGACACGCGGGGTACGCATCGACCCCCAGCGTAAACAGAGAGTTACGCTCACGCAGGAGGGCCTGTAAGTACTAAAAATATCACCTCATGCCTTATATTTAAAATTTTGGGCTGTTAATTTATATTTGAACTGTATTAACTTGTTTATTTACTTCTTTGGCAGGATCCTGGAGGCTCAGGCGAGGACGAAGATCGGCGTTCTTGTGAAGGGCCGATTCTTCGAGCCACGCCTGTACTGGAAGGACTGGGATGCCGCTGCGAGGGAGGCCTTATGGGAGGAGTGGCTGGTACGGTGAAGTATTTTTTTCAGCGTTAGTAAATGTTTAATTACAGTTTGTTTTATGTTGTTAATTTGTGCCTTATAGGAGGGGTTCACGTTTGACACGCCTCAGCAGCAGGTACTGGGGCAGCAGGCTTTCTTTGCCTACATCGGCAAGAATTACCGCCGATGGCTCCACGATGCACGGGACCAGGCGAAGAAGGCGCTGCCCGCGGGTGCCCCGATGACGGACATGACGAGATATCCCCCACATTGGATATCTCATCGTGTATGGGGGCAGATGATAGATCGGTGGGCTGCGGATCCAGGTTGGGACGCCAAGAGTAAGAGCGGGGCCGAGAACAGACAGAACAGAGATTCGACGCACACAGGGGGGTCGGTGCCACACGACATCGTCCGACACAGGAACGCGGTCGAGCACCCGGATCTGGAGGAGGATGAGGTCGTAGCTCTGACCTATAATCAGACGCACGTGCGGAAGAAGGACAAGGACGAGGCGCACCGGGCGGGCGACTATATTTCAGATATTGCCCGGCGGATCGATGTGAGTCAATTTATTTAAGTTGTTAATGTTTTTTCTTTCTATCCTCAATGTCCGTTTCGTTAATTAATGCCCTAACATATCGTTAAACCACTATTTTTGCAGGCCTCGTATGAACAGCTAAGGGGGTCCGAGCAGCAGTCCGGACAGCCATCAGCGTCCACTAGTACGGCTGCGAGTACTGGGGGGTTGAAGCGATGGCTGGATACGCCGGAGGTCGTGAATCGGCCGAAAGGCCGCATACGCGGCCTGCCTAGCACGACTGCTCGTGCCGTGATAGGAGCGTCCTCACCCCCTGCTGCCCCTCCACAGACACCGGCTCCTCGTCGTCAGTTGGACGACGAGGAGATCCAGCGCATTGCTACAGTGGTGGTGAGGATGATCAGGGAGCAGGGCACTGCTGGGCAGGCCGAGCCGGCCCCGGATCAGCAGGATCCAGATCTGGGACTCGACAACCCCTGATGAGCCCCTTCCCGTGCCCGTTCCTAGCTTCCCCCTACCCCCTCGCCCCCCACGCCCGGCTTGTACTCTTTTCCCCTCTCCCAACCGGCTGTATCCGGTTCCCGGCTTGTACATATGAGTCTTTTTTATGATTGATTATATATATTTCTTTCGGTATTGATTATTGCGCATTGTTGTTGAGAATTAAAAATTGTATTACAGGTCTGGGTAATTGAAAAATAAAAAAAAATTTCAAAAAAAAAATTGACTTTTGGCGACGGATTAATTCCGTCGCTAAAAGTATTCCTACAATCGGTTATTTAGCGATGGAATATTCCGTCGCTAAATAAGTGTTTAGCGACGGAATAAAATATTTTATCCGTCGCTAATTAAAAATAACTCTGTCGGCAAAAATGACCTATTTAGCGACGGATTTAAAACATTCCGTCGGTACAGTATTAGTGACGGGCTTTTATACGAGGGATTTTTAGCGACGGTGAATCCGTCACTATAAGAATTAGCGACGGATTTTGGGCTTTTAGCGACGGATTTCCCTGTCGCTAAAAGCCTGTTTTCTTGTAGTGCATTGATTGTGGGAATCCTTTAAAGTTAATATTTTGTTCCTTTTCCTACGAGCAAGGGTTGACACATGGAAGAAATTAGTGTTCCTATCCCCATTAGGAAGCCAATTTAGCCTGGATTTTTGGAGCCATAAAACTCTTCTTGAGCAAAGGTGTCACAGTATTGCTTTCTGAGATCTCTTTCAAGGCATTCGAGGTTGTGGGAATGGTGGGAAGCAAGGGCCAATTGGATCCCATTTAGCCTGGCCCACAGTTGCCTTTTTCTATGAAAAATATTACCAAACACATTTTTATTCCAGATTCTGGCTTTCTCTTGAAACACTTTGATGGCATTACGGATGTTATTATTATTTATCCAAGCATCATTAACAACATCCTTAAAACTGTCATGCAAAAACCAAGCAGCTTCAACTTTAAAGGCTTTGGTAAAAGGGTGAGTAAAGTTGTTCAGGAGCGTACCTGAATAATTTATGATTAAAGGACAGTGATCAGGAGAAGTCCTGGGATGATTGCAGACCTGGGCTTGGTAGAAAAGGATGCACCAATCAGTGTTAGAGAGAGCTCGATCAAGTCTTTTTGGCCCATCCTTGCCTCCTATCTGTCCTTGTGAGTTTGGGGCCGTTGTAACCGAGATCAATAAGTTCACATTTGTTAATATGTTCACGAAACTTCCTTATTCTTGTGGTCTCAAGGTTATCATCTCTTCCCCTTCTTTCGGAGACATCTGCAATGTCGTTAAAATCTCCTGCAGCAAGCCATAACATGTTGTTGTGAGAAGCAAACTCCAGGATATTATCCCATAAAAACTCCCTTTTCCTCGCATTTGGACTGGCATAGATGGCCGAGAAAACCCAGTGCCCGTAATTTTGTTTGGAGACAGTTGCATGGATGACTTGACTGGTTGCTTGCAAAATGGAGATGTTAATTTATGTAGAGTCCCAAAATAACCATATTCCTCCAACTCTGCCCTCTGGATTAACAATACATGAAGCATTCAATCCATTTTGGATGAAGAAATTTCCCATTTTTTCAAACTGAATTTTTGGTTCTAAGATAGCAATGACGTCTGGGTGAAATCTCCGAATGATTTTCGGCACATCGTTCTTGAACTTATCATTACCAGCTCCTCCACAATTCCAGACGTACAAATTCATGGATTTGACTTCTATAATATTTGGAAGTGGGTCACTTCTAGGAATTTGTAGAATGGTCTTTAGGCGACCTTCTTCTTGGATTTGACTTCTCATCGGAGCTATCTGTATGAGATGGACTTGTTCCAAATGAATTCCTTCCATTTTGAAATCTGTGTTGAGATCAATTTTCATGCCGACTTCCTTATTCGTCCATCTTACGCGTATGCTGTGTAATTCCCGAGCATTTTTGGGTATTGGCATGGATAGTGTTTGATGGTTTAAGGGATGAACTACTATCGGAATGTCGTCCATCTTCAGGGATATTAGGTGGTCGGTTGAAATGGAGGTGAATGTTACCACCGATTGGAGGTGGATTTAAAAGGATATGGTGGGTGATGGTGTGTGGCTGTGTCTTACTGTTGATGTTGACGACGGATTGAAGCGAGAAGGGAATAAAGGGTATTTGGGGTTTTGTCGGGTTAGGAGGCGAAAAGTCAGAAGAGGACTTGTCATTCTCCAATGTGTTACCTTCAGGACCGGGGTTATTTACGTCATTCCAAAATTTGCCTACGATTGGCTGGCTTGAAAGGGATTGTGATGCCTCTTCACTGAAGTCTTCATTATTTTCCTCCATAGGGATATCAACTTGGGCCTGGCTCTTACCTTTGTCTGTGTGATTGTGTATCAGGTATTTGTTGTGATTGGGCTGCTCAGTCGATTTTGGGCTTGTATCCTGAGTTGGGTTTATTTTTGTTTTCCTTGAGTTGTTTGGGCTGGCCTCGTCTTGAGGCTGATCCTTAAGGGAATGTAACCTATTGGAGGGGGTAGGTGGAATCATGGATTTGCCAGGGATGGGCTTTCTCCCTCTTCTTTTAGCTATCATCCATGGCCCATAGGCCTCATCTTCTTTGCCAGAATGGCGGGAGAAGTGTGCTTGCACATAATCCTAGTTTGCAGCTACTATAGATTCTCTGTCAATCCCATCAGTTGTCACTGTCTTCCTATTGTTGATTTTGCCAACAGCACTCCGGTGGGATTTTCAGCATCTCGTTACAGTACTCCTTGCAATGACCTATCATGCCACAAAGAAAACAAAAGTTGTTTAGATATTCATATTCAACTCTATATTTCCTATTTCGAAGGATATAAGCAGGGATCAAAGGTTTGGAGAGATCCATGTTGACGCATATGCGAGCATATTTCCCCTGGTTGAAGTAGCCGTGTTCATATCAAATTTATTGGCTTGCCAAATTTGGTGGCTATTTTGAATAGAAGTTTCTCTTCATAATACTCTATCGGAAGCTCTAGAAGTCGGACCCAAATAGCCGACTTGGTTTCTTTCGCTTCTAATGGCTTAAAATCAGGTTCCCATTTGCAAATGGTCAAATAATGGTTCAAGATTATCCCTGGACCTCCACTTTGGACATGATTATAATCTTCTATGAAGTTGAATTTGATGAGCAAAAAACCCTCATCAAGATCAACTAGCTCAAAGTCTCCTTATAAACTCCAAAGATTTTTGAGTCTAGTATAGAGAGCTCGGAATCCTATGGTTTTTCCAAGAAGCTTGATAATGAGGCTTGATTTCCATTGTTTTATGATTTTCTTCAACAGATTTTTCGAAAGAGAAATTCTTGGAAGGAAGGGATCGATATCCTCTTCTTCTTTCATATCTACATCCTTTGTGCTTTCCTGCAATCCTTCTTCCTCATCAGAATCTTCATCAGAAGTGGATTCGTTAAGGTTTTGGTCAAAATAGACAACACCATTCCGTGGGGCTAAAACCACATCCTTAAAGGATTTAGGGGGGGGGGGGATGACAGTGTTTGTTTCAGAGGGGTTGCCTTGCTCAGTATCTTCAATTATATGAGGGGGCAACTCGATTCCAACTGACACACATACATGGTTGTTCTTGGATTTCTTGTTGCTTCTTTCTTTGGGTTATTCTTCCATGACAGGGAGATTCGGTGGATAAGCATTGTTGGAAAGAATCGGTGATGGTGGTTGATTGCCATAGAGGGTGTCATGTTTGTTCAAAGAGGCCACTACGTTTGAGAGCATCGTTGTGAGTTTTGGCTTAAACAAGTTACATTTCTGGGGCATATGGTGTCTAAGGAAGGAATAACAGTTGACCCTTCTAAGATTACGACAATAATTGATTGGCAGAGACTGAGTAGTGTTACCAAAGTACGACGCTTTTTGGGATTGGCTGGCTACTATCGTCGATTTGTTGAAGTTTTTTTGAAAATTGTTGTGCCCTTAACTCAGTTGACTAAGAAGAACACCCAGTATATTTGGAGTGAGGAGTGCGAAGCTAGCTTCCAAGAGCTGAAGGAGAGGTTAGTGTCTGCCCCGGTATTGACTTTACCATCTGGTTCCAGGGGATTTGTGATTTGTAGTGACACCTCAAAGAAAGGCTTAGGTTGTGTTCTAATGCAACACGGTAAGGTGATTGCTTATGCTTCTAGACAACTTAAACCCTATGAACAAAACTATCCCACCCATGATCTTGAGGTAGTAGCTGCGATTTTTGCTTTAAAAATATGGAGGCATTACTTGTTGTTCACACCCTATTTCGGTCGCACCCCAGGGCCCGCTAGGGGACCCACTTTACGGACCATCACCCAGTCAACTGTCAATTATTCAACGCCATCACCCGGTCAAAGTGCATCTTCTTTCGATTATTCACAGGCATCACCAACGCAGCGACATCAACACTGTCAAACGCTTGGAAAGGGCTCATCCTCTGAAGGGGGTCGGCCACCCTCTTTCAAAGGGGGTCGGTCACCCATTCTTGTAGGGGGTCAGCCACCCCTTCTTGAGGAAGGTCGGTAACCCTTTGTCTAGCAGGGGTCACTCCTAACCCCCGTCATCACTCATCGTGCTCTCTACAATGCATGCCCAAAAATTATGGTCGCATGACGCTCGTCACTGACCGTGCGCAGTCGTCATGACGGCCGCATACTATTATCTATATATTCTCTACGACACTCATCGCCGAGAAGCACCCTCAGCTTTTTTATGCTTAAGGTACGTTTTAAACTTCGAGGACGAAATTCTTTTAAGGAGAGGAGAATGTAATACCCCAAAATTTTTCTTTTTCTATGTGAAATTAATATTTTTGAATAAATAAGTTGTGGGCTTTTGTTAAAACTAAGAAAAATGGTTTGGGAATTGTTTCTAAATTTTTTGATCGAATGAAAGTGGTTTCATTCGAATCAAAACTATTTGATGTTAAAATTTTGAGTTATTGAAGTTGTCATTCGGTAATTAAAAGTTTTAATTCGAATGAAAACCTAAATGAAAGTCGTTTCATTCGAATCAAAACTATTTGATGTTAAAATTTTGACTTAATAAAGTTTTCATTCGAATTAAAAGTTTTAATTCGAATGAACACTTGTTTTCGTTCGAAAGAAAGTCGTTTCATTTGAATCAAAATTATTCGATATGATGTTAAAATTTTGAAGTCTGAAGGATTCGGTGGAAGGAAAATGGTTTTGCTTTGAATGAAAATGAGTTTACTTCGAATGGAAATATTTTGCTTCGAACGAAAAGTATTTAAATTGTGAAAAATAGGTTTCTAAAGTTTTCATTCGAATTAAAAGTTTTAATTTGAATGAAAACTCATTTTCAGTCGAATTAAAAGAAAAAAATTTGAATCATTTTTACTTCTGACGGATTCGGTCGAATGAAACATGTTTCGGTCGACTTAAAATTTGATTTTGTTCCATATAAATAGGTTCTTATTTCCCTTTTGTGTCTTTTTGTTTTCTCTGCCTACTTTTGTTTGCAAGAGAGAGAGAGAGAGAGAGAGAGAGAGATAAAGCTTGGGAAGCTTTTGATTTCTAAGAAGGAGCTTAAGGATTTGTATTCACAAACTTGATTAAGGTAAGAGTTTGTTTTCGAAATTCAATTCAGCGTTGGACCAATCACTCATGTAAGTCCTTAGTTTTTCGAAGTGATTCTTCTTCTCCTTTTTGCTTTGAGCTTTGATAAGAATAACTTGTTCTCAATGCTATAACTTGTGAAATTCAATTTCCGTCGAATTTGTTTGACCTTAGAGTTTGTGATGTTGATATAGTTTGTTTTAGAGATTGTTATTATTTCGTAAATTTCGTATATTGTTTGACATGTCCGATAATTGATTGTGTGTTAAATTAGAATATTTGTTTTGATACCTCTATGAGCCATGTCACAATGTATATGTCTTATGTCTGATTTACTCACGTGGGCTAGCTCAGGGGAGTTGAGTTAGAGATAGCGATCTTACTTTCTGAACCGCCTCATATGTCAGTGATGACATATGTGACCACTTTCTGAATGACTCTCTAGTGTCTGTATCTATATTAGATATTTAAGATTCAAAATTTGGTTTTGCTTATCCATCCGTTGAGACCCTTTGTGCTTCAGAAATTCCGTTTCTTAGATATTCTTGCTTCCGTTTGATTGGTCCTTTGAGTGACCTAGCTGGGCATTTGGCTCATTCCCTTGTTGTTTCTCTTTTCAGGTGATCAGTAGGTGGGACTTTGGGATCGAAGGGCTAGCTGAGTTATCAAGAGTTAGTACTTATATTTTGAGCAAAATGATGGAGACATATTATTATTTAGGTTTTATTTTGAGAAACTCCGTATTGGAGTACTTGAATTGTATAAAGGTTGGGGCCGCTGTATTAAATACTTATGTATTTTGGAAAATTTTAGGGTATGCTCTGAATTACCATTTGGAGTCTTCTAATAATTATAGGATTTTATTTGATCTATGTGTATTTGGCATTAATACTCCATAAATAAATTCGGGCGTTAGCACTATAAAAAAAGGGGATTTCCAAGACACCAAAAAATGTCGCTAATGACAGTAAAAGTGTCGCAAAGACGTTTCCCAATACTTCATTAACGCTTTTTCTAAATGTCGCAAAATCGTCCGTCGGTAATTTTCAGATACTTCCGGTACGTGTCGACAGTTAACCTGCGACGCTTATTTGCAAACTTAAAAGTGTCTCTTATGGGGGTATGTGATACAACTTTGTTCACGACACTTAAATGAAAATGCCAATAATATTGTGACACTTATGCAACAGTGCCAGAAACGTTTGATTGCATTATCTTGTAACTATCATTTTCGTTTGTAGCACTTTTCAACAAGTGTCACTAAGATTTGGCCACAAATTTTGTAAAATGTCGAGAAACTTTATTAGAGTTGATGAAAAATAGTCACCTAACTTGTATTAGCGGAAATTTGTAATAGAACAACAACCAAGTCACTTGCACCATAAGAGACATTATTTTATATGTTCGGTTATTATGACCTTGTTGATGTCGGTTATACAAACGGACAGGGGTTCCTTGCACCATAAAAAGGCACGAGACACCATGTAGCAATATGGACACTACAAAAAAAAAAAAAGGAATTTTGGCGACGCTTAATTTCCGACGCGTAAAGAAATGTCATAAATTAGTTATGATATGCAACACTTCTTTAATAACGTTGGACAATTTACGACACAAGTATTAAAGTGTCACAAAGTTTCCGATGTTTTAATGCATGCCACTTTGTAAGTGTCGCTTTATTCAGTCGCGACACTAAATAAACGTCATTTACTAATATGTCACTTAATAGCGACGCTTAAAATAAAATGTCGTAAATCTTTGATGCTAAACGTCACCGTTTTACCCATTTATGTATTTTTCATGTTTTATACAAGGTACATGAAAATGTGGAGAACCAAAAAAATTCGGTGGGAAACTCTGGCGCCAAAATTTTCATCTTGTTCATCTTGTCCAAACTCTCTCCCCAAATCCCCTCCTTCTCTCTCCCCAAATCTCTGTTGCTTGATTTGCCTCTCCCCAAAATGAGCCTCAATTTTTTTTAACAGATTCTAGCCTCCAGTTGATATAGGGGTCTCTTCTTGGCCGTTCAAGACTGCCACCGCCCAAATCCCCTTTTTTTCCTAATCGCGCGATCTTGCCGCTCTCTCTCTCTCTATCTCTCTCTCGCAAGTGATATTTCCTGGTCTCAATTCGTTGTAGATGTTTGGACGGTGACGTGCAATTCCAATCCGATTTCAGCAGGTTATGTTAAGTTCACCACCGTCTCATAATTTTCGCTATAGCAAGTTTTGATGTCTTGCATCCATTGCCATGCCTAATTGCTACTCACATATTCATCTGAATTCGGCGCTCATGATCGAGCTTGTGCACATAAAGATTGAGAACTTTTGTTGATTGAAGTACAGAAATAGTCTCAAACTTTGATTCCTTATCCTGTCGTCTCCCTTATAATTGAAACTGTGTTAAATTAGGGATGATCTAATGGGCTGTTGTTCTTGTAGCATTTTATGATTTAGGTATAACCTGGTTCAGTTATTTATTTATTTATTATGTTTTCTCTGCTTGCTATATAAAAAATGTCAAATTAGGCTTTTTCTGTCATGGGTGGTTGTGTTCTCAATTTGTTTGTGATCAATGCATTGTTTGGATCAGTTGTTAAATAGTAGTGTTTGTCTTTGATTGATGTTACGTTTTTATTATCTTTTGCCCCGATAAATTAATTTTGTTGTCTAATTGGAGTTTTTAGTTCGCTGGTTGTTGATATGAAACGAGTTTTATTTATGGTTCTTTAGGGATCAAGATTGCTTGTAGAGAAAATTTTGTTTGGTTGTATCAAATAGCAGTTCAAACCCTAAATTCATCCTAATTTGACACGTGGGATTTCAGCTTCGACAAAGACTGAGAATGTTTGTTGATTGATGGTCAAGGTTAGTCTTGGACCGTAATTTCTTTTATTAGTTTTTTTCTCAAATTAGGGATTTCCAGTAAGGGGTTGTTGTTTCCTTAGTTATTATTGATCTGGGTCATTTTGGTTCAGTTGTTTTAGGTGTGTTGTAGTTCTAGAAACCAAGGACTGGTTTCCATCTCTCACATTTTCTGCTCTTTTTGGTCAAATTGCCGTGCCTAATTGCTTTTCACATATTCATGATGAAATCTACTTACTTTGTTGATTTTGTATTTCAATACTTTTTCCTGGTTTAAGTACTTGCAAAGAGCAGTACCCAACCAACATTCATAGAGTGAACCCTTTGCTAATTTAGCATACTTCGAATACTGTTACAATTTTCAAGTACATGCACAGTTGCATAATTTGTCTTCACCATGTAACATGCTTTATGGTTTTCTCTTATTGAAATCATTTAGCCCGTTTACATGCTTTAGTGACAGCTTGCACTCTGCTCCAAGTAACTCGCTCTTTTACTTGAACCAAAACCGTTTGCAACTGCTTTTATACTAGTAGTAGGATGCTAAGTAGCTAATGCATCGTCTCAATGAGTTTTGAGGTTAAGGTTTCGCCTTCCTGCTGGGCAATTCATTAACTTATATATCATGAAATACTTGATCTTTGAGTTGGCTAGTAAGAACACATGCACACAGATAATTTTGGATGGCAAGATCACTGAAGACATGATGCAGTATTTCAACTGCGATGAAATTGAAGTCAGTCTTTCTTTCTCTATAGTCTTGCACGAGTTGTTGCTCAGAAACCCTTTTGTTGGTTTTACTCCTTTAATTTAGACTTCAACATCATACCAGCTTTTCCTCTTCTTCCTTTTGTCGTTGCTTTATCATCTAATTTTCCTTGATTACTAATCCCCATGATATCCCTTTTGCTGGTTTTATTTTCTTCTGTTTTCAGTTTTTAAGAGGAACAATTGGACAATTCACTTATTCACTTCAGTTTTGGTAAAAGAAAATATAAAAACTCCTGTAATTTTGGTTGCTTCTTGGGCTTAAAATTCAGGAATCTTTTCGTTGATTCGAACTGCCTAAATTGTTGAACAAACTCCTGGTTCGTCCTTTATCTGAGCCTATATATATTTGCATTTCTATGTTATGAAAATTTTCTTCTTTTCTTTCTCTACGCTTTCATTAGTTAAGAAACTATATCCCGAAATGTTTACAAGAACAATCTCATTATTTTGTCCTGCTACAACCAAATTTAGTATAATATGGCTTATTCTTAAGGTAATATTCTATTTACTGATTCATTATTTTGTAGGTTAGGTTGTTTAGTATGTAACGTCGTATAATTTGTAACATACAATAATTAATGTAACAGTTGCAGTTTTAATTAAGACTGGTAGGAACCCAGGCCAAAATTTACAGTTCAAGAAAAAAACCAACACTTTTCCCAAATTCTAATAGTATTTACTTTGCTGTGTGTTCTTTCATTTTTCATTGGATCCTTAAATTCAGTTGGTATAAGGAATTCTCAATTCAACTGTTTTAATAAAGAGAGGCAATTGCTTGGATGGAAAACATTGTTATGTAGATGGATTTTAGTTTGAGGGAACCTAAAGTAAGTAGCATACTAAATGTAGATAATATGTGGAGGGGTCGATGCAGCACTTGTTGTTTTGATGTCGTACGACTGTGTGGGTATGTGTGTGTGTGTGGCTGTGGCTATTGTGAGAGATAGCTTCTTTGTGAACAACAACTGCACCCTCAATATTATTACCTTCCAAATCATAGATACTTAGAACCTTGCTTCTAGCCCTACTGGAAAGAACCTTTTTGAAGAAATAAGATGTAGGTCCCCCGACTGAACACCCTTGGTTCTAAAATTTTGAAAATAGAACTCTTCTTCTGCTAGCTTAAAGACACCAACTGTAAATGAGCCTGCCTTTTGAATGCCCCAAATTGGTCATTGCAAGTGTCGAGCAGATGTGCTTTCTGAATAAGACCCAATTCTTCTCGATTTTCATCGATTCTCCTTGATATATTGCTGTAAAAAGTTAGTATTCAACTTCTGTAAGGCTGGTTTGATTCGCTTCACTTTCAGGCATACCTTCATATGGCACTGTGATGACAAGGTTGGTTCCCTGGTTCAACAAGCTCTTGTTTGAAGGAATTAAGCCTCATCCTGGAATCATAGATTTCAAAGGGTCTCTTTGAAAAGGTGGAGCCCATAAAAATGTTCACCAAAAAGGTTGTGGTCGGAGATTCATGGATGAATAGCTTTAGCTTCGATAGCATCATATTTTTTTGTCCAAGAAAATTAATAGAAAACTATTAATCATGCTAAGAATGTTGTGACCATTGTGTTGTTGATTATACCAAGTATTTTCTTAGGGAGCTCCTGAACAGTTGTAGCGAATGAAGCTTGATGCCTAATGTCTAGTGAGGCATTAGGTATCCTACATAACAAAAGGATCCTTCTCGTTCTGTAGGATGCCTGACATATTAAAGTCACCAAAGAGTAGCAAATATTTGTGTTGAACTCTGTAAGCAATGGCCTTTAGATCTTCCCAAAGCTCAACTCGATCAGCATCTTGCACAAAAATCCCTTTATATGGTCATCAGCACCTGGCTCATGTATATAATCATGCAAGACTTCATAATTTTGGAGCGAAGGCAAAGGCTAAACTCGTTTAAAGGTGTATTTGTTTGGAGTTATTACATCAGTATTGCATTCTCAAAGGAGTCACTTGAAGAATGGGAATATGCTTATGCCTATGTGGTACATAATCTTCTTGTAGTTTGTAGCAAGCAACAACTATTCATATATGTTTCTAGTTTTGGCATCGGTAGCTCGTATTTCCAAAATTTGGTGGCTTAGCACCAGATGACGATCAAGATGGCCTTTAACTATACGTGTGCTAGTTTTTTAAGGGCAAATACATAGTTTTGCCTAATAAATCCAACTTGCATCCACATCTGTTTCAAATGGCACGAAGGATTGCCACCCCAAGCCCTCTAGGTCGTTTCCCCTTTTTCTTTGCCCTGACTAATCATCTTCTCGCCCCTATAACCCACCCTACCCTCCCTCTCCCTTGCCTTGCTCCGTGCCGTATCTCTGTAGCTGCTACCAACATACACCAAGCTCCACTCCCCACCGTGTGTTACCACCCCAGCCCTACCAATAACCCCATCCTTCATCCTCTACAATAACCCTGCCCATTGCACTATACACACTGCCATCTCATAAAACCACACATGCGCTCAGACACACACATACATACACACGCGCGCGCACACATGCACAAAGATCAGCCCACACCACCATCACCAGTCACCACCGTTAGATCTTCGCTGTATAACCAAAACAATTGCAACACATGTACAACTACCAAGCCTTGTCACTGCTTTAGTTCTGTCATCGCTGCATCACAACCATAACCACCTTATCAGATCTATGATGTATAACCACCATAGCCGTATTACAGCCCCACCACCACACCCAAAACCACTAGATTGGCATCACCAATGTCATACCATTACCTTATCCATGCACGAGTGTTCGTGCACACACACATTAATTGATTCAACAGAGTTGATCCACGAGGAACTTGTACTTATAGTCCGTGTAAAAATGGCTGGAGGAACCTATTCTCAAACGCCCAATTCATCATCTTCCAAGTGCAAGGTAATGAAATTGAGGCTCAATGCAATTGAGGAAATGAGGATGGTCGATTCTTCACGCATGACTGCTTGCTTTTGAGTTTTTCTCTCTTAGTTATGGAACGTCTATTGGCTTATTATGGTTGAGAATTTGAGATACTAGCTTACATGCCCCACCACTTCCAGCTATTCTTCCTTATCGAGATATGTGTGCATGTGTACAGATCTATTTTTGAGTGTCTGGATTTTGTGTGCAGATTGGTGGTGATGGTCTCGTGGTGTTGAGGTGGTGTGTTGGTTATGGTTAGTGGTGTGAGATGATGGTGTTATGGTGGTGTTGAGGTGGTTGGAGTTGAAGGGGAAAAAGAAAGACAATTGAATTGATGGAGATAAATAAAGTGGAAAATTTTTGGTTGCCAATAGGAACAAACATCTATCGATAATTTATAGTCGCTAAATATTTTTAGTCGCTTCGCAATTATAAATTATCTGTAAAAGAGTTAGCAAAAATATTACTAACAATATTTAGCAACCTTTAATTGTTGTCATATGAGGGTTTGTAACTATCTTCCACGATCATGGTAGCAACACAAATTAATCCTAAAAGAGTGTTGGTATTCCATGTGGACGCTAGGTAAAAAATGCCATATGGATGCATGTAGATGTACAAGGATGCCATCTTAGACAAAATAAGTGAACTGACTATTTTTGCCCTTGAAAGACTAACATACGCATCAACAAAGGCTATCTGGACTGTCATCTGGATTTGGGAACCAAGATTTTAGAAATAAGAAGTACTCAATGCCAAAATTAGAAGCATGGGGTGCTAAGAGCAATCGACCCTTAATATGAGGTGTTGCATGAATATATTCCGATAACCATAAGGAAGAAAGATGAAAGAAATTGTTTGCTCAGTATTGCCTCGGCGTTGTTGAACCATAGACAGTGACCATTTAATTACAACCATAGCCATTTCACTTAGACAATCACTAGCAAACATTGGGAGAGAATTGACCATAATAGAGTTTGCTATTTTAATAAGGAGAGAGAAATAGTGATTTTTAGAGAGATTAAGATTCACACACACACGGGACGCACACACAGAGATAGACACACACACACACAGAGAGAAGATTTTTATGTATTTTTGTAGCACCATTTTTTTTTAGAAAACTCCCAAAAATTTGTAGTTGTGATTGTGCCAAGCTAAATTGCTCGAATTGAGAAAAGATGTGAATATGAGAGAGGGTTCTGAATTCTAAGAAAGAAGAGAAGTGTGTGATAAATGGAGCAATGAAAAATGAGGAGGGAAAGATAGGGGGAGAATTTGGCCCATTTGTTTATATATGCCTTTATCAAAATTTACAAAAATATCTCTCACGGTTAAGATCACGTCCCTCATTATGAGCTTGACACAGCAACGCATTGTCAATCATTATCGAAAGGGCCGTTGTTGCCGGAGAAGAAAATTAATTTATTGCTTCCCACAAGTTTTGAGTTGCAAAATTAACTGTTAAATTTAAATGAATTATTGAAAAACCCTTGACTTAATGCGTTCCGCCTGGATAATGGGTGCTTTTCCTGCCTCATGTGGATGGAGGATTTTGCTATTAAATTTTTTTTTGGAGGGTAATTGCACCCACGTGCCATATGTTGGAGGATAAATTGGCAATTAACTTTACTTGTGCGTAGAAGTGACGAAAGGGGGGGGGGGGGGGGGGGTGTTTCAAAAGTGCCGCTTTGAAGCAAAAAATGGAGCCTAAAATTGCGTGTTTAGGACGAAGGAAAAATTAACAATGGCAAGAACCAACTTGCAAACAACGTCCAGCTATATGCATGCTTTGAGAATAAAGTTTTCTGGTGAGATACCTGTGGAGAGTGAATTTGGATATCTTACTTTAATCATGTGCTGTCCTTCTGTTTGTGGTGTGAGAGGGAGAAAGAGAGAGAACGGTTCACTCTGTCTTTCCTCCCTCTCAGCAATACAGGAGAGCATCCGTACTGTAATTATTGTTACAGCTGGAATCCGTATCCCTGTTGGGGGGGGGTGGGGGGGGGGGGGTTACGCTCCTGTTTGATCAGTATTATTCATGGGTGACAGCTGGAAAGCCCCTTAGAGCGTAAGCAATGAGCTCAGCTAGGTGAAAATACAACCCTGCTGCTTCTTGTCTTTATGGTGGTAGTTTGGTGGGGTATGCTGCAGTTTGATTAGTACTATTCATGGGTGACAACCGACAAGCCATGGGAGCCTAAGCAATGAGCTCAGCTAAGTGAAAATGCAGCCCTGCTGCTTGTTGTCTTTATGGTGGTCGTTTTGGTGTGGGGGGGGGGGGGGGGGGGGTATGCTCCAGTTTGATTAGTACTATTCATGGGTGACAACTGACAAGCCCCTTGGAGCCTAAACAATGAGCTCAGCCAAGTGAAAAGGCAACCACGAAAACTAGGGGGGGGGGGGGTATGCTCCAGTTCGATTAGTACTATTCATGGGTGACAACTGACAAGCCCTTGTAGCCTAAACAATGAGCTCAGCTAAGTTAAAAGGCAACCACGAAAACTATAAGACCGGATTCCAACTGTAATTTATAGTTATAGTATCTTTTTTTTTTTTTGAAATCACAACACTCTTACTGTAATTATGAATAACAGCAGGAGATCCTAATCGTACTGGACGACGGTCAGACCAAATGCACCACGGAACCTATCCTTTGGAATGCTAGGCAATTTTAGATGTCATTTGAATTGTAAGCAACTGTACGCGTTTTTTCTTTTTGCATGTGAAAGCCCTATCCGACAAACTCTGATCAGCCATTCCTCTGTAGCCACCTATACTATTATTGTTCTCTTGCTGAAAACGATATCTATCTATTCCTAAAATCTCTCTGAACCTTGACCCTTTTCTGTCATGCCTATATAAGCTCAAAAACCTACGCTCATGCATTCCAAGCATACATTGGAACAATCTCCATGGAGCAAAACTGGTCTCACTTTGTTTTTGTATCTACATTTCTCGTCCTCCTCCTCCTCCTCCTCCTCTCAAAGTTCATTCTGCGTAAGACAAGGCCATACAAAAACCTCCCCCCAAGCCCACCGTCATATCCAATAATAGGCCATCTCCACCTTTTGAAAGAACCTGTCCACCGAGTGTTACAGCAACTTTCTTACAAATATGGTCCGATATTCGCCCTCCGATTTGGTTCCCGCCCCGTTCTTGTCATATCCTCTCCTACAGCAGTTGAAGAGTGTTTCACCAAAAATGATATCATTTTCGCCAATAGGCCTCACGCTCTTTTTGCCAAGCATGTTAACTACAATTACACCACAATGGGGACTGCACCTTACGGACCACAGTGGCGTAACCTCCGTCGCTTTAGTACACTAGAAATCTTCTCAACCACTAAGCTCAACACATTTATGAGCATTCGACAAGAAGAAATTAGGTCACTAGTGAAAAACTTGTTCCATGATTCGCAACAAAGTTTTTCCAAGGTGGAAATGAAGTCCAGGCTATCTGAGTTGTCATTTAACAATATTATGAGAATGGTTGCGGGCAAGCGATACTTTGGAGCTGAAGTGGAGGATAACGAGGAGGCTAGGGTATTCAGAAGAGTTATACAGGAGATTTTTGCATTAGGTGGGGCATCAAATCCTGTGGACTTTTTGCCCCCTTTGCGGTGGATCGATTTTCGGGGTTTTGAGAAGAGTATAATAGCATTGCAGAAACAGGGTGACAGGTTATTCCAAGGTTTGATAGATGAGCGCAGAAACAAGAAAGAGGGAAAGACCAAGACAATGATCGATGCCATGCTGGATTTGCAAGACACGGAACCTGAAAATTACTCTGACAATATTATCAAAGGCAATATCTCGGTACGTTCACATAAAACTACGATCTCGAATGAACTATTTAATTTAACTATACATATACCTCTTTTTGCGCAATTCATTATTGGCGATACAATGTTGTAGTGTTGTAAACTGAAAAACATGGGGTGACCCTTTACAACCTGCGAAATTTACACTTGAGGTGGCAGTGTGCTTTATATATTCCGCTATTGATGTCTCTGCCTTACTTCCTTTTCGTTTTCCTTGTTTGGTTTTTCTTACTTTTACTTCAATGTAGTGTTTTCCGGAGCCTTAACCGATAGAATCATAGATCTGACCTAACTTATTTAAGGTTCCGTATGACAACATTTTCAGTTTTAGTTTTAATTATTTAATAATTTTTACTTGAGTTTTTTTTTTTTTTTCTTTTAAGTGTTTGATTACCTAGTTTTTATTTTAAATTTTTTTTGTGATGGTTTGCGATTGCGCTGGCGGGTTGTGGCGGTGCCGGCTGTCGGTGGCAGGCGGTGGTCGCCAGCAACTCTGTCGTCGGCGGTGGTCAGTGGCTGTGGGTGGTGACTGCCAACGGTGGGAGGGTGGTGGTTTCAAAATAAAAATCAAAACTGAAAATTAAAACTCATTTTTGAAGTTTTTAAAAGTAGCACCGGTTTAAAAACTGATTTTTAAATTGAAAAAAAAATAAAAATTATGCGTCAAACACGTTTATTTTATCCAATTTACAAAACTGAAAAAATAAACTATGTTTGTTTATATAAAACATACTTTAGCTAAACATAAATGATGTGAATTAACTGTCAATGGTGGGAGGGTGGTGATTTCAAAATAAAAATCAAAATTGAAAATTAAAACTTATTTTTGAAGTTTTAAAAGCAGCACTGGTTTAAAAACTGATTTTTAAATTGAAAATAAAAATAAAAATTATGCGTCAAACGCGTTTATTTTATCCAATTTACAAAACTGAAAAAATAAACTGCGTTTGTTTATATAAAACATACTATAGCTAAACATAAAGGATGTGAAAATGAATGCATCTTAGCTCCTTTCTATGTGTTTATTTTTAAAAGATACTTAAAACAAATTGTTCTCTTTAAAGTTGTAAAACAAGAATTACATCCGGCTTCCGTTCTAACCTCATGGCATTTGTAACTTGCGCAGACAATGCTCCTAGCCGGCACCGATACTTCAGCAGTGACAATAGAGTGGGCTTTGTCGCTTTTAGTCAACCATCCAAACGTTTTAGAGAAGGCCAGAGCCGAGCTTGACAGTTATGTTGGCCACGACCGTTTGGTTGATGAACCAGATATCCCTAAGCTGCACTATCTCCAAAGCATCGTCAATGAGACCCTTCGATTATATCCGGCAGCACCCCTTCTCGTGCCACATGAGTCGTCAGATGACTCGACAGTTGGAGGGTTTGATGTGCCACGTGGAACAATGTTACTGGTCAATGCATGGGCCATGCACCGGGACCCTACGGTATGGGATGACCCCACAACTTTTAAACCGGAGAGGTTCGAAGGCAGGGAAAATGGATCAGGACATAACTTTGTACCATTTGGAATGGGGAGGAGGCGGTGCCCTGGGGCTGGGCTGGCCAACCGCGTGGTGGCCTTAGCTTTGGCAGCCATGATTCAATGCTTTGACTGGGAGAGGGTTAGTGAAGAGCTGGTGGACATGTCTGAAGGTGCAGGACTCACTATGCCCAAAGCTTTGCCATTAGAAGCTGTGTGTAGAGCACGTGAGCAAATGATTAGGGTTCTTTCGGTACTATGAGTTCCATCTGTTTGATTTTCTCTCTTGTTTCCAAGTAGATTTATGGATACTGCTATTGTATTCAGGTTCATAAAAGAGAAGGGCACGGTTAGTGTTTCTTCAATATTACTATAAAATAGTCTATTAAATAAAATTGGTGGCTTCCGTTCACACTTTACCAATTTACATATAAACAACTCTTAAAGAATTTACAATAAATTAAATAATGGAAAAATTGAAAACTTGGTGACTATGCATACAATTTTCCATTTTGTGTATTCGTTGAAGTTAAAACTATCCGAACAGTGACAAAAATTTAAAAACACGTCAAGGTAATTTCAACTTTTCTGAAACATAATCTAAACGCTCCGTCAAATAAAACAAAACACATTCCACTGTTCACCTTTTCCTTCCATCCCTTGCATTAGCCTCAGAGACACTTCTCTATCTCTCTCTTTAGTTTCTTTATCCACCACCACCGTCAGCTTCTACCACCACCATCAAACCAACGATCACCAAAACCGCCACCACCACGGAATAAAACCCAATACATCAGCTTTCACCCAATAAACCCACACACAGCACCACCCGAAAATTTTGATTTCAATATCTTGCGTTTTTTTATAGGGGGATCGCGCAATGCAAATGACAAGCGCGGAAGACAAAGTAAGAAAGGCGAGGCTAGCACTTCTGCGCCAAAGGAAGGAAAAATGAAGAAACACAAGAGAGGAAAACGTGGTGGGAAAAAGGATCTGTCTAAAGTTAAATGCTTCAACTGTCAACAGAAAGGACACTTCACTCGTGATTGCACTGAGCCGAAGAAGGTACTTTCAGAATCTCTCTCTCAGTTATATGTTTCCTCACATGTGATGGTTGCTCATTCCCAACCTGTGTGGTTTGTGGATACAGGTGCAACAAAGCATGTAGCACGTGATCGAGAGGGGTTCGTAGATTATCACCGGATTCCAGCGGGTGGCAAACATATCTTCATGGGAAACAATAGCTCTGAAGAGGTGCTAGGGGTTGGTTCTTACTAGCTCAAGTTGCGCACTGGGCGCACATTGATTCTTGAGGATGTGCGATATGCACCCACTGTTCGGCTTAATCTACTTTCAGTTACTGTTTTATTAGACAATGGTTTTTCCTTTATTTTTAAGGTTAATAAGTTGGACATCTTTTTGGATGATGTTTTGTTCGGACATGGTTTTCGCATGGATAGTCTTTTTCAATTGGATTTAAATGATTCACAGTCCTCTTATGTTGTGAATGATAATATTGTGAATGATTCTACCACCTGGCATGCAAGACTGGGCCACATAGGCCAAGATAGGATGACTCGTTTGGCTAGAGAAGGCCTTTTGGGCCCACTCGCAAGAGTCAATCTACAAACTTGTATGGCTTGTTTGGCCGGTAAAGCATGCAGGAAGCCTTTTGGAAAGGCTGTGAGAGCAACTCAACCACTTGAGCTAGTTCACTCTGACATAGGCGGACCTATGAGTGTAAAGGCACGCCATGGCGCCTCTTATTTCCTTACACTGATAGACGATTATACGCGATATGGTTATGTGTATCTGATATCTCACCGCTACGAAGCTTTGAACTGTTTCAAACGCTTTGTAGCTGAGGTTGAGAATCAGAAAGAGAAGAATTTAAAAACTCTTCGCACTGACCGAGGACGCGAATATTTGTCAGATCACTTCAAGAAGTTTTGTGAGGAAAAAGGGATACGCAGGCAACTTACTATTCCTAATACTCCACAACAAAATGGCGTTGCGGAAAGAAGGAATAGAACATTGTTAGACATGGTTAGGTCTATGATGGCGCAAGCAAACCTCCCAATATCTTTTTGGGGGGATGCTTTTTTGACTGCAGCCTATATACTTAATCGAGTGCCTTCACAATCAGTCAAGTCCACCCCATATGAGCTTTGGAATGGCCAAAAGCCAAATTTGGATAACTTGCGCCCATGGGGCTCAGCAGGTTATGTTCACAGTATTTCTCATAAGTATGGGAAACTAGGGCCTAGAGCTAAAAAGAGTATCTTCTTGAGGTATTCTGAAAACTCTAAAGGCTATGTGATGTATGGTGAACATCCAAATGGTGGAAAGACTGAATAGAGTCTCATGATGTCGATTTCATAAGAATGATTTTCCTAGCATTGGAGACGCAAGTAAGAATCTTGACCTCTATAAGTTAGAGGAAGTTGAAGCCACTTTACCATCTCCAAGCGAAGGTGGGGGATTAGTTCCTCATCCTGTTGTCGCTGAAGATAGTATAAGTGATCTTCAATCCAGTGGGAGCATCCTAGATAGTGGGAGCACACCATCAGGACCATCAGGTCAACAAGATTCTCAACTGCGTAGAGATGCACGAGGAAGAGTTCCACGTCATCATTTTGAGATTGACGGTGAAATTCTTATGTGCACTCCAACTGATGAAGATGAGCCCACTTCTATGGAAGAAGCCTTATCTTCACCTGCTAGTAATGAGTGGATGGCTGCAATGAAAGATTAGTTGAGCTCAATGGAGAAGAATCGGTCTGGGAGTTGGTTGACCTTCCGCCAGGGCGCAAGACTATTGGAAACAAGTGGGTTTTAAAAGTCAAGCGCAAGGCAGACGGGTCAATTGACAAGTATAAGGCACGTCTTGTGGCGAAAGGCTATACCCAACTGCGGGGTGTGGACTATGAAGACACTTTCTCCCCAGTGGTGAGATTTGCTTAAATTTGCCTGATCCTAGCTATTGTCGCCCAGCAGGATTTAGAACTTTTTCATATGGATGTTAAGACTGCGTTTCTCAATGGAGAACTAGACGAAGAGATTTATATGGCTCAACCTGAGGGTTTTGAAGTCAAGGGACATGAGCGCAAAGTTTGCCGGCTCAAACGTTCTATATATGGTCTCAAACAATCGTCTAGGCAGTGGTACTTTAGGTTTCATCATGCCATTACCTCTATAGGTTTTGAAATGATTGAACAAGACCATTGCGTTTACGTAAAACGATCCAAGAAAAATATTCTGATCCTTTCTTTGTATGTGGATGACATTCTTTTAGCTGGGAATGACATGAGTTCCATTGTCGCCACTAAGCAGTGGCTGTCCTCAACTTTTGAGATGAAGGACATGGGAGAAGCTAATTATGTGCTCGGGGTTAAAATCATACGTGATCGTCCAAAGAGACTTCTCGGTTTGTCTCAAGAGACATATATCAAGAAGGTCATTGAACGATTCCGTATGCATAACTCAAAACCCATAGACACTCCAATGGACAAGGCGTGTACTTTAACAACAGACCAATGCCCAAAGAATGATGAGGAAAAGAATCGGATGTCCAAAGTGCCTTACGCGGCTGCAGTTGGGAGTCTGATGTACGCTATGTTGTGTACGCGTCCAGACATCTGCTTTGCCGTTGGAATGGTGAGTCATTATCAGAGTAATCCTGGACCCGCTCATTGGAATGCGGTGAAGAGGATTCTTCGATACTTACGTGGAACCGCTGATCTCGTCCTGTGTTATCATGGTGGAGACTTGAGATTGAGAGTATACAGCGATGCTGATTGGGGCGCTGATAGAGATGAGCGCATATCCACTTCAGGTGGAGCTATCTCTTGGTACAGCAAGAAAAAGTCTTGCATCGCCCTATCCACGATAGAGTCGGAGTATGTTGCTTGTTCAGCAGCAGTCCAGGAAACTGTTTGGTTGAGGTCATTCTTACAGGCTCTAGGGGTTACAGCTCATGCAGATGAGTCTGTCACTGTTCACTGTGTCAATACAGCTACCCTAGATTTTGTAACGGACCCCAAATATCAAACACATAGGCCTTCGTTATCACTTCATTAGAACTTTAGTTGCGCAAGGAGAGGTGACCATGAAGCATATACCTACTGGCAGAATGGTGGCTGATCCTTTGACCAAGCCTATTGCTAGAGATGTTTTCCTTTCTCACATTAGGAGTATGGGACTACGTAGGTTTTGATATGTTTATGGCATCTTATGTACTTGACATTATTTATTACATTAAATTTTCATTCCTTGATTTGAGTTTATTTTGGAATGAATGGATAATCTTTGTGATTACATATACATCCTTATTGAGAGTGTCACCAGGCTCGAATTGACCCACTCACACGGGTAATTCACCTTGGCGCTAAGATAGCGAGCAAGATGAGACATAATTGTCTTAAGCGCCAAGTGGGCGAATAAGATGATACAGCTTATAAAGCAAACATGTCGCCTTAGTTGGAGCTAAGATGAGACCTAATAAATGTAGGTCGATCATAGAGTATCTCCACAACTCTATGTAGCCTGTTTACAGCCGAATGTGAGATTTCAGGCAGGCACTATGAGAGTGACTGGGCTGAAAAACTCAGGTTAGGCGCTTGTACAGCGACTAGACTTAGATTCGTATGGCGTATTTTATTATACATTTATGTGACACGCCCTTGCGGGTTACGCCATAGCATGCAAATCATACTGCATGTGCTAAATGCAGACCGACAGTGGGAGTGATGAATGAATCCCTGCTTCGTCACTGTGTGAGCCACTTGGATCGAAATATTTTTGATCCTATGTAGTACCCTTTTCACCTTAGACTATGTCATGAAGAGGATACTCAATGTCGCTACTTTAGCATGTACCCTTGGATCATGGATGATGCGGTCTCGCGGGGCATGTCTAGGAAAGCGGTTGGGTCTAATTGGAATGACATGAGGGCTTTGGGAAGAAAGTTCAATATTACACCATGTTGTGTGATTCATAGCCCGGGCGACTTTGTCGATTTTCGTTTCGATATGAGTCATGAATACATAACATATGAGAGGTTTAACACTGCTCATTATGAGGGATTTGAGAGTGTTTAATCTGGTGTAGTTGAACTATCTGGGGTACATACGAGATTTATTGGAGTGATGTATTGTGTTAGTTTGGTGATAACTTAATACAATACTCCTCAACTGGACATCCTTTCTCGTAGGTCGCACGTTCCATTTCCTGTATGAGGAGATGAGTGGACGAGAGATAAAGAGGGACTATACGATTTATTTGCCCTGTGTGTGGGCGAGTGGGAGCTGTTAATAAATTGGGTCAATGGACCCATTATCCGCCCACTAACAGATAATGTGTATTTGTTAGTCTGGATAATTACAGTTAATTAGAGGATATTTATCTCCTAAGTGTTTGAGATAAATACAATATTTATCTCCTAAGTGTTTGAGGTAAATATATCTTTATCTCCTAAGAGTCTGAGGTAAAGTCAGTCTCTAATTGTATCTCTATATAAAGGCTAGAGATATCCCAATAAATCAGAAGTCATAGCAATAATCCCTCTCTATAGCACTCTCTCTAGAGTAATCACCAAACTCTAGGATTTGGTTCGTGGACGAAGAACTCGACTCTAGTAGTCGTTTTCGTACCTGCAAAAAAGATCAAGCGTGTTAGAGGCTCGTAACAATAAGGATCCTACGTCGGAATTTTCGGAAACTTCGTACGGTATGTTTTCGAACCCATTATGTGTTACGTGGTAGCACAATAATTGTTGTAATCGTTTCAACAGATACTATTTTCATTTTCCAGTTTGGGCACACGGGTAGTGGGACTAGCGCGGTGACGTTGATTCAGTCATTAGAACGGGATAGAGTTGGCAAGAAAGAGATTGACATGGAGGGGTCAGGTCCCTCCATAACCAAATCTGAGCCCTTATGCAAGCCTACAGAACCCATGGTCAATCTCATGTCTCCCTTGTGACAAATTTTAGGCAGTAGCACCATTGCGTATATAAGGACGCACTCTTCTGGGAAGTTACTAATGTGATATCCTAATAGTATTAGATATAGAGACATCATATTATGTACAGGCCAACCTTTTTATGGTAAAATTGGAGCAATCATCTTTGGGATTTATACTGTCATGCTCAGCCCTAATGCATGTGCATAGCTATTTTTTGGTCAAAACACGTGCATAGCTATTATCTAAAGATCGCTGGGAAATGAACACAAAAGTGGTTATTGATCCTGGATGCATTTGCATGTTACGATTATTGATAAGGAAACACATAATATGTCATGAATCTTAGGATTCATACCTTGTCAAAACGAGTAGTTTTCACACTGTCCTCGACTATCTTTTCCAAGACCTGTAGAAACCTTCTTTTACAACTCACGAAGGACCATAATAAAATTGCAAGTGAGCACCGAGAAAGTTGAGATGAAGTAAGAGCTAAACGGGTTGTTCTTGGGATTTTCTTCCAACTCATAACACAATGCTTGATCAATCTGATTTATATTATGATCTGCGTCAACATCACACTACAAAAAAGGGGATTTCAAAGACACTAAAAAAGTGTCGCCAGTGACAGAAAAAGTGTCGCAAAGACGTTTCCCGATACTTCATTAACGCTTTTTCTAAATGTCGCAAAATCGTCCGTTGAAAATTTTTAGATACTTCCAGTACGTGTCGATAGTTAACATGTGACGCTTATTTGCAAACTTAAAAGTGCCTCTTACGGGGTCTGTGATATAGCTTTGTTCGCGACACTTCAATAAAAATGCCGACGATTTTGCGACACTTCTGCAAAGTGTCAGAAATGTTTGATTGCATTATCTTGTAACAATCATTTTTGTTTGCAGCACTTTTTATCAAGTGTCACTTAGATTTGGCCACATAATTTTGTAAAATGTCGAGAAACTTTATGAGAGTTCGTTGAAAGACAGTCACCTAACTTGTACTGGCGGTAATTTGTAATAGAACAACAACCAAGTCACTTTAACGAGCAAATAACACTACAAGAAAACAGGCCTTTAGCGACGGAGAAATCCGTCGCTAAAAAAATTAGAGACGCATTCACCGTCGCTTAAAATTCCTCGTATAAAAGCCCGTCACTAATAGTTTAGCGACGGAATGTTTTAAATCCGTCGCTAAATATGTCATTTTTTTGGACGAATTTATTTTTAATTAGCGACAGATATTCCGTCGCTAATTATATTTTTAGAATTTTAATTTATTTTCTTTTTTGTCAAATTAGCGACGAATAAAATATTTTAGCGACGGAATATTCCGTCGCTAAAAAACTTATTTAGCGACGGAATATTCCGTCGCTAAATAACTGATTGTAGGAATACTTTTAGCGACGGAATTAATCCGTCGCCAAAAGTCAATTTTTTTTTTTGAATTTTTTTTATTTTTCAATTACCCAGACCTGTAATACAATTTTCAATTCTCAACAACAATGCGCAATAATCAATACAGAAAGAAATATATATAATCAATTATAAAAAATATTTATTATAAAAAAAACTCATATGTGTACAAGCCGGGAACCGGATACAGCCGGTTAGGAGAAGAGAGAAGAGTACAAGCGGGGGGCGGGGGGCGGGGGGAAGCTAGGAACGGGCACGGGAAGGGGCTCATCAGGGGTAGCCGAGTCCCGGATCTGGATCCTGCTGATCCGGGGCCGGCTCGGCCTGTCCAGCAGTGCCCTGCTCCCTGATCATCCTCACCACCACTGTAGCAATGCGCTGGATCTCCTCGTCGTCCAACTGAGGACGAGGAGCCGGTGTCTGTGGAGGGGCAGCAGGGGGTGAGGACGCTCCTATCACGGCACGAGCAGTCGTGCTAGGCAGGCCGCGTATGCGGCCTTTCGGCCGATTCACGACCTCCGGCATATCCAGCCATCGCTTCAACCCCCCAGTACTCGCAGCCGTACTAGTGGACGCTGATGGCTGTCCGGACTGCTGCTCGGACCCCCTTAGCTGTTCATACGAGGCCTGCAAAAATAGTGGTTTAACGATATGTTAGGGCATTAATTAACGAAACAGACATTGAGGATAGAAAGAAAAAACATTAACAACTTAAATAAATTGACTCACATCGATCCGCCGGGCAATATCTGAAATATAGTCGCCCGCCTGGTGCATCTCGTCCTTGTCCTTCTTCCGCACGTGCGTCTGATTATAGGTCAGAGCTATGACCTCATCCACCTCCAGATCCGGGTGCTCGACCGCATTCATGTGTCGGACGATGTCGTGTGGCACCGACCCCCCCGTGTGCGTCGGATCTCTGTTCTGTCTGTTCTCAGCCCCGCTCTTACTCTTGGCGTCCCAACCTGGATCCGCAGCCCACCGATCTATCATCTCCCCCCATACACGGTGAGATATCCAATGTGGGGGATATCTCGTCATGTCCGTCATCGGGGCACCCGCAGGCAGCGCCTTCTTCGCCCGGTCCCGTGCATCGTGGAGCCATCGGCGGTAATTCTTGCCGATGTAGGCAAAGAAAGCCTGCTGCTGAGGCGTGTCAAACGTGAACCCGTCCTGTAAGGCATTCAATAACACAAATTAACAACATAAAACAAACTGTAATTAAACATTTACTAATGCTGAAAAAAATACTTCACCGTACCAGCCACTCCTCCCATAAGGCCTCCCTCGCAGCGGCATCCCAGTCCTTCCAGTACAGGCGTGGCTCGAAGAATCGGCCCTTCACAAGAACGCCGATCTTCGTCCTCGCCTGAGCCTCCAGGATCCTGCCAAAGAAGTAAATAAATAAATTAATACAGTTCAAATATAAATTAACAGCCCAAAATTTTAAATATAAGGCATGAGGTGATATTTTTAGTACTTACAGGCCCTCCTGCGTGAGCGTAACTCTCTGTTTACGCTGGGAGTCGATGCGTACCCCGCGTGTCGGACCACGGCCTCGTCGAGATCCTACAAAACACAGACATTAATACAGTTCAAATATAAGGCTAGCGAAAATGTACGAAACACCGTTATCAACTATACCTGAGGTAGAACCCACGAAAGATGGAGAATGCACGCGCGTGTGGGATGAATCTGCGTCGGGCTGGGGCGACAGCTCGAGCTGGGGCGACGGCGACGGCTGGGGTTGGGGCCCTATCTGCTGTCCGCGATCACTCTGTGCCTCGTCATCAGTAGGCAATGACGAGGTGGGACCCACCGGGAAGGAAGCAGCTCGGCGTCCAGCCCGGCCACGAATAACCCGTATCCTATCCATATCTGACTTCATATAGATAAATTACAAAGACATTAACACGTTAAAAATAATAATTTGGCAAAAATCATCATCGACACAATAGCTATATATATACATATGAACGGATGTGCAAAAACACATCATTAAACACCAAGTTCTAAAAGTTCTACTACATTTTTCCCGTGATGTTACAACATTACAAGTTAATCATTTTCAGTTTGCGAATCATCTTCATCACTTTCCCCGCCGTCCTCTTCTTCGTGGGACTCGTCGTCCTCTTCATCTTCGAATTCATCATCTTCATCAGTAGACTCTGTCACATCATCTCTAACACTTTCCACGTCTTCCGCGTCATCATCTACGACTTCTTCTCCTACAACAAATAGAATTTGTTGAAAACGAGTTGAACCATCTCGTTGCCAATGGACTTCTCAAAACAACAACTAATATAAAGAAGGCAGGGTTTGTAAACAACGAGTAATTGAATCTTCTCTGGGCAATATGGAGTAATTATGGGAAGGACAAGGGCTAATTAGAACTAACAGTGTTATTAGGGTTAATTACGAGTATTAATTATTGCTAATTAGGGTTGATTAGGACTAATTAGGGTTTAATTATGTCGAGTAGTGCTGATTAGTCCGAATTAGGCTTAATTGGGTTATGTTAGGGCTAATTAATGTTAATAAGGGCTAGTTTGGTCTCATTATAGCTAATTAGGGTTGATTATGACTAATTAGGGTTATTTAGTCCTAATTAGGGTTTAATTGTGCCGAGTAGTGCTGATTAGTCCTAATTAGGCTTAATTGGGTTTTGTTAGGGCTAATTCATGTTAATGAGGGCTAGTTTGGCCTAATTATAGTTAATTAGGGTTGATTAGGACTAATAAGGATTATTTAGTCCTAATTAGGGTTTAATTGTGCCGAGTAGTGCTGATTAGTCCTAATTAGGGCTACTTAGGCTTAATTGGGTTATGTCATGGCTAATTAATGTTAATGAGGGCTAGTTTCGGATAATTATAGCTAATTAGGGTTGATTAGGACTAATTACGGTTATTTAGTCCTAATTAGGGTTTAATTGTGCCGAGTAGTGCTGATTAGTTCTAATTAGCGCTAATTAGGCTTAATTGAGTTATGTTAGTGCAAATTACGACTAATTACGCTAACTATAATCAATATGCGCGTAATTGGGTTCATTTTGGCTAATTTGGGGTAATTACAGCTACTTTGATTTTCATTAGGTTCTTAGGGTTAATTAAAACTAATTAGGCTCGTTAGAGCTAATTAATTAGGGTTAATTGATTTATCAAAATATTTATTTTTTAAATGTCGGACACCGTCGATCAGACGTGGTGTCCGTGTCTGCGCTAACTAACAGGTATCTCAATCCAATTGGGTCCCATTCTCCATCAACAATCTCAATTCTCAAATGCCGCCCAATGCAATAAAAATTAACAAAAATCACACATTCAATCCAATTGGGTCCCATCCTCCGTCAATAATCTCAATATCTCAAATGCTCAATGCACAATTAACAATCTAAAATCATCAATTAACAACCTAAAATCATCAATTAATAATCGCAATTACTTCAAATGCACAGCTAATAACCTAAAATCATCAATTAACAACCTAAAATCACATATCAATAATCACAATTCTCAAATACACAATTAACAACCTAAAATTATCAAACAAATTATCAATGTTCAAATAAAAAAAATTGTTCAAAATGCACATATCTGATGCGCTTGAATTATTTCAATTTAGGGTTCGATTATATTAGGGCATTCAATTTAGGGTTCAATTAGTTTAATTTAGGGTTCGGTTCGATCACGGGCATTCAATTTAGGGTTTAATTAGGGTTCAATTACATCAATTTAGGGTTCAATTAGGGGGTTCTATTGAATCAATTTAGGGTTCGGTTGATTTGGGGCATTCAATTTAGGGTTTAATTTAGGTTTCAGTTGGATTAGGGCATTCAATTTAGGGTTTAATTAGGGGTTAATTTAGGGTTCGATTCGATTAGGGCATTCAATTTAGGGTTCGATTCGATTAGGACATTCAATTTTGGGGTTTAATTAAGGTTCAATTACTTCAATTTAGGGTTCAATTAGGGGGTTCTATTGATTGAATTTAGGGTTTGGTTGATTTGGGGCATTCAATTTGGGGTTCAATTAGGGGGGTTCAATTATTTCAATTTAGGGTTCGGTTGGATCAGAGCATTCAATTAGGGGTTCAATTTAGGGTTCGCCGACCTCACCACACTAACACGTGATCCTGCAACTGTGATCTTGACACTCTCATTATCACCTCCTCAATGACAAGGGTGAACCACCATGGGAGCCGGGCTCTGTAGTCGGGTAAACCACTTTTGCTTATATATAGAGATAGAAAGTCGTCACACCAATCAAGAAAATAAGAAAGACACCCCCAATCATAGACAACACGATCACAGCTATCTTATTTTTAGACCTCTTACCTAAGTTGTTTGACACATCTACTTCAGTAAGTGCTGGGAGATCATCAACTCTTTTAGAATTGTGCCCGTGAGATTATTATCAGCAAGAACCAGCCTTTGTAGGTACTTAAGTCAAACAACTTAGGTAAGAGGTCCTTAGCAAGAACCAGCCTTGCACAAACTGAGATACCGGCTACTCAGTTTGTGTAAGGGGAAAATACCATATTTTTGACACAAGCACAGAATACCAGTCATTTCGAAGGAGTTATCTGTGACTATATTCGCTTGGAAGCTCCCTCACCTTCATTTTCAATGAAAAGACCATGAAGGTGAGGGAGGTGAAACACCTCGTGACCCTACGATTGGTTCATCCGACAAATAACCAGTTCCCTAAGAAACTCGACATGTGACCTTGCATGAGATGAATCGTTCAGGTCAAGAGTTCTTCTTCGGTGATTAATCCAGAGAAGAAGAAGAAGCTTGGTACGTTGGGTTTGATTCTGGATCCTGTTGTATTCTAGATGCATTCTTGACAACGATATTTGTTTCCATTCTGAAAAAGAAGTTCAATTTTGAGTTGAAAACTTTAACTTGGTATTCATCTACATTGTGCTATGGGCATGAGGATCTCCTAACGGGAGGAGATGGGTATGGTGTTCTGTAGTGGTACCAGGCTTTTTGGTAACTCTGATGGCATGATTCTAATTGCAGATTTAATCTTTCAAAGCGAGGAGGAATGATGATAATCTAAAGCAAAACCGGTAAGCTCGTAGAAAACAAAACCCAAAACTAAAAACGTTGTCGTCATTGAGATAAAGGTTCTCTGCTGTTTTATTAAACGCACAAGAAGAGCAAATGAAAAAATAACAATGCAAAAAGGGTACAATCGTAGGGTCATTCGCAAGAACCAATGGGTAGTGATATTAAACACTATAAAAAAAAACAATTACCTGATGGGTGTTGCCGGTGTCGAGGGAGGTCACCGCCGGCGTCGAGGGAGGTCACCGCCGTTGTCGAGGGAAGTCACCGCCGTTGTCAAGGGAAGTCACCACCGGTGTCAAGGGAGGTTGCCGCCAGTGTCGAGGGAGGTCGCCGCCGGTGTCGAGGCTTTCGGTGGCGCCGAAGGTGTGGCAGGATGTGAGAACGGCGGTGGCACAATCGCCGGAAATGGTTTTGGGATTTTCGAGAAGAGAAGCAGTGAGAGAGAAAACCAGATCTGAGAGTTAAATAGATTTTTAGCGACGGAGTTATTCTGTCGCTAAAAGTCCGTCGATGAAGGTCTATTTTTGCCGATGGAGTTTTTAGCGACGGAATAATCTGTCGCTTAAATATTATTTTACGACGGAGTTTTACTGACGGAGATTTCCGTCGATAAAACTCATTTTAGTGACGGAATATATTCCGTCGCTAAAAATCCGTCGCAAAAGACGTCTTTTCTTGTAGTGTAAACTAATCATAAGAACCAATGACAATCTAATTTCATTGACTATGCCCATCCAAATTCACATACTACCACAACCTTCTAGTAATTCTTGTATCCAATAACATGCAAATTACATGGCCTTGAATAGTAACAAGTTAAAGAGTTTATCTCATCGAAAACCTACCCTAACATAGAGTATGTTAATACTTTTAAGTCCGACAAAAATATTGAGATTGTCTTCCAACATGTTAACTAGACCTGAAAAGAAAAAAAAAAGGTAAAGAATGCCCAAGAAATTTGTTATGAAGCTAATTGGTATGACATAAGCAAAATTAAACCTAGAAACAAAATAAAAACTAGTTTGCAAAGAGAACGCAACAAGAGAACTAAAGAGGCCTTGACCTATCCCTTAATGCTTTTAAGTCCGAGAAAAGCATTGAGATTGTCTTTCTACATGTTAACTAAACCTGCAAAAAAGAAAGAAACAAATGCCCAACACATTTGTTATGAAGCTAGTTGGCATAACATAAGCACAATTAAACCTAGAAATAATTTTTTTTTTGGTGCAAATGAAAATTAAATAGATAAAACAAGTTTAGTACATGCGCAAATGTTCATAGCTGGGCTGCAGGACAATATTTAAGTCTACCAGGGGGTTTTCTAAATAAACAAAAGCTTGGTCTTCTTGGGCTCCTAGATTGGCCAAAAGATAAGCACTTTGGTTTCCTTCCTTCAGGATGTGTGAGATGACAGTCTTGGTTGCTCTCATTAGATATCGACAGTCCAGAATGACACTAGCAAGTGGGTGCCAGCGATTGGAGTCATCCATAATGAGGTTTTTTGCATGTAGAGAATCAGTTTTGAGGACAACTTCCTTGAGATTTTTGTCTTTAAGCAGTTGTAGCCCTTTCATAATTTCGTGTAGCTCTGCTTCCAAGGCATTGGGAGTTGATAGATATCCCAAGAATCCACCTATTCATGTTCCTTTGTCATCTCTCAGAAGACCTCCATAGCCTCCTGTATCATCTTGCTTCCTACTTCCTTTAATGTTGATCTTGATCTTGCCTGTAAAGAGGGGAAACCAAGAAATTAGTCTGGGTTCTTTGCGATGTCTGGACTTTGCACAAGCCAAGAAGGAGTCTTTTGCGAAGTCCAGGGCATATTTCAAGGAGAAAATGGTGTTAATGATAGATCATTCGATGCATTCTTTATTTCTATCTTTCCATATTTGCCACATGATAGCAGTGAAGATGTAAATCCAAGGGATTCCACCAAAGTCAAGTCTTTTACTGTTAAGAATGTTGCCTTTAACCCAATCCAGGGTATTGAGGCTGAAAGTGTCATCCTGCTGGATGTTAACAACCCTCCACCACATATTTCTAGCTTTCGGGCAGTCTATATTGGTGTGGATGGTCGTTTCCATAGCTTGATTGCATCTTTGGCATAAGTTGCTAATGGAGATATTTCTGGTAAAACGAAGCTCATTTGTAGGGAGAATCCCAAAGGGTGAGCCAGATGAAGAAGACGATCTTTTGGGGTATTCTAAGCTTCCAGATCCATAACCAAATGTTGGGTGGGTTATTTTCATCATCTTCACTCTCACAAATAAACCTGTAGGCACTGGAAATTGTGAAGTTTCCTTTAGGATTGGGGTGCCACATAGGTTGGTCTTCATGACTGGAATAATTCGGGATATGGGTTTTCATGATTTCTCTAAAATTCTCCCTGTCAACAGAGTTTCTTAGTTTACTACAGTCCCAGTCTCCGTTGACAATAAACTGTCTGATTTTCATCTCATCTTTATTTCTGTACTGTGGTTCATTAGCCAAAGGACCCCTATCCAGCCACCAATCTTTTCAAAAGTCCACCTTATGACCATTGTTAATGTCCCACTTAACCCCTTTTACCAGAAAGGGGATACCTTTAGCGATACTTCTCCATATCTGGGATCCATTTTTAATGGTAATCCAATCATTCAAACTCTTGTTTTTGATATACTTGTTACGATTGACATCAACCCATAACAAGTCTTCATTGTTCAAAATCTTCCATCCAAGTTTGATGAGGCTGGCTAGCTTTCCTGATGTCTAGGCCACCTCTGTTTCTCGGGTGACAAACATTGTTCCAATTAACCAAGTGCAATCTTTTTTTGGTGTTGTTGTCACCCCAGAGAAAAGATCTATTCATTCTATCTAGTCTGTCACAAATAGCGGGAGAGAGAGAGAGAGAGAGAGAGAGAGAGAGAGAGAGAGAGAGTCTGCACCTGCATAGTGTAATTTTGAATGGCAACCATGACAAATTTGAAAAAGGGTAGTTCTTCCAGCAAGAGATAACAGACTGGTTTTCCATCTGGCGAGTTTCCTTTGAACCTTTTGGATTATGTGATTATACTTATTCTTGGTAAGTCTAGTGTGAATAAATAAATACCAAGGTTATCAGTGAGGGGAATGCCACAGGTGTTGCTGATTTGCATAGCTCTATTTCTAGGGATATTCTTGGAGGCAAAGAGTTTAGATTTGTTGAAATTGATGCTTTGGCCAGACAATCTACCAAATTGATTCAAAGTATCCATAACAAGCTTGTGGTCCCTATCATTATCCTTATAAAATAAGATTAAGTCATCAGCGTAGAAAAGATGTGAAATAAGAGGGCCACTTTTGGAGGCTCTCAGGCCAAGCTGATTTTTATGCATGCTACACTGCTGAATCATTTAGGAAAGTTTTTCAATACATAGCACAAAAATATAGGGGGATAAAGGATGTCCTTGTCTAATTCCCTTTTGTAGTTTGATGGCAAGAAGGGGTTGACCTTTCCACAAGATTTCAAAGGTGGTGCCAGTTATCATGCTCATGATTAAAGAAATCCATTTAGTAGGGAAATTAAAGTACTGAAGGGTGCATTTGATGAAATTCTAATGGAGTTTATCATAAGCCTTTTCAAGGTCAATTTTGAAGATGAGGCCACCTTTTTTCCTTTTTTGTTTTTCAGAATATGTATGATTTCTTGAGTTATGATAACATTATCAATAGTAGTTGTACCAGGAACATAGCTACTTTGGGCAGGACTGATCAGATTTTTGAGCAAGGGTCTGAGTCTAGAAACCAAGATTTTTTTAGAGGGCTTTATAGGCGACATTAAGGAGACTTATGGGTCTAAATTAAGAGATGGATCGAGGATTATCAAGTTTGGGAATGAGGGTAACAAAAGTCTTGTTATAGAAGGTAGGCATCTCCTCTTCAATGAAACAATTTTTTATAAAAGAGTACCAGGATTTACTCACAATATTCTAATAAGTGCGAAAGAACAAATCATTAAGGCCATCAGGTCCAGGTGCTTTTAAGGCTTTGATACTGAAGAAGGCATTTTTTATTTCTAAATTGGAGAGGGGTATGGTCAGGGCCTTAGAATCCATCTCAGAGATTTTGGGAGCATTTTGGGCAAAACAATAGTATTGGCTGATTCTGTGATTATCCTAAAAAAATTGAGTGAAATGGTTGATGATATGATTCTTTATATGGTTTTGGTCAGTAAGCCATTGATTGTGGGAATCCTTTAAAGTTAATATTTTGTTCCTTTTCCTACGAGCAAGGGTCGACACATGGAAGAAATTAGTGTTCCTATCCCCATTAGGAAGCCAATTTAGCCTGGATTTTTGGAGCCATAACAACTCTTCTTGAGCAAGGGTGTCACAGTAATGCTTTCTGAGATCTCTTTCAAGGCATTCGAGGTTGTGGGAATGATGGGAAGCAAGGGTCGATTGGATCCCATTTAGCCTGGCCCACAGCTACCTTTTTCTATGAAAAATATTACCAAACACATTTTTATTCCAGATTCTGGCTTTCTCTTGAAACACCTTGATGGCATTACGTATGTTATTATTATTTATCCGAGCATCATTAACAACATCCTTAAAACTATCATGCAAAAACTAAGTAGCTTCAACTTTAAAGGCTTTGGTAAAAGGGTGAGTAGAGTTGTTCAGGAGTGTACCTGAACAATTTATGATTAAAGGACAATGATCAGAAGAAGTCCTGGGATGATTGCAGACCTGGGCTTGGTAGAAAAGGATGCACCAATCAGTGTTAGAGAGAGCTCGATCAAGTCTTTTTGGCCCATCCTTGCCTCCTATTTGTCCATGTGAGTTTGGGACCGTTGCAACCGAGATCAATAAGTCCACACTTGTTAATATTTTCACGGAACTTCCTTATTCTTGTGGTCTCAAGGTTATCATCTCTGCCCCTTCTTTTAGAGACATCTGCAATGTCGTTAAAATCTCCTGCAGCAAGCCACAACATGTTGTTGTGAGAAGCAAACTCCAGGATATTATCCCATAAAAACTCCCTTTTCCTCGCATTTGGACTGGCATAGATGGCCAAGAAAACCCAATGCTTGTAATTTTGTTTGGAGACAGTTGCATGGATGACTTGACTGGTTGCTTGCAGAATGGAGATGTTAATTTACGTAGAGTCCCAGAATAACCATATTCCTCCAACTCTGCTCTCTGGATTAACAATACATGAAGCATTCAATCAATTTTGGATGAAGAAATTTCCTATTTTTTCAAACTGAATTTTTGGTTATATGATAGCAATGACGTCTGGGTGAAATCCCCGAATGATTTCCAGCACATTGTTCTTGAACTTATCATTGCCACCTCCTCCACAATTCCAAACGTATAAATTCATGGATTTGACTTCTATAATATTTGGAAGCGGGTCACTTCTAGGAATCTGTAGAATGGTCTTTAGGCGACCTTCTTCTTGGATTTGACTTCTCACCGGAGCTATCTATATGAGATGGACTTGTTCCAGATAAATTCGTTCCATTTTGAAATCTGTGTTGAGATCGATTTTCATGCGGACTTCCTCGTTCGTCCATCTTACGCGTATGCTGTGTAATTCCCAAGCATTTTTGGGTATTGGCATGGATAGTGTTTGATGGTTCAAGGGATGAACTACTATCGGAATGTCGTCCATCTTCAGGAATATCAGGCGGTCGGTTAAAATGGAGGTGAATGTTATCGCCGATTGGCGGTGGATTTAAAAGGATATGGTGGGTGATGGTGTTTAGCTGTGTCTCACTGTTGATGTTGACGGCGGATTGAAGCGAGAGGGGAATAAAGGGTATTTGGGGTTCTGCCGGGTTAGGAGGCAAAAAGTTAGAAGAGGACTTGTCATTCTCCATTGTGTTACCTTCAGGACCGGGGTTATTTACGTCATTCCAAAATTTGCCTAGGATTGGCGGGCTTGAAAGGGATTGTGATGCCTCTTCACTGAAGTCTTCATTATTTTCCTCCATAGGGATGTCAACTTGGGCCTAGCTCTTACCTTTGTCTGTTTGATTGTGTATCAGGTATTTGTTGCGATTGGGCTGCTCAGCCGATTTTGGGCTTGTATCCTGAGTTGGGCTTCTTTTTGTTTTCCTTGAGTTGTTTGGGCTGGCCTCGTCTTGAGGCTGATCCTTAAGGGAATGAAACCTATTGGAGGGGGTATGTGGAATCATGGATTTGCCAGGGATGGGCTTTATCCCTCTTCTTTTAGCTATCATCCATGGCCCATAGGCCTCATCTTCTTTGCCAGAGTCGTGGGATAAGTGTGCTTGCACATAATCCAAGTTTGCAGCTACTATAGATTCTCTGTCGATCCCATCAATTGTCACTGTCTTACTACTGTTGATTTCTCCAACGACACTCTCGTTCTTCTCCGGTGGGATTTTTGGCATCTCGTTACAGTACTCTTTGCGATGACCTATCTTGCCATAAAGAAAACAAAAGTTGTTTAGATATTCATATTCAACTCTATATTTCATATTTTGAAGGATATAAGTAGGGATCAAAGGTTTGGAGAGATCTATGTCGACGCATATGCGAGCATATTTCCCCCTGGTTGAAGTAGCCGTGTTCATATCAAATTGGATAGGCTTGCCAAATTTGGTGGCTATTTTGAATAGAAGTTTCCCTTAAAAATACTCTATCGGAAGCTCTGGAAGTCGGATCAAATGGCCAACTTGGTTTCTTTCGCTTTTGATGGCTTAAAATTAGGTTCCCATTTGCGAATGGTCAAATAATGGTTCAAGATTATCCATGGACCTCCACTTTGGACATGATTATAATCTTCTATGAAGTTGAATTTGATGAGGAAAAAAACCCTCATCAAGATCAACTAGCTGAAAGACTCCTTATAAACTCCAAATATTTCTGAGTCTAGTATAAAGAGCTCGGAATCCTATGGTTTTTCCAAGAAGCTTGATAATGAGGCTTGATTTCCATTGTTTTATGATTTTCTTTATCAGATTTTCTGAAAGAGAAATTCTTGGAATGAGGGGATCGGTATCCTCTTCTTCCTCCATATCTACATCCTTTGTGCTTTCCTGCAATCCTTCTTCCTCATCAGAATCTTCATCAGAAGTGGATTCGTTAAGGTTTTGGTCAAAATAGATAGCACCATTCCGTGGGGCTGAAACCACATCCCTGTAGGATTTGGGGGGGGGGGGGACGACAGTGTTTGTTTCAGAGGGGTTTCCTTGCTCAGTATCTTTAATTACTTGAGGGGGCAACTCGATTTCGACTGACACACGGACGTGGTTGTTCTTGGATTTCTTACTGCTTCTTTCTTTAGGTTATTCTTCCATGACGGGGAGATTCGGTGGATAAGCATCGTTGGAAAGAATCGGTGATGGCGGTTGATTGCCATGGAGGGTGTCATGTTCGTTCAAAGAGGGCACTATGTTTGAGAGCATCGTTGTGAGTTTTGGCTTGAACAAGTTACATTTCTGGGGCATGTGGTGTCTAAGGATGGAATAACTGTTAACCCTTCTAAGATTGCCAATAATTGACTGGTAGAGACTGAGTAGTGTTACCGAAGTACGACGCTTTTTGGGATTGGCTGGCTACTATCGTCGATTTGTTGAAGGTTTTTTGAAAATTATTGTGCCCTTAACTCAGTTGACTAAGAAGAACACCCAGTTTATTTGGAGTGAGGAGTGCAAAGCTAGCTTCCACGAGCTGAAGGAGAGGTTAGTGTCTGCACTGGTATTGACTTTACCATCTGGTTCCAGGGGATTTGTGATTTGTAGTGACGCCTCAAAGAAAGGCTTAGGTTGTGTTCTAATGCAACACGGTAAGATGATTGCTTATGCTTCTAGACAACTTAAACCCTATGAAGAAAACTATCCCACCCATGATCTTGAGGTAGCAGCTACAATTTTTGCTTTAAAAATATGGAGGCATTACTTGCTGTTCACACCCTATTCTGGTCTCACCCCAGGGCCCGCTAGGGGACCCACTTTGCGCGACACATCACCCAGTCAACGGTCAATTATTCAATGCCATCACCCGGTCAAAGTGCATCTTCTTTCGAGCATTCATAGGCATCACCAACGCAGCGACGTCAACACTGTCTAGTGTTGACGTCCACACTGTCAAGTGCTTAGAAAAAGGGCTCGTCCCCTGAAGGGGGTCGGCCACCCTCGTTCAAAGGTGGTCGGCCACCCCTTCTTGGAGGGGGTAGGCCACCCCTTCTTGAGGGGGTCAGCCACCCCTTCTTGAGGAAGGTCGGCCACCCTTTGTCTTGCAGGGGTCACTCCTAACCCCCGTCATCACTCATCGCACTCTCTACAATGGACGCCCAACACCAATGGTCGCATGACGCTCGTCACCGACCACGCGCAGTCGTCACGACGGCCGCATACTATCATCTATATATTCTCTGTGACACTCATCGCTGCGCCCCTGCTCCACGATCATATCACATGCTTTCGGGGGAGGCTCTGCTCGTAGTGCTCTAGCACGAAGACACCTCATAGCAGGATGGACTCACAACCTTATAGTCATCGCCACCATGGGATGGGCTCATAACCTTATAGCCATCGACATCATAATCAAACGCAGTGGGATGGACTCACAACCTTATAGTCATCACCGCCACTGGATGGGCTCATAACCTTATAGCCATCGCCGTCACAATCAAAGACAGCGGGATGAGCTCACAACCTTATAGTCATCACTACCACCAGATGTGCTCACAACCTTATAGACATCACTATCACAATCACAGACAGCGAGATGAGCTCACAACCTTATAGTCATCGCCGCCACGGGATAGGCTCACAACCTTATAGCCATCGCCGTTATAATCACAGACAACGGGATGAGCTCACAACCCTAAGGCCATCGCTAGCACAATCACCCAACGGGCTCCTGCCCTCACAGCGGGATGGGCTCACAACCCTAAGGCCATCGCCGACATAATCATCCGACAGGCTTCGGCCCTCGCAGCGGGATGGGCTCACAACCCTAAAGTCATCGCCGGCACAATCACCGGGAGGGCTCCTGCCTTAGCAGCGAGATGGGCTCACAACCCTAAAGCCATCACGGGCACAATCACCGGGGGGCTCGGCCCTCGCAGCGGGATGGGCTCACAACCCTAAAGCCATCGCCGACACAACCTTAAAGCCATTAGCATCACACTCACGGGGGGGCTCTGATACAAAGATTTCCCTGCAACGGACTCTAAGCACTGAGCGGCGACCACGCCCACTTATGTTACTGTTGATCGTCGACACCACCAGGGCAATGACCCCTGGGTCACTCCGGGATGGGAGCAGGTCCTAGGAGGGCATCGCGCCTAGTCCATCTGGCAGTTGGCTACAGGGACAACCCTCACCGGTGTCAGGTTCTCTACGCGTCTCTTGATGCACCTTGTGGGATTCAGTAAGGGCTTAGACTGGTGGCTGGGGCAACGGGCTACTTTGACCATGCTACCGCGGTATGATCAGTCTCCTCAGACAGGCAGAGAGATGCTGCAAGGACAGGACAACACGAACTTGGGGACCGGTAGTCCAACAGAGAATCAATACTTTGGACCCCCTGGTGACGTGTTGCTCCCAGGGGACGACACGTGTCAGCTGATGTCACATTCATATTTTTGCCTATAAATAGTGGACTTTGGAGCATATTCAAGGATCTTTCTGTTATTTGGCATTTTTACTTTCTCTCTAAAAGGCCATTCTCTCTGGCATTCTAGTGAGAGAAACATATTTGGACTCTTGACATCGAACCCTTGTCGCTACACTCGCGACTCGGACTGTCGACTGCTAGCCTTATTAGTTGTCGCCTTGCCTGTGCGGCACTGCCAGCCCTCTCAACCTGTCTGGGGAGCCTTGCTCTTAGCCCTTACGCCAGCTGTCTCCCACTTTGCCTACCTGGAAGCTGACTCAGACTGCATCCTTTGTGGCACCTCCACGTAGCAACGAACCCCATTCATTTTGGCAACACTTATATGGTGAAACCTGTGATATGTACACCGATCATAAAAGTCTTAAGTATATTCTAACCCAAAGGGAGTTGAACATGAGACAGAGACGTTGGTTGGAGCTTTTGAAGGATTATGACTGTTCGATTTATTATCACCTTGGTAAGGCAAATGTTGTGGCCGACACGCTCAGTAGGAAGAGCACCAAAAACTTAGCATCATTGATTACTTGTCAGCCTCAACTGTAGGAGGATATGATGAATTTGGATCTTGAGATTAGATGGCAGGACAGTGGAGAATACTTGACGACATTATAAGTACAACCTATTTTGATCAGCAGGATCAAGGAAGCCCAAGATGGAGATTCAAGTATAGCTCACATCATTGAGAGTATTAACATTGGAAAGCAATCCGAGTTCAAAATTGATGAGCACAGTGTGGTATGGTTCCGTATAAGACTTTGTGTGCCAGCTAATTTAACTTTGAGGAAGGAGTTACTGTCGGAGGCTCATAGCTCTAGTTTCTCTATTCATTCGGGGGAACAAAGATGGATCATGACCTTAAAGAGCATTTCTGGTGGAGCACCACAAAGTCGGATATAGCGGAATTTGTATCCCATTGTTTAGTTTGTTAGAAAGTGAAGACGAAGCATCAAAAGCCTAGCGGACAATTTCAGCCACTTGAGATTCCGCAGTGGAAGTGGGAACATGTAACAACTGATTTCATGGGAGGCTTACCAAGAACTGTCAAGGATTTTGACGCTATTTGGGTTGTTATTGATAGATTGACTGAAACAGTGCATTTCCTTCTGATCCAAGCAACAACACCGTTATTCGAATTAGTTAGATTGTATATTGGAGAAATTATGAGATTGCATGGTGTACCATTGTCTATAGTGTCGGATCGAGATCCATATTTCATTTCCAAAATTATATGGGTACTGACCTTCGTTTCAGTACAGCTTATCATCCCCAGACAGACGGACAGTTTGAACATACCATTTAGACGTTAGAAGATATGTTGAAAGCTTGCGTGCTAGACCTTGGTGGTAGTTGGCATAGTCATTTGCCTTTGGTTGAATTCGCATAGAACAACAGCTATCAGGCAAGTATTAAAATGGCACCGTTTGAGGCATTGTACAGACTAAGGTGTAGGACACCACTATGTTGGGATGAGGAAGGAGAGAGACGATTATTGGGACCAGAGTTGATGCAATTGATCACTCAAAAAGTTGATTTGATTCGGGAACGTCTCAAAGATCTCAAGATAGACAGCGCAGTTACACGTCTCACCGTCGTCGTGAACTCAAATTTGAAGTAGGTGATCACATGTGTTTTAGGGTTTCACCTTGGAAGGGGTGACACGTTTCAGTAGAAAGAGCAAGCTTAGCCCTAGGTTTATCAGGCCATTTGAGGTTTTAGAAATGATCGGTCTGGTGGCATATAGGGTGGCATTACCGCCAAAGCTATTGCATGTTCATAACGTTTTCCATGTTTCAAATCTAAGGAAGTATGTCTACGAACCGACGCATATTGTGTCATACGAACCTTTGTCAGTTCGCGAGGACCTTTCTTACGAAGAGCAAATGGTTGAGATTCTTGACCGTCGTGATCAGGTATTAAGGACAAAAGTCGTTTCTTTAGTTAAGGTTTTATGGCGGAACCATGAAATAGAAGAAGCCACTTGGGAACTTGAGGAGGCTATGCGCGAGAAGCACCCTCAGCTTTTTAACGCTTAAGGTACGTTTTAAATTCCGAGGACGGAATTCTTTTAAGAAGAGGAGAATGTAATACCCTAAAATTTTTCTTTTTCTATGTGAAATTAATATTTTTGAATAAATAAGTTGTGGGCTTTTGTTAAAACTAAGAAAATGGTTTGAGGATTGTTTTTGAAATTTTCGATTGAATGAAAGTGGTTTCATTCGAATCAAAACTATTTGATGTTAAAATTTTGAGTTATTGAAGTTTTAATTTGGTAATTAAAAGTTTTAATTCAAATGAAAACCTGAATGAAAGTCGTTTCATTCGAATAAAAATTATTTGATGTTAAAATTTTGAGTTAATAAATTTTCATTCAAATTAAAAGTTTTAATTCGAATAAAAACTTGTTTTCATTCGAATGAAAGTCGTTTCATTTGAATCAAAATTATTCGATGTTAAAATTTTGAAGTCTGAAGGATTCGGTCGAAGGAAAATGGTTTTGCTTCGAATGAAAATATTTTGCTTCGAACGAAAAATATTTAAATTGTGAAAAATAGGTTTCTGAAGTTTTCATTTCGAATTTAAGTTTTAATTTGAATGAAAACTTGTTTCGATGGAATGCAAAAAATAAAAAATAAAAATATGAAGTTTTCATTCGAATTAAAAGTTTTAATTCTAATGAAAACTCATTTTCGGTCGAATTAAAAAAAATTTTGAACCATTTTTACTTCTGACGGATTCGGTCGAATGAAACATGTTTAGGTCGAATGAAATTTTTTTTCGGTCGACTTAAAATTTGATTTTGTTCCATATCAATAGGTTCTTATTTCCCTTTTGAGTTTTTTTGTTTTCTCTACCTACTTTCGTTTGCAAGAGAGAGAGAGAGAGAGCTTGGGAAGCTTTTGATGTCTAAGAAGGAGCTTAAGGATTTGCATTCACAAACTTGATTAAGGTAAGGGTTTGTTTTCGAAATTCAAATCAGCGATGAACCAATCACTCGTAAGTCCTTAGTTTTTTTTTTAAATCCGAACTTTTTCGAAGTGATTCTTCTTCTCTTTTTTGCTTTGTGCTTTGATATGAATAACTTGTTCTCAATGCTATGACTTGTGAAATTCAATTTTCGTCGAATTCGTTTGACCTTGAGTTTGCGATGTTCATATTGTTCGTTTTAGAGATTGTTATTATTTCGTAAATGCCGTGTATTGTTTGACATGTCCGATAATTGATTGTGTGTTAAATTAGAATCTTTGTATTGGTACCTCTATGAGCCATGTCACAATGTATGTAACTTATGTCTGAATTACTCACGTGGATTGAAACGTGGGCTAGCTTAGGAGAGTTGAGTTAGAGATTACGATCTTACTTTTTGAACCGGCCTCATATGTCAGTGATGACATATGTGACCACTTTCTGAATGACTCTTTAGTGTCTGTATCTATATTAGATGTTTGACATTCGCAATTTGGTTTTGCTTATCCGTCCGTTGAGACCCTTTGTGCTTAAGAAATTTCGTTTCTCAGATATTCTTGCTTCCATTTCATTGGTCCTTTGAGCGACCTAACTGGGCATTTGGCTCATTCCCTTGTTGTTTCTCCTTTCAGGTGATCAGTAGGTAGGACTTTGGGATCGAAGGGCTAGCTGAGTTATCAAGAGTTAGCTTCCTTTGTTTCAGAGTTAGTACTGATATTTTGAGCAAAATGATGGAGACAGATTATTATTTAGGTTTTATTTTGAGAAACTCCGTGTTGGAGTACTTGAATTGTATACAGGTTTGGGGCTGCTGTATAAAATGCTGATGTATTTTGGAAATTTTTAGTGTATGCTCTGAATTACCATTTGGAGTCTTCTAATAATTATAGGATTTTATCTGATCTATGTGTATTTGACATTAACGCTCCATAAATAAATTCGGGCGTTACAACATCGCACTATAAAAAAAGGGGATTTCCAAGACACCAAAAAGATGTCGCCAATGACAGTAAAAGTGTCGCAAAGACGTTTCCCGATACTTCATTAACGCTTTTTCTAAATGTGGCAAAATCCATCAGTAATTTTCAGTTACTTCCAGTACGTGTCAACAGTTAACCTGCGACGCTTATTTGCGAACTTAAAAGTGCCTCTTATGGGGTCTGTGATACAGCTTTGTTCATGACACTTAAATGAAAATGCCAATAATTTTGTGACACTTCTGCAAAAGTGCCAGAAACGTTTGATTGCATTATCTTGTAACTATCATTTTTGTTTGCAGCACTTTTCAACAAGTGTCACTAAGATTTGGCCACAAAATTTTGTAAAATGTCGAGAAACTTTATTAGAGTTTGTTGAAAGAAAGTCACCTAAGTTGTATTAGCGGCAATTTGTAATAGAACAACAACCAAGTCACTTTAACGAACAAATAAACTAATCATAAGAACCAACAACAATCTAATTTCATTGAACTATGCCCATCCAAATTCACATACTACCACAACCTTCTAGCGATTCTTGTTTCCAATAACATACAAATCACATGGCCATGAATAGTAACAAGTTTAAGACTTTATCTCATCGAAAACCAACCTTAACATAGAGCATGTTGATACTTTTAAGTCGGACAAAAATATTGAGATTGTCTTCTAACATGTTAACTATACCTGCAAAGAAAAAAAGGAAAAGGTAAAGAATGCCCAAGAAATTTGTTATGAAGCTAATTGGTATGACATAAGCAAAATTAAACGTAGAAACAAAATAGAAACTAATTTGCAAAGAGAACTAAAGAGGCCTTGATCTATCCGTTAATGCTTTCAAGTCCGAGAAAAGCATTGAGATTGTCTTTACATGTTAACTAAACCTGCAAAAAAGAAAGAAACTAATGCCCAACAAATTTGTTATGAAGCTAGTTGGTATAACATAAGCAAAATTAAACCAAGAAACAAAATAGAAACTAGTTTGCAAAGAGAAGGCAACAAGAGAACTAAAGACGCCTTGATCTATTCCTTGATTCTTAGGCAAAACCCCCACAATGCTTTGACGGAACACTTCTATTCATCCCATACGACAAACCCCATTTCTGACAATATCTAACCATTTTTGTAATCTTCATATGAAACAATGCTGTATATCATACTTCACTAAACTTACCTTTAAATAGAAACGAACAAATTCAAACATCATGTATGATGTCTAAAAAAACAAACAATATAAGTCCTAAACAATGTACCATCAATAATCTATGTCAAGACTCGATACAAAATTAAACCTTCAGCTATAGGATTGATGTGTCTTGCCCCCTTTGTGATACTTGAAGCCATCTATTATAATCTTTTGTGACACACACGTGCGCGCGCGCTCACACGCACACAATCTACATCCATCAAAAAATAATAAAAAAGATACGAAAAGTTAAGAGCATTATATCAAAGCTAATAAACTTTTAAACAGCAACACCGAAGAAAAGTAACATTAGCTAGTACACGTACACAGCCATGCTAACGTAACAGCTCACTCACCCACATTCCTACTTAAATTAGAAAACTTACACGAACATCTAACTAGTTATCCCATGGTAGACTACAAATTTTAATGTGCCAGAATTTACTTCTCAGCATGACTGTTTAAAGCTGGAATAAACAACACTAAATAAATCTTTCTATACCAAGAATATACACACAACAATCCTCATAGAAAAAGGCTAACGTGACAAGTAAAAGTGTACAGAGTAACTCAGTACTCCATCAAATTCTTCAAATGATCCAAATATAGCACATGAAAAATTCTTACCCTGAAATACTTTTTCAGTATTTGTCAGGTACCCAAAATACCACATACTGAAACCACTCAAAGCACGAAAAATAGAATTGACAAACCAATCATGCTAGAATAGTATGCCAGGGACCTGATAAACATAAGAAATAGGGGCAGCTCTACACGAGTAAGTGAGATAGGTCTTGCCAAAGGCTGCCTGTACACTAGTGATATTAGTTAAAACGAGGAGTAGATGTATAATCAAAGATAAAATACTATCCACAGTCGGCATTCTAAGAGTAATCGCTCTCGATGTATCAACTTGATATGCTCATTCCTTCCTATGATGGAAAAGAACCATCGTCCGAATAAATGACTTTTAAGATACCATTGATTGATCAAGAGTGCCGATTTGTCATAGAACCGAAGTGCATGTTAATTTGTCAATCCCAAAAATGCTCAATAGAGGCCCTGCAATTATGTATCACATTTCCTATCAAAACTCGAAAGGAAAAAGGGAACGCTCTAGAAATACTTATATAATGTATAAGCCATCAAATATATATCAAACCTAATGAAAGACCACCAAAGCATCGGAAGGCTAGAAAGAATATATAGATTTACAGCGCCCCCCCCCCCCCCCCCCCCACCCCCAAAAAAAAAAAAAAGAAGAAGAAGTAGCTGAGATTATACAAACATAAGGTCCGATCATGAGTTAAACTAATTATTCAAACCAACTACAGGAGGTCCATATATTTGGCTGGTTTGCCAATGCATTGACCTTTGGCGTACGAGATGCAGACATAACACTCTTTCCACCTTTTTGTTCGCCAAAACATGAAAATCTACCCCAACGTCTTCCACATTTCTTAAGCTGTCATTGCATCAGGCAGCAAGGAGTAAATTCAGGATTAGTTGCACTGAAGAAGGACAATCGAACTAACCAATAACAGATAAGGAGCGGGTAAAAGTTATCAAGTAAATTGCACTCACTTCATATGCAAAGGAACCATATTACTTCATGGAATGAATATCATACATAGAGCACAAGGTATAGTATAATTCAGCAAGATGTTTTCTAACTCCACAACCGCAATAAGTTGTATCATAAATTTCACATTTCAAAAAAAATCTATAAAGCAACATGGCTTCAACTGAAAATAACAATAGCTTAAGAAAACGCCAAAAATTTTATGCTGCAAGATTTAACTAATGTATTAGGAGTTTGTTCTCGGGATATGAAGTTTATCTATGTACTGTCAGATTGGGAGGGTTCAACAGTTGATTCTAGGGTGCTTAAAGATGCTATATTACGGGGAGAAATGGATTAAGGATTCCTATGGGTAATTTTGTTGTTAAAAGTTAGGTCATTTGATATTTTTACTTACATATACTGTTTTCTTAAGAGACACCATTTTATATGTTCGGTTTTTATTACCTTGTTGATGTCGGTTATACAAACGGGCAGGGGTTCCTTGCACCATAAAGAGGCACGAGATACCATTTATCATTATGGACACTACAAAAAAAGGGGGGTTTTGGCGACGCTTAATTTCTGATGCTTAAAGAAATGTCATAAATTAGTTATAATATGCGAAACTTCTTTAATAACGTCGGACAATTTACGACACCAGTATTAAAGTGTCACAAAGTTTTTGACGTTTTAATGCATGCCACTTTGTAAGTGTCGCTTTATTTATTCGCGACACTAAATAAACGTCATTTACTAATATGCCGCTTAATAGCGACGCTTAAAATAAAATGCCATAAATCTTTGACTCTAAACGTCACCGTTTTACCCATTTATGTCTTTTTCATCTTTTATACATGGTACATGAAAATGTCGAGACTCAAAAAAATTCGGTGTGAAACTCTGGCGCCGAAATTTATCTTGTTCATCTTCTCCAAACTCTCTCCCCAAATCCCCCCTCTCTCTCCCCAAATCTATGTTGCTCGATTTGCCTCTCCCCAAAAATGAGCCTCAAAATTTTTTAACAGATTCTGGCCTCCAATTGATATAGCAGTCTCTTCTTGGCGGTTCAAGACCGCCACCGCACAAATCCCCCTTTTTTTTCCCTAATCTCGCGATCTTGTAGCTTTCTCTCTGCCTCTCTCGCAAGTGATATTTCCTGGTCTCAATTAGTTGTAGATGTTTGGACGATGACATGCAATTCCGATATGATTTTAGCAGGTTATGTTAAATTCACCACCGTCTCATTATTTTCGCTATATCAAGTTTTGATGTCTTGCATCCATTGCCATGCCTAATTGCTATTCACATGTTCATCTGAATTCGCGCTCATGATCGAGCTTGCGCACATAAAGACTGAGAACTTTTGTTGATTGAAGTACAGAGGTTAGTCTCAAACTTTGATTCCTTATCCTGTTGTTTCCCTTATAACTGAAACTATGTTAAATTAGGGATTTTTATCTAATGGGCTGTTGTTCTTTTAGCATTTTATTATTATGATTTAGGTATAACCTGGATCAGTTATTTATTTATTCATTTATTATGTTTTGTCTGCTTGCTATATAAAAAGTGTCAATTAGGATTTTTATGTCATGGGTAGTTGTGTTCTCAATTGTTGTGATCAATGCATTGTTTGGATCAGTTGTTAAATATTAGTGTTTGTCTTTGATTGATGTTATGTTTTTATGATCTTTTGCCCCGGTAAATTAATTTCGCTGTCTAATTTGGGTTTTTAGTTCGTTCGTTGTTGATATGAAACGAGTTTTATATATGGTTCTTTAGGGATCAGGATTGCTTGTAGAGAAAATTTTGTTTGGTTGTATCAAATAGCAGTTCAAACCCTAAATTCATCCCAATTTGACACGTGGGATTTCAGTTTCGACAAAGACTGAGAATGTTTGTTAATTGAAGGTCAAGGTTAATCTCGGACCGTAATTTCTTTTATTAGCTTTTTTCTCAAATTAGGGATTTCCAGTAATGGGTTGTTGTTTCCTTAGTTATTATTGATCTGGGTCATTTTGGTTCAGTTGTTTTAGGTGTGTTGTAGTTCTAGAAACCAAGGACTGGTTTCCATCTTTCACATTTTCTGCTCTGTTTGGTCAAATTGCTGTGCCTAATTGCTATTCACATATTCATGATTAAATATACTTACTCTGTTGATTTCGTATTTCAATACTTTTTCCTGTTTTAAGTACTTGCAAAGAGCAATTCCTAACCAACATTCATAGAGTGAACCCTTTGCCAATTTAGCAAACTTCGAATACTGTTACAATTTTCAAGTACACGTACAGTTGCATAACTTGTGTTCACCATGTAACATTCTTTATGGTTTTCTCTTTTTGGCATCATTTAGCCGTTTACATGCTTTAGTGACAGCTTGCACTCTGCTCCAAGTAACTCGCTCTTTTACTTGAACCAAAACCGTTTGCAACTGCTTTTATACTAGTAGTAGGATGCTAAGTAGCTAATGCATCGTCTCAATGAATTTTGAGGTTAAGGTTTCGCCTTCCTGCTGGGCAATTCATTAACTTATATATCATGAAATACTTGATCTTTGAGCTGGCTAGCAAGAACACAAGCACACAGATAATTTTGGATGGCAAGATCACTGAAGACATGATGCAGTATTTCAACTGCGATGAAATTGAAGTCAGTCTTTCTTTCTCTGTAGTCTTGCACGAGTTGTTGCTCAGAACCCTTTTGTTGGTTTTACTTCTTTAATTTAGACTTCAACATCATACTAGCTTTTCCTCTTCTTCATTTTGTCTTTGCATTATTATCTAGTTTTCCTTAATTACTAATCCCCATGATATCCCTTTTGCTGGTTTTATTTTCTTATGTTTTCAGTTTTTAAGAGGAACAATTGGACAATTCACTTGTACACTTCAGTTTTGGTAAAAAAATATATAAAAACTCCCGTAATTTCGGTTGCTTCTTGGGCTTAAAATTCAGGAATCTTTCTGTTGATTCGAACTCCTAAATTGTTGAACAAACTCCTGGTTCGTCCTTTATTTGAGCCATAGCAGCCATGCAAGTGCAACCAACATTGATTAGCAGAATTAAAGAGGCACAGGCAAAAGACCCTGAATTTTCCAAGATCATTGGAGGTAATGGAAGCGGGAAACAAACATAATTTGAGGTTGACTCAGAAGGAGTGTTACATATTGGCCGTCGGTTGTGTGTCCCCGATGATGATGAGCTGAAACGAGTGTTATTATCAGAGGCACATAGTTCGCATTTTGCAGTACACCCAGGAAGTACTAAGATGTACCATGATCTTAGAGGACATTTTTGGTGGTCGGGAATGAAAAGGGATATAGCTGAGTTTGTGTCTCGATGTTTGGTCTGTCAACAGATAAAGGCCGAACACCAGAAGCCAGTAGGGAAGATACAGTCATTAGAGATTCCAGAGTGGAAGTGGGAGCACGTCACAACAGACTTTGTGGGTGGTTTACCTAAGACAGCTCGGGGTTATGATATGATTTGGGTTGTGGTAGATAGGCTTACTAAATCGGCACACTTTTTGCCTGTTCAAGCCAATTTTACTCTACAGCAATTGGCTCGATTATATGTAGATACCATTGTGAGACTACACGGCGTACCGGTTACAATTGTGTCGGACAGGGATCCACGTTTCACTTTGAGATTTTGGGAGAGCTTTCAAAAGGCTATGGGAACTGATTTGAGATTTAGTACTGCATTCCACCCACAGACGGATGGTCAGTCAGAGAGGACCATTCAGACTTTGGAGGACATGTTAAGAGCTTGTGTGATAGACTTTTTGGGTAGTTGGGATCACCATTTGCCATTAGTCGAGTTTGCATATAACAACAGCTACCAGGCCAGTATCCAGATGGCGCCTTTTGAGGCCTTGTATGGTCGGAAGTGTAGAACTCCATTGTGTTGGGACGAAGTTGGAGAGCGTCGACTCATTGGCCCAGAGTTAGTTCAGATAACCTATGAAAAAGTTGATTTGATCCGGACGCGCACGAGGGCGGCACAAGATAGACAACGCATGTATGCTTCGAAGCGTACACGAGATTTAGAATTTGAGGTTGGTGACCGAGTATTTTTGAAAATCTCACCTTGGAAGGGAGTTATGCGTTTCGGGAAGAAAGGCAAGCTCAGCCCTAGGTATATTGGTCCTTATGAGATTCTCGAGAGGATTGGACCAATGGCATACCGTCGGGCATTGTCACCAGATCTATCGCATGTTCACAATGTGTTCCACGTGTCGGTATTGAGGAAGTACGTGCATGACCCGACTCATATATTACAACATCGACCTGAAGATATTCAGACAGATTTGAGTTATGAAGAAGTACCAGTAGAAATATTAGACCGCCGCGAACAAATACTGAGGACCAAGGTGATACCGTTAGTAAAGATATTATGGAGGAATCACGCTACTGAGGAAGCTACCTGGGAACACGAGGAGGCTATGCGGAATGCTTACCCCCATCTTTTCGACACTACAGGTGCGTAAATTCGAGGACAAATTTTTCATAAGTTGGGGAGAATGTAATACCCCAAAACCTTGAAATACTCTTAATAAAATTTAAATAGGTATAATTAGCGACAAAAATTAAATTTTTAGCATTTGAAATATTTCATGATAATGACAATTTAAAATTTCAATAGCGGCGAAATTATTAGCGACGTTTAAACAATTTCTTAATAGCGACGATTTGTCAAACGGAGTGACGTAACAAACTATTTATAATTTTCCTAATACATCACGTATTGAAAATATTTTTATTGGGACCATAATTCTTTTATAAGTATTAGGTTGGAAGTTTTAGCGACAATTGCATACTTTATCGTTAGCATTGAAGTTATATGAACAATATTTATCGACGATATTTTTTAAATACTTATCGACGTGTACTTTTAGCGACGATATTTTTATTTCGAATCTATATTTTTATTTTGAGCAACTTTTGAACGACGAATTATTTACTTATTTATTTTCTTAGTATCTCTATACCTTTAGCTACAATTAGTGAAGCCGGATAGCGTAATAAACATGTTAATAATTTTCCTAGCACCTAAATTATCATAGATATTTATTGGACCATTTTGGATTAGTTCGCTATAATAGAAAGTAGCGGGTAAAATTTAAAATGACTAACGGAAGCCTAGGGTCTTTTTGGTAGTTTTCCAATTTAGGGTTTTTTTTTATATATAGATACACTGAGAAAAACATCAGCCGTCCTTGACATTCGTGGGAGACCCTCTTGCGGCAGAAAGAGAGATACCGAGAGAGAACAGAGGAGGGATCGAAGGAAAAGTTTTCTGGCGAGATTTCCGGTAAATTTCTAACTCTTCTTCCCTAGTTTATTCATTGTTTTAAGGAGAGTAAAAGGGGGCAGGAATATGCGTGTACCATGGATAAAGGTAGAGGGAGTGTAACCTGCCGTTAGAGAGCCGTATGGGCTGCCATGAACCTGTGTTTGCGGCGCCGTATGGTTTGAACAAGGGTGGTCTGCACGGGTAGCCAAAGTGGGGTTTCACAAGGGCTTAGTTGGTTATGTAAATTGTTGCACAATCTATGAGGTGAGTGGGCTGTGTGATGAGGAGAAGAAGGGCTGCAAGGCAGCCGTTAGTGTGAAGGTATAAAAAAATGAAAAGAGACCCACTGCCGTGAGGCAGTGGGTGTGATAGTGTGTTTATGTGTGACTCTATGGGTTTTGTGTGTATATGTGTCTGCGTGTAAGTGTATATGTGTGGATAATTGTGTGTATAAAGGTGGGTCTAACAGGCAAGATAGAGAGATGGGGAGTGAAGTGAAGTCTTTGGGTTTCGTGCGTAGTGTTGCCGTAAGGATTCTTATCAGCCTCTTATTGGATCCTTGAATCTGTGGAAGTTGATTTGAAGATGAAATGTAGTTGAAGAAGGAGCCTACATAGCAGCCGTGAGATGAGAGCATTGTGGGTGTTGTGAAAATAGTGAGTGCATTTTTAATGTGTGAATATATATACAGGTTGTTGTGTGTGTAAGGTAAGAGGTGGGAATGGGTCTTGATTTTAGAGGGAGAGAGAGAGAGAGAGAGAGAGAGAGAGAGAGAGAGAGAGAGAAAAGATAGGGATCATGGTGCAGCCGTGTAGTGGAGTATGATGAAGTGCATATATGGGTATATATGTGTGGGTATCCGTGAGTGCAGTGTGTGTTGGAACAAAGAAGAGAAGCTACTGCCGTGAGGCAGTAGCTGTGTGAGTTTTGTGTAAGTGTTGTGCTTGTGGTGTAGTGTGTAAGTGTGTGTGAATATTGGAGTTTCAGGAGTAGGGAGAGAGGCTGAGTTTCAGCCATGAGAAAGGGTAATGCATGGAGCTTGAGAAATGAAACGGAGACAGTGTTGAGGGCTGAAACCAGCCGTGAAGTGTGCCATGTGTGAGTGTAAATTGTGTGTGTATGAGTGCGTAAGAGGTGGGCGTGAAGATGTGTTTAGTGTGTGAGTATGTATATATATGTGCTATGTGGGTGAAGTGAATTGAACAAAAAGAAAACAGGGGAAGGGAGCAGGGAACGGCAGTGGGAGTGGAGAAGTGCTGTGAGTGTACAAGTGCTGTGATGTGTGTGTGCATGTAATTTAATGTTAGGCTTAGCACGAACTTTGGATAGCGTATAGTAAATATTAGAATGTGGAAATTTATAGGATAGTACCTGAGACTACGTTAGAATTACTGGTAAAATTTCATAATTTTCTGAGATCATATGTATTTTTAATATTTTCTGTAAGCTTAAAATGGTAAAATTCTTTTGAAGCACTTAAACCCTAAAAATGTTCTAGGAAAAATTACAGTAACACTTTTATAGTATAATAAAGACTCAGCGTAAATTTGGTGATTTTTAGAGTCCATTTGCTATCATTTCTCTATCGTATTGAATTTAACAAAATGAAAATGTTTTTAAACTATTTGATGCCTTTTTATTTCTGATTTCAATTTCAGTAATTTTTATAAGTCCTCTAAAGCTGTTACAAAATTTATGAGCCTTTATTTCCAACTAGAAGAAATTATGGGAATTTATTGGTTTTAGTGTATTTAAGAAAATTATTTTAATTCGAAAATATTCAAAAATTATATTTTTATCCCATATGCTATATTAAGCTATAAATAATGTTAAATGAGCGATTAGAACATTTTGGGATAATTCTGGGTCTTAGGGAGTGTAATGAATCATGGGATAGGTTGGCCGTGTGTGAAACCCGTTCCGAATTTTATCGTTCTGGGTAGAGAAATAAGTACGCTGTGGATAGTTATATTATTAGGTTTATAATTAAGTGGTATAGATAATGTTCTGATAAATGACTGTGTCGACCTAGGTTAACTCCGAGGATTTGATCAAGAGCATTTTTTTTTAGCTTCAACAACTTGGATTGAGGTAAGGGATTTTCGTCCAAACCTAACTCCTCTATTTGATTCGTATGTTATTCTGAATTGCTATCTTTATTTCTTTGGACTCAATTATAGTTGTGATGAACTTGTATCGATTGTCATTAATAAACCTTGTTTGAGCCTGACACGTTTATTGAAAATCTCATTCGATGCTCAGTACTTACTTCTCTTTGAGTGTCGAGTTATTCATTGCAATATCGCTTATTGTATTCTGCATATTGGCATGAGATAGTGTATTGAGGAGTTATAAGGATGGTCTATATCGGGGGTGATATAAGGATGGTCTATATCGGGGGTGATATAAGGATGGTCTGTTATTGTCAGGAAATGCTAGTACCTTCAGGGTCTAGCTAGTGTTCATATGCATATGTAACCATATTGTTATTAAGCACTGCCTGTGTGGCTTTGCTAAGTGTTACCCTGCACTGCCTGTGTGGTTTTGCAATATACTCATGTTCAATATCATCTGCATTGCTTCAGTGAAATCAAAAGTGTATTTATTGAATCTTGAATTGAGAAATTTGAGAATGTTGTTTCTACATTGTCATTGATATAACCTTCTGACCAAATCGTTTGTAATCCATACTGAATGTTGAGCGGGCACTCCCTTTTTTTGTTCCCTTCTGCAGGAAATAACCGTCAGTAAGATTTCGGGACGGACGAGCTTGAACTTCAAAGCAGTTTATGTTTTTACATTATTTCTTGCTAGGGAACACCCTTATGTAATCTAATAAATTAGGTACTTTACAACTGTTTTGCGATAGGAATGGTCTGTTAAGAAAATTGATGGCTTATAGTGCTCTGACATGGATATTATTGGGTACCTTTAGTGGTAATGAATAAAGTTGACAATTGAGGTTCGATGGATTGACAGGTTAACGTTCCAAAAAAAAATAAAATTTTGGGATGTTACAGTTTTATATATATATATATATATATATATATATATATATATATATATATATATATATATATATATATATATATATATATATATATATATATATATATATATAGGGAGCTGATCCATTGATAGCGCTAGCAAATGGAGTTAAGTTGCTAGCGCGATCTGACCGTCCATCCTGAAAGATGGACGGTCCAGATCGCGCCTTTTTCCAAAACTGATCCCGTCCGCCATACTGTCTCGCGGACGGGAGTTTTACCTTTTTGCCCTCCTCCCATGTCCGCGAGACTGTCTCGCGGACGCCTTTCTGTTCCTGACATGTGTCAGGAAAAAGGCGTCCGCCATACTGTATGGCGGACGATCTCTAGGCTGACACATGTCAGGGCCTGTCCCCTCGGTCGCCTATAAAGTCTCGGGCGTGAGCCCCGAGAACTGTCCCCTTGGTATCCTAGAATCTATCCCTACTCGGCTCTTTCAGCAAAATTTTTGCGGGGCTTTCAGATTCACTTGCTTCCATTTTCAGCACCCTTCAAGCTTTTCTTGGAGTAACACACTTTTGGTTCAAGCATCACTCAAGCAAGGTAAAGTTTGTGATCTTGCTACCGTTTATCTTAGTAATTTTAATTTGTTATGTTCAGTAAATATATAATTAGCAAAATAGGAGACACTTTTGAGATTATGTATATGGTATCCTAAATCGGTCTAATCGTCAAGATAATTTTGAGATAATAAGCGTATTCTATTTCTACATAGGTCTTTTTCACAATGTCTGATTTCGTGTCGAGCTCCAGCACCCCCGTAGATGCTAGTGATCCGTATCTAGGACGAACCTTTCAAACGTTGGAAGAAGCTGGAGAATGTTTTCGAGCTTATTCATTGAGGGTTGGTTTTGGCATTAGAATAAAAACTACAAGAACAAGCAGCGTATCGAAAAGGATATGCTCTCGCTTATACGAGTGTCATAGGGGCAGAAACCCAGTGCAAAATGAGACACGCGTAGGCAACGATGACAGTGATGATGACGAAATAGGGTATGCGCGGAGAAGACGGGATTGCTTTGCGCGCACGAATTGCCAGGTCAAGATGTTCGTAAGCTATAAAGCCAAACAAGATCATTGGCTTATTACCAGCCTGGAACTGGCACACAATCACCCGTTAGTAACCCCTTCTAAGGTGAGTCAGATGCATCAACACAAGAAGATGGGTAAGGTCGCGAGGAGCCTAATTCACACAATGAGCGATGCGCGGCTAGGACCTACCGACATGATTAATGTTCTTGCTGAACAGGCTGGGGGAATTCAAAATTTAAACTTTAACACGACAGACGTTCGTAACGCGGTCCGAACCCATAGACGAGCCGCGTATGACCTCAATGATGCGCAAGCGACAATGAGCCTATTGAAACGGATGCAGATGGAGGACCCGCAGTTTACCTTCGACTATAAACTTGACGACGAGCATCGAGTTAGCACAATTTTTTGGGTCGACGGTCGTTCGAGGCTAGCTTATAAGCATTTTGGGGATGTCGTGACTTTCGACACCACATACCGTACCAACAAGTACTCGATGCCGTTCGCTCCTTTCACGGGCGTCAATCATCATTATCACTCCATCCTGTTCGGGTTCGCCTTGTTAAGGGACGAGAGCGAGAGTTCTTTTGAATGGTTGTTTAGGGTGTGGCTGGAAGCAATGAACTTCAAAGCACCGACTGTTATCATCACCGATCAAGATTTGGCAATGAAGAAGGCTATTGCTACCGTCTTCCCAGATACTCGACACAACTTGTGCACTTGGCACATAAGCAACAAATACCCTGAACGTCTGCATCACATGTACGCAAAGTATCCAGACTTTAAACAGGATTTTGACAAATGCGTCCTCAAGTCATTAACGATTGAGGAATTCGAGGAGAGGTGGGAAAAGCTTGTTCGGGATTACTCATTGCAAGACAACGAGTGGCTCCAGCACTTGTACGGGCTCAAAGAGCAATGGATTGGTGTTTACACGAGAAGTCATTTTTCTGCGGGCATGAAAACGACGGGCAGGAGTGAATCTATGAATGCCACGTTCGATAGTTATGTGGGTACAGCTACCAATTTGAAGAGTTTCGTCACATCAGCACAAAAAGCGGTTGCGTCGTTGTTCGTGAAAGAAAGGGCTGCAGACTTTGCAACCACGTACAAGCAAAGGAGAAGGTTGCTTGAGACCCCGCTGGAGCTGAACGGTGCCAAAGTCTATACGAAGGAGATCTTCCTGCTATACCAAGTAGAGCTGCAAAAATCGGGCCGATACAGTATATATAAGGTGGCAGAAAAGTCGTCGCGTGAGTACAAGGTTTATTCGCTCGTGAATGACCTCGTCCCTGAGAAGCTGCGCAGAATTTATACGGTGACCCACGACACATTGACGGACTCGGTGACATGTGTTTGTAAGAAGTTTGAGTTCCATGGCATCCTGTGTAGACACATTCTGCGGTTTTTCACACAGAAGAATATCAGGACAATCCCCGATAAATACGTCCTGCCACGTTGGACGAAAGGTGCAAACAGGTTGCACGGTACCATTTCCTTTCCGGAGCACCCGTATACTGACTTTGAAGAATCAGAGACGTTGCGGTATAATCATCTGGTGACGATGTTCACCCGTTTGTCCGTAAAGGGTGCTGCTACAATGGTCGGATATAAACATCTCCTCGAGGTAGCTCAGCAGCAAGAGCCCATCGTCGACCAATTGGAAGCAGCTTCAGTCAGCAATGCGGTTGACACCGAGCCTACGACGGGATCAGAAGATGACGAGCCGGGGGAGGGAGCCGACAATGATATCCGGCCTTCGGATCCAATTATATCGCAAACGAAAGGCCGCAAGAGATCTACGCGGATGAAAAGCTCTATTGAGACGGCAAGTCAACCAAAAAAGCTAAGAAGGTGTGCATTGTGCAACAAAATGACAGACCACGACAAGCGGAACCATTACAAGGCACTGGGGATAAGTCCAGTGCCTTTGCAAGACGGGGAAGAAGATGATGCCGAGGATGAGGACGAACAAGCTGCAGTGGAACTTTAGTGTACTGAATATTTTGTAATAATCTTTTATGAGCCATCAAAAGTGTCGGACATTTTGTAATAATATTTTAGTAATGACTCGTTTGTAATAACCTTTACAATCATTTTTTTATACGTGATTTCTTACACTGTCCGCTACACTGCGCAGCACAACATTAGAAACCTAAGGTATTAAAGAATACCCCCCTACAACACTTAGTTTTTTTTTGGTTTTGGTTCACTTCTCTGCGTCCGCTATACTATGTAGCGGACGGCCCCGCAGAATACCCAGTTAGCTTTTGGTTTTGGTTCACTTCTCTGCGTCCGCTATACTATGTAGCGGACAGCCCCGCAGAATACCCCCCCTACAACACTTAGTTTTTTTTTGGTTTTGGTTCGCTTCTCTGCGTCCGCTATACTATGTAGCGGACGGCCCCGCAGAATACCCCCCCTACAACACTTAGTTTTTTTTTGGTTTTGGTTCACTTCTCTGCGTCCGCTATACTATGTAGCGGACGGCCCCGCAGAATACCCCCCCTACAACACTTAGTTTTTTTTTGGTTTTGGTTCACTTCTCTGCGTCCGCTATACTATGTAGCGGACGGCCCCGCAGAATACCCCCCCTACAACACTTAGTTTTTTTTTGGTTTTGGTTCACTTCTCTGCGTCCGCTATACTATGTAGCGGACGGCCCCGCAGAATACCCCCCTACAACACTTAGTTTTTTTTTGGTTTTGGTTCGCTTCTCTGCGTCCGCTATACTATGTAGCGGACGGCCCCGCAGAATACCCCCCTTACAACACTTAGTTTTTTTTGGTTTTGGTTCACTTCTCTGCGTCCGCTATACTATGTAGCGGACGGCCCCGCAGAATACCCCCCTACAACACTTAGTTTTTTTTTGGTTTTGGTTCACTTCTCTGCGTCCGCTATACTATGTAGCGGACGGCCCCGCAGAATACCCCCCCTACAACACTTAGTTTTTTTTTGTTTTGGTTCACTTCTCTGCGTCCGCTATACTATGTAGCGGACGGCCCCGCAGAATACCCCCCTATAACACTTAGTTTTTTTTTGGTTTTGGTTCACTTCTCTGCGTCCGCTATACTATGTAGCGGACGGCCCCGCAGATACACATATTATCGATCACTTTGTTATTTTTTGAACACTTGCCCTGCAGATAGACAGATATCCAACACTTGGTTTCCCACCGTTAAATCACATTGGTCAATAAAATCAATCGCATTCAATAAATTTTTTGGGTTAAAAAAGTGTTGTAACGTTACAATGTGAATTGGGGAACATCATCTCTCGCAGGAATTATGTTCCTTACACGGATTTACAATAAACCTAATAGCTCTAGGCCGGCCATTTATAATTTGCCAAGCAATCCTATACCTAAAGTCTTGTATGCATTCTTCGCTCCAGACAGTCTTCTTGAGGCTCTCAGACCGGCAAATGTAATCCATGTACATGCAGAGGAAGACGCCGCAGTCCGAGGAATTATGTTGCTTGGGCCTACTCCTCTTCAATCGGAAAATGAGGACCGGCCTGCGCGATACCTTCTCCCGACGCCTACCATTGACCAGGGCAGCAAAAAGATTCTGCGAGAACCATAATAAGCATTAAACATAGCTAGCAAAATAAGATTAATCAGTTTTATAATATGCAAGTTACAACAAGAAGGAAACAGGATCTTACCATGGCATCCAACTGGCCTATGCCTCGGTACATATCAATCACAGGCATCACGTCGGTATCGTCGTAGAGACTGTCGACGACTGAAACCGTGCTCTGTAATGGTTCGTAGCAAACCAAGTACCAGTGCGCATTCCCTAAAAAGGGGATTAGAAACACGTCGGCAACACTTGCGCTCACTGGACTATCCCTAGCAAGATATGCTTGTAGGTTAGGGGACGGTTTCCACTGGGCCATGCCTCTCCCCTTCCTTGCATTGCCCCAGTCGTGCCACTCTTGTACTAGGAGCTGATGGAAAAAAGCATCCAAGATAAACACGCGCAGACCGATGTCTGGATGCTCCCGACACCTTCGCCTCAGAATTTGCACGTAGTGCGAGATGACACCGCTGTCTAACCAAGATCCCGGCGCCAGCGAGGCGATCTCTGTCCAAGAGGCATTGTAATCCAAGCCCTCGGGGTGATCCACGTCATACGACGCTCCGTCTTGGGGGGCCCCGCTAAAATAACGGGCTCGGATTATATCGCATTTATGCGGCTTTAGGGGCCTGGCTGGATGCCCTTTCGGATATTGCCCTCGGGGGTCGATCGGGGGATATTGGCCTCCAATTCCTTCTTCGGCCGGCTGATATTCCCCTTCGGGGCCGCCAACTGGTCCCGCCCACGGGACAATGGGCAGTGCCTCGGAGAAACCGTAGTTTCCGAAAGGAAAGTCTTGCGTGACTTGAGAGAGGGGTTCCGGGAACAAATTGAAGGAGGGGCCGCTGTAATCGCCCCACGACGCTTGAGCCTGTCCCATCCCCGCTTCAGAGGTACCAACAACTCCCTGACTCACCCCTGAAGCCTGTCCAGAGGGATCACCGTATCCCTGGCTGACGCCCGTATAACCCATTCCCGGGCTTACTCCCGAAGACTGGCCCGATGCTTGGCGCAAAAAATTCCCGCAGCCTAAAGCCAATGTCGCAGCCTGTTGGCAAAGATCCTCGCCCATTGCGCTCACCAGATCCCTCCGCTCACTCAACTTCTGGAAGAATGCAAGCGAGGCATTAACCTACATCCAAAGAGATAAAAAATTAAGTAACTTCAATCAGACATTTATATTCAACTAATTTGGTTCAAGTCAGACTTGTTGGGCAACTTACGAGATTGTATGCCATACGCTCATCGATCTGACCCCTAGGCGCATACCTCTCCCCACGTTCAAAGTTTACAGGGGCTACTCTCCTCCGCGTGATGCGGTAGTACCACTCATCGTACTGATCGATGCTGATAACGGGGTCTGGCTCCGAGACGATGGCCGCCAGTGTGTCCTGCCAAGAAGTCCAAAGCTCTATTTCGGCCGCGCACAATTCGTACGCATTGGCGGTGCCAAACACTCCGACATCCGGTGGGTTCCTGTTAACCCTCATATCCGGGGCATCGACTGGCAAACCCTGCTCCAACTCAAAATGGCGCATTGCTCGGTCGGGCAGCTGCCACTCTGCGAGCTCGAAATGGATCAGGGGTGTGCGCTGCAACCCGGAGAGCGTGAAGACGAACGACTCTCCCACCCGTCGCGCCAAACGTATGTACGGTGCCCAACGCATTTGGCCCGGAGATAGACGGTCGAACTCCCCTCGATAGTACGTAATGTTGTGATGGGGATCGACTCTCCTCTTGTAGTGGCTAGCCCTCCGGCTGTACTCCCAAGCACACAACCGAGGCCAGACTTTGTCGGTTCCATCCCTACGCGTTGGTGCACCGGGAGCAAGGTGTTCGTAAGACCACACCTGAGAACATCAAAAAATTATATTTATATCGTCGATTCAACAAAAATAAAACACAATAACGAAGACATGATTTATATGATATACCTGCAATAGCGAGAGACATGCACATATGGCTTTGGAGTTGGGCCTCGTTGCCTTGTGCAATGCTCGGTACAGATACGAAAGAACCGCTGCACCCCAGGCATAATCCCCAACCTCCGACAGGTTACCCAACAACGGTAAATATTTCACGCTGACCGTGTTCTTCGACGTCGTTGGGAATAAAATTGCTCCCATCACCCACAAGAGGAAGGCCTTTGTGTACACCACAAGCTCACGGCCCGTATAGTTTTCCGGCAAAACCCCGTAGGTATCTACCAACCACTTCAACTTTATACCACCAGTGCTAAATTGATCCTGGGGTATCGAAGTGAAGAAGTCTCGCGCTGTTCTCTTATTCGTTGCGTCTGACGGAGGAGCAATTACCGGCCGCCCCGTCACCGGCAACCCCAAGATGAACCCTACATCTTCTAGGGTAATCGTCATCTCTCCGATCGGGAAGTGAAACGTATTCGTTTCACTTCTCCACCTCTCAACAAGGGCACCTATCAAGGCCCGGTCAAGCTGTTGAAAGATCTGCCCATGCGTGAAAATCCCAAACCCAATTCCACGCAGTATGCTTTTCTGGGAATTGTTCAAGGTCCATCTCGTGAACTCGCGAGATACTTCTACGGTGGTGAGAAGTTCTCTTTCCTACGAATTATTAATAAATACAATTTGAGCAAAATGAACGGTAAAACAACGTTCGTAATAATAAGAAAGTTGATAAATAATGTATCTTACTCCACCATCCCATATGAGCGTACTGATATGGTTGGCTTGGTCGTATAACACGGATGGATCTTCTGGTCCAGGGATAAATTCCATTTTTTGCAACTGAAACTATGGAATCGGATTTTACAAACGCTAGCACATGAACAAATACATACATATATAAATCCTCATCACCGCTAGCACATGCTCAATGCATAATCAAAACCACGCATAAAACGCAATATTGATCACAACTATAGATTAGAAACATGTAAAGGATTGATTTTGTGAACTTACGTGATCTATTAGGGGGGGATTAAAGCTGCTCTTATGAAGAAATTGCGCAGATCTGCTTGCCAACGCCGCTGGGAATATTTGTGAGTAGGAAGAACACGGGGAGAAGAAGAGTGTAGAAGTTATAGGGGGACTTTCTTTTGGGTTTGAATATATATATTTGCTGTCCGCTGGACAATATATATTTGCCGTCCGCTATATAGTATCGCGGGTCTGTTCCTTGTCCGCTATATAGTATCGCGGACGCTAGACTTTTGGTAGTTTTCTCTACGTCCGCTATACTATGTAGCGGACGACACAGAAGAATTTTTTTGCTGGTCTTCTCTACGTCCGCTACATAGTATAGCGGACGGCCCCACAGAATGTTTTTGGTTGTGTTCTCTACGTCCGCTATGCTATGTAGCGGACGGCCCCGCAGAATGTTTTTGGTTGTGTTCTCTACGTCCGCTATACTATGTAGCGGACGGCCCCACAGAAAACCATTACTTAGTTTTTTCTTCTACACTTTGTTCTACCTCTCCAAAACTTCGTTTTTTCTACACTTAGTTTTTTCTTCTACACTTAGTTTTTTCTACACTTAGTTTTTTCTTCTACACTTACTTCCACCTCTCTAACACTTAGTTTTTTCTACACTTAGTCCAAACTGTCCGCTATATAGTATCGCGGATATACTTACCGCAAAAAATGGTTGGCACGGACCAGACATTTAGTTCCCGACCTTCCCGAACCCGGCCTAAGCGGAGGGCCCCTTATATCCGCTATATAGAACTATACAATGTGGCGTAATGTAATAAATTGGAATAAATTGGCGCCCGTAATGCAGTTTTAATAAATTGAAATAAATTGGCCCGAAGACTTGTTTTAGCGACATAGTACGTTAATGCTATTTTAATAAACTGACGCCCAAAGACTTGTTTTAGCGACGGAATCAACAATCTCAAATTTTCCAAAAAATAATGTACAATTCATAATCAACGATCTCAATATATCAATATATCGAGGCAACAAAAAAAGGCACAATTAACCAAGAAAAAATTTGAAAACATAATAAACAAGAACATAAATATTTTTATTATAATAAACTATGGTTCACAAATGGGGTACGAAAGCTTTTCACAAGCGCTCCGTTCAAAGATTACAACTTGAAAATCCCACCACCCAAGGTGTTCGAACACTACAAAGTCCCCGAGTTCGAGGCCATGCTGGCGCACGAAGACGTTCCAACCCTCTGCGAATTCCTTTTTTTGGGATCGGCCGGGCTTCAGCTTGATTTCAACCTGCCATGCCCCCTTGCGGCTATATAATCTTGCACTATCATGAATTGTTGTAAATTGATTGGTAAATGCTTCCGGTATGTCCTACCAAACACAAAATACAAAAAATAGGTTAGTTTTGGTTAAGAAAAACAAAAGATCAAACTTTTAACACACGAAAATACAGAGAAAGAGAAAGAGGGATAGCCTACAAGTTCATGCTCAAATCCCGGCATCATGACTTTGAAAAAGTGTTTGCCTACCAGGTGCAAGTTGCCAATATAATCGTAGGCGTAGGTGGTCTCCGATCCAGAAGCCATCGAGATCGTCGTTGAGGTGAGGACGGTGGTGTCGGCGGAGATGTGGGTGACCGGAGATGTGAGTCGCCGTAGATGGGGTAGCGGCTTTAGGTTAGATGTTCGAGAGAGGGGACACCGTCCGCTACAATAATATATATACCCCGATCTGATTAAATATTTATAGCAGGAGAGAGTTGACGAAGGGACGCCGTCCGCTACAGATACCAAGGGACACTGTTGACGCCATACAGATACCAAGGGGATCCAGTTCTCGGGGCTCACGCCCGAGACTTTATAGGCGACCGAGGGGACAGGCCCTGACATGTGTCAGCCTAGAGATCGTCCGCCATACAGTATGGCGGACGCCTTTTTCCTGACACATGTCAGGAACAGAAAGGCGTCCGCGAGACAGTCTCGCGGACATGGGAGGAGGGCAATAAGGTAAAGTTCCCGTCCGCGAGACAGTATGGCGGACGGGAACCAGTTTTGGAAAAAGGCGCGATCTGGACCGTCCATCTTTCAGGATGGACGGTCAGATCGCGCTAGCAACTTAACTCCATTTGCTAGCGCTATCAATGGATCAGCTCCCATATATATATATATATATATATATATATATATATATATATATATATATATATATATATATATATATATATATGGCTCAAATAAAGGACGAACCAGGAGTTTGTTCAACAATTTAGGCAGTTTGAATCAACAGAAAGATTCCTGAAATTGTTATGAAATTGTTCTTCTTTTCTTTCTCTACGCTTTCATTAGTTAAGAAACTATATCCTGAAATGTTTACAAGAACAATCTCATTATTTTGTCCTGCTACAACCAAATTTAGTATAATATGGCTTATTCTTAAGGTAATCTTCTATTTGTTGATTCATTATTTTGTAGGTTAGGTTGTTTAGTATGTAACGTCGTATAATTAGTAACATACAATAGTTAATGTAACAGTTGCAGTTCTAATTAAGACTGGCAGGAACCCAGGCCAAAATTTACAGTTCAAGAAAAAACCAACACTTTTCACAAATTGTAATAGTATTTACTTTGTTGTGTGTTCTTTCATTTTTCATTGGATCCTTAAATTCAGTTGGTATAAGGAATTCTCCATTCCACTGTTTATTGAATTTTAATAAATAGAAGCAATTGCTTGGATGGAAAACATTGTTATGTAGATGGATTTTAGTTTGAGGGGACCTAAAGTAAGTAGCATACTAAATGTAGATAATATGTGGAGGGGCTGATGCAGCACTTGTTGTTTTGATGTCGTGTGGCTGTGTGGGTATGTGTGCGTGTGGCTGTGGCTATTGTGAGAGATAGCTTCTTTGTGAACAGCATCTGCACCCTTAATATTATTACCTTCCAAATCATAGATACTTAGAACCTTGCTTCTAGCTCTACTGGAAAGAACCTTTTTGAAGAAATAAGATGTAGGTCCCCCGACCGAACACCCTTGATTCTAAAATTTTGAAAATAGAACTCTTCTTCTGCTAGCTTAAAGACACCAATTGTACATGAGCCTGCCTTTTGGATGCCCCAAATTGGTCATTGCAAGTGTCGAGCAGATGTGCTTTCTGAATAAGACCCAATTCTTCTCGATTTTCATCGATTATCCTTGATATATTGTTGCAAAAAGTTGGTATTCAACTTCTTTAAGGCTGGTTTGATTCGCTTCACTTTCAGACATACCTTCATATGGCACTGTGATGATAAGGTCGGTTCCCTGGTTCAACAAGCTCTTGTTTGAAGGAATTAAGCCTCATCCTGGAATCATAGATTTCAAAGGGTCTCTTTGAAAAGGTGGAGCCCATAAAAATGTTCACCAAAAAGGTTGTGGTCGGAGATTCATGGATGAATAGCTTCAGCTTCGATAGCATCAAATTTTTTTGTCCAAGAAAATTAATAGAAAACTATCTATCTTGCTAAGAATGTTGTGACCATCTTGCTGTTGATTATTCCAAGTATTTTCTTAGGCAGCTCCTGAACAGTTGTAGCAAATAAAGCTTGATGCCTAATGTCTAGTGAGGCATTAGGTATCCTACATAACACGAAGGATCCTTCTCGTTCTCTAGGATGCCTGACATATTAAAGTCACCAAAGAGTAGCAAATATTTGTGTTGAACTCTATAAGCAATGGCCTTTAGATCTTGCCAAAGCTCAGCTCGATCAGCATCTTGCACAAAAATCCCTTTATATGGTCATCAGCACCTGGCTCATGTATATAATCATGCAAGACTTCATGGTTTTGGAGCAAAGGCAAAGGCTAAAATCGTTTAAAGGTGTATTTGTTTGGAGTTATTACATCAATATTGCATTCTCAAAGGAGTCACTTGAAGAATGGGAAAATGCTTATGCATGTGTAGTACATAATCTTCTTGATAGTTTGTAGCAAGCAACAACTATTCATATATGCTGAACAACTAGCTTCTACACTTCCAAAAGACAGACATGGTCTACTGAAAGTAGGAGGTTAGCAGGTTTCCTTAAGTTGCGTATGCTTTAAACCCACCCTTTTTTGATGGGTAATTTGATCTAGTTTGGTCCATGGAGAGCGGAGAGTATATGCCTGAACAAATGAAGGTTCTTTCTCTTGCTTTGAGACACTATATATCAAGGTAGCTCTCGAACCTTACCAAAAGAGTATATGCCATTGATAAAGCCTTCAAATATAGTTACCTAATAAGCATCTTGAACTTACCAGTATGTTCCCAGTTCCCACACAAGGTAGCTCTTCTAGGGAGTTGTCATGGTAGTGAGTGTTTGGCAACAACTGGTGGTAGCTATGGTGTGGTGGTGAGTGATTGGGGGCTATGGCTGTGGGGAGGTGGGTGCATACCAATTTACAACTTTGTTGTAAAACGACTCTTACGTCTTCCTTTTAAATGGTCATCTATCAATGCATTTGGTACAAACCCAATAATGCAACCAAAAACTTGTATAAAAAGTGCATGGCTGTTTCTCATATGATTGTGTCTCTTCTTTTGTGTAACTTACGTATGATCTAATTGTTCAGGTTTCTCAACATAGAAAAGTGAAGAAGAATTTCATCACTTTGAAAAATTTACAAAATAGGATGCAAGAATGAAAAGGGGTACGTAGACGAGTCTTTACCTTTCTTAATGCATTTTGTTTGTTGACTAGTTTTTCGGTTTAATTCGACTTATTTTCTACCTGTTAAATTTATAACCTTCTTTCTTTGACTTTTTTAATTTCAAGGTTGATATGACGGGAAGACATCAACGCTTTTAAGAACCAATATGCACTATGATGACATTTTGGATGAAATGTATATATCTTTGGGTTGGTTGTTAAATGACATTATATTTGTATGTTTTTAAAATTGAGAATTTCTGGATGGTTATGTAATTAGGATTTGAATGTTGGATATGATATGGTTGATAAATGACATTAGCTTGTTTCTAATGATGGGTTTATAGTTAAACTCCATAGATCAACTTTGTTGTACATTATTCGTGTTGGATTGGAGCAGGATTACAGATAATATATTTTACTTTTATGTCATTTATGGGGAAATGTAGCTATTATCAGTGTTAGGCCAATGTACTTTTAACAGATTTCACAATATGGTAGGCAAAAAATTAGTAGCAACTGTTTAAAAGTGCCGTAAATAGGAACGGCATTTCTAAGATAATGCCACTAAACAAAACTGGCAGTTGATAGAAGTGTCGCTAAATTAACGACATTTCAAAGATTGTGTCGCCAAATAAACATTGGCACTTTGAAGGAAGCGTTGCTAGATAATGCCGTTTAAGAAAACTGGCACTTGAAGGAAGTATTCCTAATTTAACGACGTTTCAAAAGCTAATGCCACTAAAATAAAATGGCACTTTAGTGAAAGCGTCGCTAACTTAGCGACACTTTTTGCAAAAGTGTCGCATACTTGAGTTGGCTATTGACCCAATTAGAGGCACTTGAAAGTGTCGCACAAAAGTGTCATAAGTGGAACGCCAACGTTTATAACAAGTGTCGGAAAATTCCCGACCGACAATTTTGTGACGCTTACGAAAAGCGTTGATGAAGTGTTGGGAAACCATTTTGCCACACTTTTACTGTCATTGGCGACACTTTTTTAGTGTCATCGAAACACCTTTTTTTTGTAGTGGGAGAGATGGACCTCCACCAACTACATACCAAAAACTCTTCAACCTAAAGCATTCGTCTGCTAGGAACGTTGTAGAGAGATGTTTTGGCCTCTTAAAGATAAGATGAGCTATTTTGCGGAGTCCATCTTTATATCTTGTTCAAACACAAAGACGTATAATTACAACTTGTTGTCTGCTGCATAATCTTACATGAACATAAATGGCCGTGGACCCAATGGACGCCTAGCAAGATATGGTGACTAAAGAAGAGGTTGAGTTGGATGGTGATGCAATCACTACTGTTGAAATATTTGATCAATGGACGGAATGGAGAGACAACTTGGCCAAAGAAAGAAATGTTTGGTGAATGGAGAGGCCAAGCATGAGATTGTAGTTTATTATTGTTTGTGGACGTTGTGATTTTCCTTTAAGAGCGTGGATTAACTTATATTTGTATTTTAAGAACGTAGATTGACTTATGGTTGTATTTTAAGAGCGTGGATTAAATTATGGCTGTATTATAAGAATACTGATTGACTTATGTTTGTATTTAAAAGCATTGATTAAATTATGGTTGTATTCTAAGAACGCTGATTGACTTATGGTTGTATTTTAATAGTGTGTATGGACTTATGGTTGTATTTTAAAATTGTAAATTGACTTTTGAGTGTTGTAATTGAACGTATTAACTTATGATTTTTTGCATAGTTATGGCTAGCTCCAAAGACAAAGGAAATCGTCGAGTTTGGACTATCATTGAAGAACAAACTTTTATGGATATAATGGAAGAATGTGTTAAAGAAGGAAGGTAAAGTGAATCAAGATTCAAGCTGGAACTTTTTCGCATGTTGAGAAACAAATGGAAGAAAAATTACTCAGCTGCAATCTTCTTGCAACGCCTCACATCGACTCCAAGTACAAGGGATTGAAGAGAATGTACAATGTGGTGACGGATATGCTTGGATCATCTGGCTTTGGTTGAAATACGACACTGCGTTCTGTTGAGGTTAAGAGTACAGAATGGGAAGCTTACTCGAAGGTAACTTGACAATTATTTCTTTTAGTTTTTTTCCTTTTTGCCAAGTCTAACTTTTAGCACAAGATACTATTTATGTCTTTGTAGAGTCACCCGGAAGCCAAGGGCTTGCTTAATAAACCATTATTCAAGTATGATCAACTCAGATTTATATTTGGCAAGGATCGAGCTACTGGAAAAGCATCTGAAGCTCCCGGTGGTGCAGTAGAAGATCTAGACTGCGAAGAGGATACTATTGGTTTGGATGACATGGATGTGTCTATACCTAAGAATGGATCTACAACTCAATCAACACGAACAAAGCCAACCAAGAAGATAAGGACACGAGGTAGCATGAATGATGGTTTTGCTAGTGGATTGAAAGACTTAACATGTATGTTTGGATCATACATGGAAAGTACTGGCAAGAGAATAAAAATGCTGGCAGAAAGACTTGGTAACGCTAAAGATGCATCCCATGGTATGAAGAAAGTTTATGAGGAGCTTTGCAAGATCGAGTTTTCTTCGGATCTTGATCGACTTCTAGTGACACACAAAATTGCTGCTAAGCAGGAGACTGTTGATGTGTTTGTTTGCCTTCCTAATGATGCTAAAACATCGTATGCTTTTATGTTACTTAATATCGATGCGTAGCTTGTTTCACTATCACTTGTCTACCGGTTATTAGTTGTCATCGATGGACTTGAAAGGATGGCTATTATTTTGGACCACCACTTGTCTATTGGTTTTTAGTTGTTATCGATGAACATGTAGCGATGGCTATTATTTTGCACTATTACTTGTCTACCGGTTTTTAGTTGTCATCGTTGTTGGACTTTTACTTTTATGGATGATATGTAATGATGAATTGTTTTATATTTAAGCTTATGAATGGTTGTTTAAGAATTTACTACTATATATCTTTATCTTGTGAATGGTTGTTCAATTATTAGCTAGTTTAGTTAGGGAGTTCATCTATATATCCTTATCTTGAGATTGACTACACATCTTTATTTGCAAAGTCAGGCTTGGATTATATTTCATGTTATCCAAAATGGGACTCTATGAATGAAAAATGGTAAATTTGCACTTCTAATCTTTTTATGAAGACAAATTAAAGTGGTGAAAAGGGGACTTTGAGTTTTTTTTTTATTTTTTTATTTTATTATTATTATTATTATTATTATTATTATTATTATGTTATCTGGCCTATATCCGTTATGCTGCCAAACACAATCCAAACGCTGGAAAGGATAATTATCTTATCCGGCTTTATCCGCCAGGATATGTTATCCTGGCTTATCATGTCCTATTGATTGACTTATCTTGCGCGCCAACGCAGCCGTAGCCTTCAAGGTCATATCCTCACCCTTTGTACTTTCGCTCTCCCCTGACTAATCATCTTCCCAACCTGCCATATCCCCCACCCTACCTATGTCACTGCTACCAACGTACACCAGGCTCCACTCCTCACCATGTTACCACCTCAGCCGCACCTACAACCCCTTGTTAAGCCCATATACACTGCCACCGCATGAAAATAACACATATGCGCGCGTGCGTACAAAACAATTAGCCTATCACCGTCACCGTCACCGCACCAGCATCACTTGTCACCACCATCAGATCTACGCTGCATAACCATAACCACTACAACACAACCACCAAGCCTCTGTCACTGCTTTAATTTTGCCGCCACCACATAACACCATAGCAACCCTATCTAATCTACAATGTACAACCACCATAGCCTCATCACAACTGCAACTATCGCACCCAAAACCACTAGATCGGCCTCACCACTGACACACATACATAGACACATGGATGCAATCAGAATTTATCCACAAAAACCCTGTACTTAAAGGCTGAGTAGTAATGGCTGGAGGAACCAGTTCTCAAAGACCAAATTCGTAATCTCCAAGCAGTCGGTAATGAAATTAAGGCTCAATGCAATTTGGAGATGGTGATGGTCGATTCTTCATGTTGTCTGCTTGCTTCTGACTTTTTTCTTTCCCAGTGATGAAAGGTTTATTGGCTTAGTGTGATTGAGAGATTAGCTTACGTGCCCTGTGACTACCAACTATCCTTCCTTATCGAGATATGTGTGCATGTATATAGATCTTGTATGAGTGCATTCATTTTATGTATGCAGATTGGTGGTGCTGTTCTCGTGGTATTACAGTAGTGGGGTGGTTGGTTAGTGGTGTTGGGATGATGCGGTGGTGTTGGTTGGAGTTGAAGGGAAAAAGAAAGATAAATGGGGTGATTGGGATATAAAAATTGGAAAATGTTAGATTGCAAATAGATATGCACCCCGTCTAGTGATAACTTATAGTCATTGAATATTTTTAGTTATTTTTATTTATTAACGTTAAAAAGTGTTGTTAAGAATTATCGCTAGAAGAATTAACAAAAATGTCAGTAATAAAAGCGACCATTAACTGTTTCCATACGAAAGTTTATAGCTATCTTCCACAATCAGGGTAGCAACACAAATTTATCCTTAAAAATAATAGTATTCCATGTGGACACCATGTAAATGCCACATGGACACCATGAAGATGCCATAGGGATGCTATCTTGGATACATTAAGCGAACCGACTATTTTGCCCTTAAAAAGCTAACAAACATGTCATTAAAGGTCATCTTGACCGTCATTTGGCACTGGGAACCAAAATTTCAGAAATAAGTGATATTTAGTGCCAAAATTAGAAGCATGGGATGCTTAGTGTAGTTGAAACCTAAATATGAGGTTCTGGCAGAATTTATTTTGATAACCATAAGCAAGATGAAATAAATTGCTTGCTCGGTATTGCCTTGGCATTGTTGAACCAGACATAGGCAATGACCATTTAAATGCAACCGTGCCATTCTACTTAGAGAATCACAGTGAGATTTTAATAAGGAGAGAGAAATAGTAATTTTAAGAGAGATCAAGATTGTGTGTGTGTGTGTGAGAGAGAGAGAGAGAGAGAGAGAGAGAGAGAGATTCTAAGAACAGAAAAAGAGGGAAAAAAAAGAGAGAGAGAGAAGCAAAAGATTTTTAAGTACGTTTGCAGACCATTTTTTTTTTCTAGAAAATCTCCCAAAAATTTGTAATTGTGATGGTGCAAGCCAAATTGCTCAAAAGTGGACAGGGTGTGGATATGAGAGAGTTTGGAATTATGAGAAAGACTGATTAAGGGAGCTCAAATGAAGAGAGTGTATGTTAAAAGGAGCAATGAAAATGCAGAGAGAACGAGAGGGAGAGAACTTGACCCATTTGTGTACACGTGTCTTTATAAAAAATTACAAAAATAACCCTCACGAACAAATAATGTCTCTCATTACGAGCTTGACATAGCAACGCAGTTTCAATTAGTATCGAAAGGACTCGCTCCTCGAGAAGAAACTCAATATATAGTACATCAACATAATTTCAACGCAAGTTTGGAGTTGCAAAATTAACCCCTATATTTAAGTAAATTACTGAGAAACTCCTTGAATTAACACATCCCTTCACGGTTGGATAACGGGTGCTATTTCTGTCATATGGGGGTGGAAGATTTTGCTATTAATTGTCTTTGGGAAAGAAAAAAAAAGGGGGTAATTGCGCCAACGTGTCATATATTGGAGTATAAATTGACAATTAACTTTACCTGTGTGTAGAAGTGACAAAAAAATGGAGCCTAAGAAATGCTTGTTGGAAATACCGACGAAGGAAAACTCAACAATGGCATTATGCAAGAACCAACTTGCACACAACGTCCAGCTACAAGCATGCTTTGAAAATAAAGTTTCTGAGGAACTTCGGGCGAGATACACGTGGGGCATGCTCCAGTTTGAATAGTACTACCCGTTTTCAGCAAGAATATTAGACGGCCAATGCCAAAAGTCAAAGGCACCACGAAAACTATCCTTAGGAAAGCTGGCAATTTTGGATGCATTGTGAATTCTGAGCAACTTTACGCTTTTTTTTTTTCATTTTGTACGTGATGAGGCCACACAATAATGACCAGGTGAAACCACTATTGATTTCTTGCTGCAAATGATATCTATGAGGAAAAGTATTCTCTCTCTCATCCTTGGCCCTTATCTGTCTTGCCTATATAAGCTCAGAAACCTATGCTCCTGGCACTTCAAGCATACACTAGAACAAGTTCCATGGAGCAAAACTGGTCTCACTTAGTTTCTGTATCTTCATTTCTCCTTCTTCTTTTCCTCCTTTCAAAGTTTATTCTGCGTAAGACAAGGCCACACAAAAACCTCCCCCCAAGCCCACCGTCGTATCCAATAATAGGCCATCTCCACCTTATAAAAGAACCTGTCCACCGAGTGTTACAGCAACTTTCTTACAAATATGGTCCGATATTCGCCCTTCGATTTGGTTCCCGCCCCGTTCTTGTCATATCCTCTCCAGCGGCAGTTGAAGAGTGCTTCACCAAAAATGATATCATTTTCGCGAATAGGCCTCACCTTCTTACGGGCAAGCATATTGACTACAATTATAGCTCAATGTCGACTGCACCTTATGGACCACACTGGCGTAACCTTCGTCACTTTAGTACACTAGAAATCTTCTCAACCACTAAGCTCAACACATTTTTGAGCATTCGACAAGAAGAAACCAGATCACTACTGAAAAAATTGTTCCGTGATTCGCAACAAAGCTTTGCCAAGGTGGAAATGAAGTCCAGGCTATCTGAGTTGTCATTCAACATTATTATGAGGATGGTTGCGGGCAAGCGATACTTTGGAGCTGAAGTGGAGGATAATGAGGAGGCTAGGATATTCCGCGGAGTTGTTGGGGAGGTTTTTGCGCTAGGTGGGGCATCAAACCCTGGTGACTTTTTGCCCCTTTTGCAGTGGATTGATTTTCAGGGTTTTGAGAAGAGGTTAATAAGATTAAAGAAAAAAGGCTGACAGGTTTTACCAAGGTTTGATAGATGAACGCAGAAACAATAAAGAGGGAAAGAACAAGACAATGATTGATGGCATGCTGGCTTTGCAAGATACAGAACCTAACTACTACCCTGACAATATTATCAAAGGCAGTATATCGGTACGTTCACATGAAACTATGATCTAGAAAGAAACATTTTAAACAATACATAAACCAATTTTTGCACAATTCGTTATTGGATATACAATTTTGTAGAGCCTTGTAAACTGAAAAGTTGGTGTGACCCTTATGTTAATGGCGAGAACAACGTGCACTCATTGTTAAATTATTTTAAGCTGCAAAATTATGTCTACGGGTGGCAGTACTAGTGTGCAACATATTTTCACTGTGTCTCCGGCAGACCCTACTACCCTTTCTTTTTCTCTGTCTTGGTTTTTGCTTGATCTCAGTTCATTTGGTGTTCTCCGGGACCTTAAATTGATAGAATCCTGGGGCTCACCTAACGAACCTAATTGTTATGTTGTAATGTACACAACCGACGGGGAATTTGAGTACACTTTAGCTAAACACATAGGATGTGCATATTAATGCATCTGAGCACCTTTCCACGTTTTTATTTTTAGAAGAAACTTAAAACAAATCGTTCTCTCTAAAGTTGTTAATCAAGACTCATATTTGTCTTCCATTCTAATCTCAATGCATTTTTTAACTTGCGCAGACAATTCTCCTAGCCGGCACAGATACTTCAGCAGTTACAATGGAGTGGGCATTGTCGCTTTTAGTCAACAATCCAAAGGTTTTAGAGAAGGCCAGAGCCGAGATTCACAGTTATGTTGACCAAGAACGTTTTGTTGATGAACCAGATCTTCCCAAGCTGCACTATCTCCAAAGTATCATCAATGAGACACTTCGGTTATTTCCAGCAGCACCCCTTCTGGTGCCACACGAGTCATCAGACGACTCCAGAGTCGGAGGGTTCGATGTGCCACGTGGAACAATGTTACTGGTCAATGCATGGGCCATGCACAGGGACCCTGCGGTATGGGATGACCCCACAACTTTCAAACCGGAGAGGTTCGACGGCGGGGAAAATGGAGAACACAAGTTTGTACCATTTGGAATGGGAAGGAGGCGGTGCCCTGGGGCTGGGCTGGCCAATCGCGTGGTGGCCTTAGCTTTGGCAGCAATGATTCAATGCTTTGAATGTGAGAGGGTTAGTGAAGAGCTGGTGGACATGTCTGAAGGCGTAGGACTCACTATGCCCAAGGCTTTGCCATTAGAAGCTATGTGTAGAGCACGTGAGCAAATGATTAGGGTTCTTTCGGACCTATGAGTGCTGTTTGATTTTTATTCTTCTTTCCAAGTAGATTTATAGGTATTGCTATTGTACTCAGGAGAATAAAAGATAGGGCACGGTTAGTTTTCCTTCAATACTAATGTTATTGGACTTTTCTTTTTTACCAAGTATCTTTTACATTTAATCTTGAAACCAAAACGTCTTGCAAGTGTAAACAGTTACGGAACTGCTGGCTTCTTCATCTTCATTTGCAGAAAATCTTGTGAGTAATGTTTTATTGAGGTCACTCGAGCTTGTGAAATCTTAAAAGTCAATAAACCGGACAAGAGAATAATGTGGAATGTCCAGATTCAAGTTCACAGCCTAGATCCACAAACGAACAAAAGAATAAAACGACTATTATGTGTCCGAATCTACAGATCGGACATAAAACAAGAATAGATATCATTAGATTCACAGATTGTGAAAGCATCCACCTCAAAACCAATTGGCTATGAGGAGAGAGGCCTACAAGGCTTATATATTGAAATGTTATTAATTATTTACCCGATGTGGGATTGATACCCGTTTTTGGGGTTTATATCTCTCAACACGCCCCCTCACGTGTGGCCGACTGATTTTTTAGTAGGCCTAGCACGTGGATAAATTGTCTGGGTGACGGTGAGGAACTAATTAAATTGTGTGCTGGGCCTGGATTGACCAGCTCTGATACTATGTGAAAGCATCCACCTCAAAACCAATTGGCTATGAGGGGAGAGGCCTACAAGGCTTATATATTGAAATGTTATTAATTATTTATCCGATGTGGGATTGATACCCGTTTTTGGGGTTTATATCTCTCAACACATATACATTTGAGAAAGAGGGTCTACATTCACAGGATGTAAAAAAGATGACTAATGTGTTAAAATTGACTAATTTGACATAAAAATCGAAAAGACTTGCATCCGGATTCATAGGTTGGATATACAAAAGTGGGTCCAAATTCGTAGATCAGAAAAGATAAAGATAATTAGTTTATTCGAATTCATAAACTCGATGTAAAACTAAAAATGTGGCATCTAAGATCCGTAGATTAGATGCAAAATATAGGCAAAACTGGTATATCTAAATTCATGAATCTTGTAAAATGAAAACCAAAATACAACATGATTAATATTCTGAGAAAATTTGCAGTAGGTGGAGATATAAGTGTTGTAGAAGCAAACAAAATTGCAGCTGGTGCGATTATGTGGATAATGGGTGCAGGCGAATCTACACGAAGAAAAAAAAAAAGTTGGACTATGTTATATATAGTAGATCAAAATTACAGTGGTGGAGGGTGTGGGGGCACCAGTGGGTGGATGCCCACTTGCTTCTTCATAATTTCTTATTTTTTATAGTATATTTTATCCCCAATAAGAAAAGTGCCCACCTACAAATAAAAAATAAAATGTTTAACGGATATATATTTCTTAAAATTTTAAATGTTAAGCAACCTCAAAATTTTAAAGAAGTTAAAAAAAATGTCTTTTTAATCATTTAAAACGCTAAACTTATACTCCCTCCGTCCTACATAAGTCATTCTTTTTTTTCACGCAGATTAAGGATTTATGTTATATATTGTGTGTTTCTCATTCTACTCTTTAGTAAGAGGAGGAGAAGAAAGTGGGCCAGGAGAGAAAATGAGTTAGTGGAGTATTTTATGTTGAGAGAGAAATAGAATAAAAAAAGTGTAAGAAAGCAGGCCAGGAGAGAGAAAATAAGTTGGTGGAGAGTTAAATGTGAAGAGAAAAATAGAATAAAAAAGTATGAAGAGAGTAAATATCCCTACAAAATCTTTCTTAATTTGGAAAGTGAGTAATTTTGTAGGACGACTCAAAAAGAAAATATGATCAATTTATGTGGGACGAAAGAAGTACATATTAACTAAAAAAACAAAGTCCACACGTAAAGTCAACACAAAAAAATCAATTTTGTTCTTTACTATCTTCAAAGCCTCTCTGTTTCTCTACTGTCAATGCAAAACGGACAGAGCATATCGTTTTCTCGGTCCCATCGGCCTCATGCCCTCAATGCTACAACCCACCGCCTTTACCAGCCAGTCCATCTCTGTCCACCGGTGCCGTAGTTAGGTAGACGGTAAATCTAATCACAGCAGGATGGTAGAAATCATGGTTGTATTGCTCAATTCGTCGATTCCTCATTTCCTTCGGTATCAACGATTCGTCGTGGTGTACTACTCTGATGGTGTGATCATCAGTTGTACTCTTCTCATATTTTCTTTCCCAAAAATCTTAGTAATTTTTTCCACCATAATCCCTTTAGCCTAAAAATTATGAAAAACCCTAGTATTTTCCCCCAAATCCTAATCGTCCACTTTGAAAGCAAGGTAACTTCCATACTTACATGCTTATTCTTAAAATTTCTATTTCCTTGAACTTGAAACCTTTCTTTTTTTTTTTTTTTTGTTTCAACTTAGAATTTGACAATTGGGTTTTGAAACTTACAATTTTCAATTGAGAATTGGGACTTTAGTTTGAGATTTTGGATTTTTTTTTTTCATATTGCAACTACGGTTGCAACTTCAGCTGAACAATCTGTGAGCAACCAATGTCAGTCCGAAAAAATATAGGCGTTGGCTTATTTTTATAAAGGCCAAGGTGGGCGTGGGTACAAATTTTGAGCCCATCAAAGATTTAGGCCGTACATGGGCAGAAGTTTTTAAAAGCCTGCCCATCCTATGGAAAATCCAGACCGTCCAACTTTTATATAATAGAAATTACAAATATATAAATTTTACATGCAAAAGATATGTGTTTTGTTTCAATTTGTTTTGTCCACATGGCATGTCAAAGATTAACGATTCTCAAGACTTAGTTCATGTATAGTTTTATTTCAATCCGTTCTTTAATTAATCGTGTCATACTCATATTCAGCGATATAATATTGTGTTCTTTTAATTTAAGTTAATAGTTCCTTGGTATCTTGGCCAATTTATAGGATATGTATGTTGGCAAATTCTATGAGCCATGTCAGAGTGTATGTGACTTTATATTTCTGACTAATTCATGTAAATTAGAACATGGGTTAGCTCAGAGAGATAAGCTAGAGATCGCGGTCTTATTTTCTAAATCTGATTTCACGTGTTAGTGAGAGTAATGACATGCATGACCTTATTCTGCATGGCTCTCTAGTATCTATCTCTATCGAATTGTTCACACGCAAACTTCATGATTGTATTGTTTGACATATTTATCCTCTGAAATCGATTTCAATTTTGTCCAAAAATAAACCTAGAACACTCTTGATACCAGTTGTTACAAAATTTCTGTAGATAAATATATATAGAACACGATAACCAAACAAGAGAGCACAAAAAATCTGAGAGAACTTAAATCTACTTTGCACAAGTCAGATTTACAATACTCCATCACGTGTATCTCTCAATTGTTTGTCTACTCAAAGAATGGCTCTTCTCTCTTGACCTTTAAACACAATATAAGATAACTTATATGTACATAGAGATAAGTAGTGACCTTCTCTTGACAACCAATGTGGGACAAGATATCTTATATACTAAGGGCCAAGTTACAACCTTCTTTGAGTAACCGATGTGGGATATAGATACAAGACATATATCAACACACTCTCTCACTCTCTCTAATGGACGCAAAGAGAATTAATCCACAAAGAACCTGTACTTAAAGGCTGTGTAGTATGGCTAGAGTAACATGTTGTCAAAGACCTAATTCATCATCTTCCAAGCAGTAGGTAATGAAATTGAGGCTCAATGCAATTTGGAGATAGGGATGGTTGATTCTTCACGTTTACTGCTTGCTTCTGACTTTTTCTTTCCTAGTGATGAAAGGTCACTATCCTTCTTTGTCGAGATATGTGTGCATGTACATAGATCTTGTGTGAGCGTATGCATTATGTATGTGCAGATTGGTGGTGGTGTTCTCGATGTGTTGCAGTAGTGCGGTGGTTATGGTTAGAGTTGGAGGGGGCGGGGGCGAGGTGGGGGAGGGGTTGGAAAGAAAGACAATTGTGGTGATAGGGATACAAAAATTAGAAAATGTTAGGCTGCTAAAAGGTACACACCCCTCTAGTGATAACTTATAGTCATTAAATATTTTCATTCGCTTTTATTTAGTATTATTAAAAAAGTGCCGTTAAGAATTATCACCAGAAGAGTTAGCAAAAATGTCAGTAACAAAAGCGACAATTAATTGTTGTCATACAAGAGTTTGTACCTATCTTTCACAATCAGGGTATCAACACAAATTTATCCTTAAAATTAATGATATTCCATGTGGACGCCATGTAGATGCCACACAGACACCATGTAGATGCCACAGGGATGCCATCTTGGACACATTAAATGAACTGACTATTTTTCCCTTAAAAAACTAACATATGTGTCATCAAATATCATCTTGACCGTCATTTGGTGTTGAAAATCATGAATTTGGAAATAAGTGGTGCTGAGTGCCAAAATTAAGAAGCACGGGGTGCTGAGTGCAGTTAAACACCATATGAGATTCTGGCTGAACTTATTTTGATAACCATAAACAAGAAAGATGAAAGAAATTGCTTGCTCAGTATGCATTGTTGAACCAGACATAGCAGCGACCATTTAAATGCAACCGTGCCATTTTACTTAGACAATCACAATGAGATTTTAATAAGGAGAGAGAAATAGTGGTTTAAGAAAGATCAAGATTTTCACACACACACACACACACAGATAGAGACACACAGAGAGGGGAGAGGAGATAGATTTTAAGAATAGAAACAGAGGAAAAAATGAAGAGAGAGAGAGAGAGATGCAGAAGATTTTTATGTATGTTTGCATAATATTTTTTCTAGAAAATCTCCCAAAAATTTTTAGTTGTTATCACGTGAAGCCAAATTGCTCAAAAGTGAGAAGGGGTGTGAATATATGAGAGTTTGGAATTATGAGAAAAAAGTGATTAAGGGAGCTCAAATGAAGAGTGTGTGTGATGAAAGGATCAATGAAAAATGATGCAGAAGATTTTTATGCAGGTTTGCAGAATATTTTTTTCTAGAAAATCTCCCAAAAATTTGTAGTTGTGATCGTGTGAAGCCAATAGCTCAAAGTGAGAAAGGGTGTGAATACGAGAGTCTGGAATTCTGAGAAAAAGTGATTAAGGGAGCTCAAATGAAGAGAGAGTGTGTGATAAAGGGATCAATGAAAAATGAAGAGATAAGGAGAGGGGGAGAAATTGATCCATTTATTTATTTGTATTTATCAAAAATTGCAAAAGAAACCTCGTGAACAAATCATGTCCCTCATTACGAGCTTGACACCGCAACGCAGTTTCAATTAGTTTTGAAAGGACCCGCTCCTGGAGAACAAACTCAATATTTATTGCATCAACGCAATTTTCAGTGCAAGCTTTGAGTTGCGAAGTTAACCCCTATATTTAAGTAAATTACCGAGAAAATCCTTGAATTAACAAAATCCGCCACAGCTGGATAATGGCAGCTATTTCTATCATATGGGGGTGGAAGATTTTGCTATAAAATTTCTTTGGGAAAAAAGGGGGTAATTGCGCCAACGTGTCATATATTGGAGCATAAATTGACAATTAACTTTACTTGTGTGTAGAAGTGACAGGAGGGGGGGGGGACTTTGATGCAATTTCGAAAAGGCCAACGAAGGACTCAACAATGGCAAGAACCATATCTATATATATAATATATAATAAGCGAAGCAAAAGATGTAACGTTAACTTCTTTACGTGACACATCATCAAATTTTTTAGTCACATATCACAAAAGGACACGTCATTCCTCACATTAAGTTGTAATGTCCAAATGAGATTACAATTCTTTCAACAGTCCGTATTCCTCTCGGTCTCTAATACTCTATTTTTGTTGTCTCTCCCTATTCCTTCTGCAAATACTCTGTTTTTCTTTCTCTATCTCCCTCCCTTTCTTCTGCTCCAGAAGTACTACTCTGCAAGTACTCCCTTTCTTCTGCTCCAGAAGTTTGCTCCCTTTATCTCTCTCCCTTTCTTTTTACTCCAGAATGGCTATCTTTCCTTCCTTCCACTCTCTAACACTCTGTTTTGCTCCCTCTATCTCCCTCCCTTTGCTGATCTCCAGAATGACAATCCTTCCTCAATGTTGTTGACTCATCGAGACAGTGGCTATCAGGAGCATTTCGTGTTCAAGTTCTTTTTGTAGCTTCATTTTTTGCTTGGTTTAATTATCATAATTTGTTCCAGTTCCTATGACTACAAAATTGATGTAGCTTCAATTTTTGCTTGGTTTAATTATCATAATTTTCTTTTATGTGGTAAGATATTCATGAACATTAAATGTTTGTCTTTATGTGCCAGTTTCCTATGACTACAAAATTGATGTCGCCTGAAATTGTGATCGGCTTTGAAGCTATTTACAAACCCAAGTGCCATTCCATTAGTTTCCAATTATCAACGAAAGTAGATAATTTGCTCACAGAGTTAGTGGATGGATCCCTAAGCGACCTCACCCTCCTAAGAGCTACCAGTTTTTTTAGAGAGGGAATATCAACTGAATGTCGTCGCTCATCCATCATCTTCAATGTAGATGACTGTACACTAATCCATGTTAGAACCCATAAGTGTTGTCAACCTGAAGCTGGGACGCCGCCAAATCCCAGTTTCCCTTTGCTATGCAATGACAATAAACAAAAGCCAAGGTCAAACACTTGATCAAATGGGATTGTATCTGCCAGCCAAAGCCAGTATTCAACCAAAGCCAGTATTCAACCATGGCCAGTTATATGTTGTTGTTTCCAGAGTAACTTCACCAGAAGGCTTTAAAATTCTGATTGAAAATGAAAAACCAGAACATGAAGGTTACACAAAGATTAAGTGTACAAAGAAGTCTTCAACAATCTACCAACAAGAGGTAAATTAGTCTAAACTCTGGTAGATATAGATTCTATACAGTACATTTCTGATTTATTTTACATAAGAATGACTTCTCATAAATATATGAATTCTCATGTCTTCTCTTTGCCTATGATACAGCTTCATAGCGAAATGGCACACACTTTCTTTGAAGAATCTGGATTGACGATATCCTGCTATGTCTCCTTGCAAGAGTAAAGAGTACAGTTGCCGCTAAAATACTTACTTTATCCTTTCCATTTTTTCCCATGGATATCAGTAAGTTAGTCTTGAATCAAATAAGTGCTCTCATTTAGTATTTGAAGCTGATATTGAATTTTTTCTTACATTTGTGTCAATTACATTGCCACAAATCAGAGGAAACAGTACAAAAAGGTTCTCTTTTCATATTTGGCATTTGGAACTCTTTTCCTTGATTCCTTTGTTTTACTTTACACATTATTGATCCAATTTTGCCGAGTAAACAGCTGGGTACTATTTTTTTAATTATTATAGTCCTTTCATGTTATTGCTAGGCATGTACGTTAATTTTTTTTTTATTGCCAGTCAATTCTAAGAAAGATATGATTTTTTATTAAGCATATATCCACCGTTATTGATGAGTTGAGTTTGAAAAATGGGAAACCAACCATAATAACTAGACACTTTAGTCCTTTTTATTCTTGTGAATTTATTGATTATAAGTACAATAGATTTGCAATCAAGTTATAGTAAGGCTTTTTAATCTTACAGTTCAGTCCTTCTTATTCTTGTGAATTTATTGATTATAAGTACAATAAATCTCCAATCAAGACATGTTATTAATTTATATTCTCTATGTGATGTCCTATTTTTTTTAGTTTCATGAGTTTTCGTTTTCATAATAGCAAGGATTTAAGGAACACAGTAGCAAAGTTAAGTACTAATAGGTTAGAAGTGAGTAAACTTTTTCTATCCAACAGAGAAGCCTCCTTCAATTTGTCAATCTTCTTTTCCTTCAGTGTTCACACTTCAAGTTCATTGTAAGCAGAAAATATACCAACTAACCTCACTCCTTTAAGCAAAAGATATGAGTGCAAATTAGCAAACAAGAACACTCTGTCAAACCTACAAAAACAACACTCCTATGTCTGTTGAACTGCCTAGATACTATTCAACTGAGAAGGCTCGGGCAATCCATCAATCTTATCTTCCACCACTGATCCTTTGCCACCATATACCAGGCAACTATCTCTTTTAAGCAAAAAAATCAGACCAACAAAAACAGCACTCATCTGTCTATTGAGCTGCCTAGATACTATTCAACAAAGAAGGCTCCTGCAATCTATCAATCTTCTCTTCCTCCACTACACCTTTGTTGTCTCTATATCAGGTAACTGTCTGTTGCTTTATTGAATGGATTTCTAGAAGCAATCTATACCGAATAGCTTTGGTTTAAAGCAATCTTCCTGAATTTGTGACTTTTCTAATGTTATGTTTTGTAAATTGATGGTAGCTTGGTGAAATTTAATATGGTGTAGTCATCTTGCCCCAGGAGAAATTCTCATAGAATTTACTTTTGTAGATAATGTCTTCTAACCTTTTAACTACGAAAGGGTCATGAAACACCTGAAATTGGTAAAGGGAGACAATAGATACACTCACAGGCTCACTCAATCACACATATCATGGCTTCTGCATTTGGTTCATAGGAAGACTAGACTGAAGGTGGTTTGACACTTAGCGTTAACCCCATACCGCACCATCCTATTTTTTGGCTAATAGGAAGCAGCATCATGGCCTGTGGAAGCACCTAATCATTGTTCTAGACCATTACTACCATGAATTGATTGTGCTCATCATCTTAATACGAGAAAAAGACACATGAATTATTGCACTGGTGATGCAGAATACACTGAGCAATTGTTTCCACCATCTCTAGCATTATTATGAAGCAAACAACGTGGTGTAAGGAGTGATAGAGTGCAAACTAACAAACAACACCTCTTTATCAAACCCACAAAAACAACACTCCTCTCTCTCTTGAGCTGCTTAGATACTATTTAACTGAGAAGGTTCCTTCAATCCATCAATCTTCTATTCCTCCACCGTACCTTTGCCTTCTCTGTACCAGGTAACCATCTCTTTTAAGCAAAAAATACAAGTGCATGCATGAATTGGTTTATGGTTTGTACAGGAGAATTGGAAATGAGCGTGAATAGATTGCCTTATTGAATGGATTGTTCAAAGCAATCTATAGCATATACTTTTGGTTTGAATCAATCTTCTTGAATTTGTGATTTTTCCTAACGCTATGCTTTGTAAGTTAATGGTATCTCGGTGAGTTGGTCAATTTCATTCATGGATTTTGGTATCTAATTATTGAAAATCATACAACGAACATTATGCTTTTGCTTGGTTACTTCCATAATTGCTGTTGGTTTGTAATGAAGATGCTTGCAGAATTCAACCCGCTTGTTCTTTGAACTAACCCCATTTAAGCTAAGATTTATACAGTTAATGATTCTTTAAATTTTAAGCATTCAATATTTCTTTACTTCTTCTTTCTTTTTGATCAGTAGACATGGAATTCAATTGCGTTGTATTATAATTACGTAACTGTGGGATAGAATTAAAGTTTCTTTCTTTTGGGTTAGATGGATATAATTACGTAACAGAAAAAGAGATGGATATTTGTGGAATTCAGACCACTTAAAAGAGGGGAAGAGAAAAGGCAAAGTTCATTAAAGAAAATGTTAAAAATTCAGCAAAAAGGAGCCGTGTTAAGCAGAATGGAAAGAAGGGATTAAGGCCTGAAGTTAGTCCAACTGACAACCACCCAGAAAGGTTGCATGTAACAAAAATTCATTGGTTAGCTCAAGCAATGCCTCTTCCAGTATACTTTTTCTTCTTGATTAGGAATCATCGAATTTCCAGACACTTTTTTCATAATGTGGCAACGATAATGAAACAACATCAGCCATCATTGAATCCAATGCCTGTTTTATTGGGTGCTAGACAACAATACAAGGAAGCTTGTGCTCATAGGATCGATATTCTTAGACATTACTGCAAAAAAAGAGATGGAAATTTGTCGAAATTAGACTACTTAAAAGAAGGGAAGAAAAGAATCAAAGTTTGTTAAAGAAAACTTGGAAATTTAGCAAAAAGAGGTGTGCTTTCAACAGAATGAAAGAAAGGATGAGAACCTATAGTTAGTCCTAAGTAACAACCACCCAAAAAGACTGTATGTAACAGAAGTTTATCGGTTAGCTTGCGCAACGCCTCTTCCTGTGAGCAAACCTTCTTATGTCAATGATAAAAGAGTAGTAGACGCTGCTTGAGATAGGAATTATTGGTTACATATTGGTAAGTTCTAAATAATGTCTACTTTTCCATATTGATTAGAAGTTGTCGAATTTTTCGACCTGTTGCAGCTGATATACATTTTTCTTCTCTTTTTATAATGGAGCAATGGTAATGCAAAGTTAAGTTCTAATAGATTAGTATATTAGTTAGTGGAGTTTTAGAGTATCTAGAATTAGTTTATAATACATAATGCTAAGTAATTTAGACCTGATTAAATCATGCAAAATTAATTAAATACACATATAAAGATCTCATTAAAAAAAATACCAGGTTTTAATATGCTTACAAATGACTAATATAACTTAATTATTTATAATAGGATTCTAATCCCATACTAGGACAAATTACCTTTTTCCTGAACAGTTGTAGATACTGTTAGATAAGGAATACAGTTCATAATAGGATTCCAATCCCATACTAAGAAAGGTTATCTCTTAGTATGGGATAAAAGTCCTAATAGGTTAGTATATTAGTCAGTAGAGTTTTATGGTATCTAGAATTTGTTTATAAATTATAGAGTTCCAAGTAATTCAGACCTGATTAACTCCTACGAAATTAATCAAATACATATATAAAGATCTCATTAAAAAATTAGGATTTAAAATGCTTAATTATTCTTAATAATAGGATTCTAACCCATACTAGGACAAGTTAACTTTTTACAGGACAATTGCAGATAATGTTGGATATGTAGTAATCTGAGAAAAAACTATAAAAGCATAATGTATCTCCCAAAAATGCTCAGATCAAAATCTTTGCAAAAATCGCAACATCTCTTAGGTATTGTCTCTTTTACTCATCCTTTCATCTTCTAGAATTACACAAAAGTAAAGATATACTAATTCCTAAAGAGAAACATAATCATAATCCTTATAATTTCTCTCCGAACCCCCCTCTCTCTCTCTCTCTCACACACACACATACGCGCACACACACACACACACACACACAATCTCATAAGAAAGCTTAACTACTTATGGATCTCTCTTTCCCAGTGTTAGTACTCTGCTTAGAATCTGGATATTTTACCAAGCTGTGTGTATTGTAAATGCTAATTAAATCATGGGCTTAGCTAAGACAAAGGATAAATTGCAGCAATAAATCATTTTTATGTCTTTAACCTTTGTTTTGTTCAATTTCAACAACTACATGCATTATTATTTTTCTTTACATTCTTCCTTTGGTTGTTATGGATAACGCTAAGTTGTACAATCGAAGGAAAGCAAATGGCTGCAGAATGGACCAAACTCTCAGAGATAAAGGCTGACAGAGATGACTGAACCATCAAAGTTAGGATGACGAGGATTTGGGATGAAGTAAGTACAATTATATGATTTCAGGAAAATCTACAGCACGTATTATTGCGAAACAACCAAAGGCGCACATTCTTACCACAATTCAAAAAAGAAAACATCTACATGATTTCCAACTTCAAGATCGCAGAGGCAAAGGGAACACACATGCCATTACCAAAGCAGGATACGGTCATCACTTTGTTCCATGCAACTAAAGTACAGCACCTCAAGCAAGATGTCAAATCAATGCCTGAGCATAACTTTGCACTTATGAACTATGACGAGCTACACAAACGAGCAATGATGTCACATACCTCACAGGTAAAAAAAACTTAAGGACTCAATTAGACCTCTTTCCCTATCAGAATAGTTGCATATGATTCAATTTTACTGCATATTATCTAGATGTCATTGGTATTCTATCAAAGGTCTTTGACATTGAAGACTTTGGCATCAAGCCTTAGAGGACCAAACCACTTTTCAAGAAGGATATCCACTTGACAAACAAAAGGTAATGGAATCGCTCTTAGACATGATATGTACATTAGAACATCCGCCATAGCTATATACATATGTATTATTTGTGACTGGCATGATAGGGGGAATTGAAAGTAACACTTTGTTCGGAGCAAGCCTTGGAATTTGAAAATATTCTAAAGAAGCAAACAACTACCGAAATAGTACTTATTGTCTGTGATTGTACAGTCAAAGAATTCAATGGTTAGGCGTCTTTCACTCAGTTTTTTTTCTTTAAATATAACAGTTCTTTTGTTCCTTACCTGATTTCCCTACACTTGGATCTTATGTGGAACGAAGATTTATGCAATAAGGGGATTGCAACCTTTATCCAATGCTTTGATGTGGGATACTATACTGTCTCAATCCTTGAATCACAATTCCTACTCGATGGAATAATACGTTTAAATTGCAACAATTGGTGCCCAACTCGAAAAGACATGTGCTGCAACGATATTGGACTTTTATACGTAATGAATTGGGAGAAGATTTCGCACGCATGGAGGTTAACCCCTGAAGAGGAAAGATCAATTGATTGTCTAATGTGCAAGATTGATCTTGTAATGGATAGGTTCTTGGAGAATAAACATACATTTGCCCTTTAGTATACAACTGATGAGATATTTCCTTAATTCTTATATCTTACTCTTATGTCTCACAACTTTAATAGAAATAAGATCCTCAGTACTGTGGTTCTTATTTATTTCAATTCCTATACTAAAATTATATTTTTATATTGGAACTTCAAGCTTCAAACAAACATCGTATCCTTTGCATTACATACAAACATACATGTTATTTTCTTCAATTCTCAGAGTAAAATTTTATTCTTATATTCGGAACTTCAAGCTTCAAACAAAACATCATATCATTTACAGTACAAACATACATGTGACGAAGACATTTTATGCAACAAAAGGTATCTAAACAAAATCAAACTTAATCTTTTTACAACTATATCATGAACTAACCCGAGTTTGGCTCGGGTTCTTGAGCTAGTATATATAACGTGTGCACAACGTCCAGCTAAAAGGATGCTTTGAAAATAAAGTTTCGGAGGAACTTCGGGCGAGATACACATTGGGTATGCTCCAGTTTGAATAGTACTACACGTTTTCAGCAAGGATATTAGACGGTCAATGCCAAAAGTCAAAAGCACCACGTAAACAATCCTTTGGAAAGCTAGGCAATTTTGGATGCATTGTGAATTCTGAGCAACTCTGGACATGATAATTGAACCCTATCCGACAAACTATTGTTTGCCACCCAAACTGATGATTTCTTGCTGCAAATGATATCTAGGAGGAAAGGTATTCTCTCTCTCATCCTGGGGCCCTTATCTGTAATGCCTACATAAGCTGAGAAACCTAGGCTCATGCATTCCAAGCATACATTGGAACAAGTTCCATGGAGCAAAACTGGTCTCATTTTCGTTTTTGTATCTTCATTTCTCCTTCTTCTCCTCCTTTCAAAGCTCATTCTGTGTAAGACAATGCCACACAAAAACCTTCCCCACAGCCCACCGTCGTATCCAAGAATAGGCCATCTCCACCTTATAAAAGAACCAGTCCACCAAGTGTTACAGCAACTTTCTTACAAATATGGTCCGATATTCGCCCTTCGATTTGGTTCCTCTCCCCCCCCCCCCCATTCTTGTTATATCCTCTCCAGCGGCAGTTGAAGAGTGCTTCACCAAAAATGATATCATTTTCGCGAATAGGCCTCACCTTCTTATGCGCAAGCATATTGACTACAATTACACCTCAATGACGGCTGCACCTTATGGACCACACTGGTGTAACCTTCGTCGCTTTATTACACTAGAAATCTTCTCAACCGCTAAGCTCAACACATTTTTGAGCATTCGACAAGAAGAAATGAGATCACTAGTGAAAAACTTGTTCCGCGATTCGCAACAAAGCTTTGCCAAGGTGGAAATGAAGTCCAGGCTATCTGAGTTGTCATTCAACATTATTATGAGGATGGTTGCGGGCTAGCGATACTTTGGAGCTGAAGTGGAGGATAATGAGGAGGCTAGGGTATTCCGCGGAATTATAGAGGAGGTTTTTGCGTTAGGTGGGGCATCAAACCCTGGGGACTTTTTGTCCCTTTTGCAGTGGATTGATTTTCAGGGTTTTGAGAAGAGGTTAATAAGATTGAAGGAAAAAGCTGACAGGTTATACCAAGGTTTGATGATGAGCGTAGAAACAATAAAGAGGGAAAGAACAAGACAGTGATTGATGCCATGCTGGCTTTGCAAAATACAGAACCTGAAAACTACCCCGACAATATTATCAAAGGCAATATATCGGTGTGTTCACATGAAACTATGATCTAGAAAGAAACATTTTGAACGATACATATATGAATTTTTGCACAATCCGTTATTGGCGATACAATTCTGTAGAGCCTTGTAGACTAAAAAGATGACGTGACCCTTATGTCAATGGCGAGAACAGTGTGCACTCATAGTAAATCATTTTAAGCTGTGAAATTTACACTAGTCTGGAGGTGGCAGTACTAGTGTGCATCGTATATTGACTATGTCTCCGGCAGACCACCCTTCTACCCTTTCTTTTTCTTTGTTTTGGTTTTTGCATAATGTCAGTTCATGTAATGTTCTCCAGGACCTTAAATTGATAGAATCCTGGGGCATACCTAACTTACCTAAATGGTTATGCTGTATTGTACACAACCAAGGGGGAATTTTTTTTAGTATACTTTAGCTAAACATATAGGATGTGCAAATTAATGCATCTGAGCACCTTTCTACGTGTTTATTTTTAGAAGAAACTTAAAACAAATCGTTCTCTCTAAAGTAATAAATCAAGACTCATATTCGGCTTCCATTCTAACCTCATTACATTTTTTATCTTGCGCAGACAATTCTCCTAGCCGCCGGCACAGATACCTCAGCAGTTACAATAGAGTGGGCATTGTCGCTTTTAGTCAACCATCCAAAGGTTTTAGAGAAGGCCAGAGCCGAGCTCGACAGTTATGTTGGCCAAGACCGTTTGGTTGATGAACCAGATCTTCCAGAGCTGCACTATCTCCAAAGCATCGTCAATGAGACAGTTCGGTTATTTCCAGCAGCACCCCTTCTGGTGCCACACGAGTCATCAGACGACTCCACAGTTGGAGGGTTTGATGTGCCACGTGGAACAATGTTACTGGTCAATGCATGGGCCATGCACAGGGACCCTGCGGTATGGGATGACCCCACAACTTTCAAACCGGAGAGGTTCGACGGCGGGGAAAATGGATAACACAAGTTTGTACCATTTGGAATGGGAAGGAGGCGGTGCCCCGGGGCTGGGCTCGCCAATCGCGTGGTGGCCTTAGCTTTGGCAGCAATGATTCAATGCTTTGAATGGGAGAGGGTTAGTGAAGAGCTGGTGGACATGTCTGAAGGCGTAGGAATCACCATGCCCAAAGCTTTGCCATTGGAAGCTATGTGTGGAGCACGTGGGCAAATGATTAGGGTTCTTTTGGAACTATGAGTGCTGTTTGATTTTTTTTTTTTTCCTTTCCAAGTAGATTTATGGGTTTTGCTATTGTACAAAGGAGAATAAAAGAGAGATTGCGGTTAGTGTTCCTTCAATATTACTTTTTTTAAACCAAGTATCTTTCACATTTAATCTTGAAACCAAAACGTATTGAAAGTCTAATTAGTTACAATAGAGATGATCCAAAATTCACAGCCTAGATCCACAAACGAACAAAAAAATAGAAAGGCTATTTATGTGTCTGAATCTACAGAATGGACATAAAACAAGAATAGATATCATTAGATTCACAATCTAGATGCGTATGAGAAAGAAGGTCCACATTCACAGAACATGAAAAAGATGGTGAGATGTGTTAAAATTAACTGATTTGACATAAAAATCGAAAAGACTTGCATCCACATTCATTGGTTGGATGTAAAAAAGTGGGTCCAAATTTATAGACCAAATAAAAGAAAGATAATTGATGTATCCAAATTCATAAACTTGAGGGAAAACTAAAAAACACGGCATCTAAGATTCATAGACTAGATGCAAAATATAGACAAAAACCGGTGTATCTAGATTCATGAATCTAATAAAATGAACATCCAAATATAACACGATCAATATTCAGATAAAAATTATCATAGGTGAAGATATAATTGTTGTAGGTGCAAACAAAATTACAACGGGCGCAATTATGTCGATAATAGGTGCAGGCGAATCTGCACGAACTCAGAAAAAAATATGGATAACGTTATGGTCGGTCATAATTACAGTGGCACGTGGGGGTAGGGGGACACCTATGGGCCAATGACTACCTGCTTCTCCATCAATTTTTTATTTTATATGGTATATTTTATCCCCAATCAAAGTAGCTCCCACCTAAAAATTAAAAAAAAATATATGCTTAAAGCAAATATATTTCTTGTTATTCTAAATGTTAAGCTACCTCAAAATTCTAAAGATAGTTAAAAAAAATATCTTTTTTTGGTCATTTAAAATGACAAACTCATACTCTCTCATTTCCATATAAATCGATTTTTTTTTTTTTTTGCCAAAAAAAAAAGTCCACACGTAAAGTCAACACAAAACATCAATTTCATTCTTTACTGTCTTCAAAACCTTTCTGTTTCCAAAGCTTGAATGCCACATAATAGACATAGCACATCGTCTCCTTGGTCCTCTCTGGCCTCACGCCCCCATTGCCATGACCCACTGCCTTTACTGGCCGGTACACCTCTGTCTACTGGCACCATAATTGGATAGACGGTAGATCCAATCACGGTATGATAGTTGAAGTCATGGTGTATTGCACGATTCATCTATTCGTCATTTCCTTTGGCATCGTCGATTCGTCGTGGTGTACTGCTCTAATATAGTGATCAGTTATGCTCTCGTCAGATTTTCTTTCCCAAAATCTCAGTATGTATCTCACCTAATTTTCTCCACCATATCCCTTTAGCCTAAAAATCACGAAGAACCCTATTTTTTTCCCCCAAATACAAAGCCACCATCCTTCCACAAATTACTGGAGTTGCTCTACCTCCTCCATGCAAAGTTGAAAACCCTAATCGTCTGATCCACTTTGAAAGCACTGTCATGAGTTTCTTAGATAGATTGGGTTGAGCACTGGCATGAAATTCTTAGAGTGGGCTAAGCATGATCTGGTCTTTATAATTAGGTCTATCCAGCCCACCCAAGCTACAGTCCAAATTGCAATTGCTGCTCATGGGTGTTGGGTGTATATGTTTCAGATTGATAGTTTGACAACTTTTGTTATAATTTCTCTCTTATAGATTTGGTGCCCTCGTTTAGAGACTTTTCAAGCTCTGCCACTACAAAATTGTAAATATGAAGCAAACTTTGTCAAACAAGAAACATAAGGCTGCCGCCAAAGTTATAAAAGCTTAAAATGATTGTCAAACATTGTTCTCTTCTCCTCGGATATCATAATGATTAAGTTATGGTTTATGCTGTTAAAAAATGAACCCACTAATGTATGTCATGCCTTAAAAAGGTTGAAATCAATTGTGGATGAGAATCACTACAAGAAAATTTATCTTTAGCGACGAAGGTCTTACTATTGCTAAAAGTGTCGCTAAACATTTTCAGCTACGGAAACATCCGTCCCTGAAAATATTAACGATGGACATTTAGCGACGGGTCAATACCGACAGATTTTACGTCGCTAAAAAACTTTTTTAGAATTTTTAATTTCTGACGAATTTTAGAAATAAAATTAGCGACGGGTTTACGTTCATCGCTAAATATTTTTTTTTTAAATAGCTTTTATGGTTTTAAGCAACAAAAATATTCTGTCGCTAAAAGTCACTTTTACAGACAGACTGAAAAGTTCCTCAAAACCTAAAATAGCTTCTCTTTTCTCCCACACCGTCGCTTTTATCTCTCTCTCTCTCTCTCTCTCTCTCCCCCGCGTTGTTGCTGCCAACACGCCGCCGACCACCTTTCCCGACGTTACTGCGAACACGCCGCAGGCCGCCTCTATCGCCGTCAATCTTTCCCCCTTCATCCTCACCACCATTCTCGCGATCCCCCTCCACCCCCACCTCCATCACGGCCCACTGACCCATTACCCCACCGCCCATCGCCGCAACCCTGGTGATGAGCCATTGCATCCCCGGCCACCCGCCGCCCCACTTATACGTATTATTTTAATTAAATATTAGAATTTTTAATTTTAATGATAGAAATTTTTTTTGCGACATGTTAGAATTATTCTGATTATAGTAGACTAGAATTAGTTTTTATCATACAAGTTATTCTGATATTGAAGTATTTTTTTGATTTTCAAAATTATTGTAATGTGAAGTTCTCGAAATCGATGCCTTAACCCCTTTGATTGTAGTTGGGAGTCATATGGAAACTGAATCCCTCCAAGCGTATTTTGTCTTTGGATTATTCTGATTATAGTTAATTAAAATTATTTTTGTCATATAAGTTATTCTGACGTCAAAGTGTTCTTTCTGAACAAAGACATTGTTGTAAAATGAAGTTTTAAAAATTGATGCCTTAACCCCTTTGATTGATAGTTGAAAATCATATGAAAATTAAATCTCTCTACGCATATTTTGTCTTTGATAGAACGATGAGATTAAGTTCCGGGAGAAAAATGTGGGGCATGCTCCAGATTGAATACTACTATACAGTGAGCGACAACTCCCATGGAGCCTAAGCAATGAGCTCAGCTAAATGAAACGCAAGCCTACTGCTTCTAGTTTTTAAAGTAGTCGTAACCAGCAAGGATATTAGACAGTCAGTGCCAAAAGCCAAAAGTACCGAGAAAAGTATCCTTTGAAAAGCTAGGCAATTTTGGATGTCATTGTGAATTCTGAGCAAGGATACTAGACAGTCGCGCACGCTTTTTTTTCTTTTTTACATGACAAGGGTACGTAATTGAACGATTATGACAAGGTGAAAACCTATCCGACAAACTAATGTTTGCCATTCCTCTATAGCCACCTACACTATTGATTTCTTGTTGAAAACGATACCTATCAGGAAAAGTAATTAAGATCTCTCTCATCCTTTGCCCTTATCTGTGATGCCTACATAAAACAATGATCTAGAAAGAAACATTTCTTTACTATTCATATTCCACTTTTTAATTTGCCAAATTCATTGTAGGCAATATAATTCTTTTTTTACAATTCATGTTCCACTTTTTGCCGAATCCAGATTAGGAATATAATTCTATAAAGCGTTGTAAACTGAAAAAGATGGTGTGACCCTTATGTGATGTGCACTCATAGTAAATCATTTTAACCTGCGAAATTTACACTAGAGGTGGCAGTGTGCTCTATATATTCCATTCATTGATGTCTCCGCCCCTACTTCCTTTTCTTTTTCTTTGTTTTGGTTTTTGCTTGATTTAAATTATGTTTAGTGTTCTCAAGAGCGTTAATTGATAGAATACTGGAGAGCTGATGTAACCTACCTAACTTGTTAAGCTGTAATGTACACTACCCACTAGGAATTGTTTGAGAATATACTTTAGCTAAACATATAACCTGAGAAAATGAATGCATCTGAGCACCTTTCTCCGAGTTTATTATTAGAGGAAACTAAAAAACAAATCGTTCTCTCTAAACTTGTAAATAAATAAGAATCAGATTTGACTTTCATTCTAACCTCACTGCACTGTGACTTGCACAGTCAATGCTCCTAGCTGGCACAGATACTTCAGCAGTTACAATTAATGGAGTGGGCATTGTCGCTTTTTGTCAACCAACCTGAGGTTTTGGAGAAGCCCAGAGCCGAGCTCGAGAGTTATGTTGGCCAAGACCGTTTAGTTGATGAAACGGATATTCCTAACCTGCACTATCTCCAAAGCATCGTCAACGAGACACTTCGGTTATTTCCAGCGGCGCCCCTTCTCGTGCCATGCCAGTCATCAGACAACTCCACAGTCGGAGGGTTTGATGTGCCACGTGGAACAATGTTACTGGTCAATGCATGGGCCATACCCCGGGACCCTGTGGTATGGGATGACCCCACAACTTTCAGACCGGAGGGAAACGGAGCGCATAAGTTTGTGCCATTTGGAACAGGAAGGAGGGCGTGCCCTGGGGCTGGGCTGGCGAATCGTGTCGTGGTGTTAGCTTTGGCAGCCATGATTCAATGCTTTGAATGGGAGAGGGTTAGTGAAGAGCAGGTGGACATGTCTGAAGGTATAGGAATCACTGTGCCTAAAGCTTTGCCATTAGAAGCTACTAGTCCGGTCAAGAATCTCGTCCACGCACGGAACAGTTTATTAACGATTAAAATATCCTGCATAATTTTATCATTTTATGATTATTTTATTAAAGATAATTACTTTATTTTTAGGCTTGAACTTTCTTATCATAAAATAAATTAACCTTTCTGATCAAATATTAATAAGCAATGTCTTTATGCATATTCGCTAATTCTGATTTGGTAACTATATAGATGAACAAAAATTAAAAGTTTATTTAGTACAAAAAAGAAAAAGAAATCTACTAAAAAAAATATGTGGAGAACATATTGAGATCAATTTGCTATTGCATAAGACATTTTTATTATTTTCTATGTATCTTTTAAAAATAATTTGTACCTTTGAATGGGTTGCCCATAGCATTAGTTATATATTAGTTTAATTTTGATAGAGAAAATTTGGTCCATATATATTTGTTTATAGCATGTTATAAAGTTAATCAGCATAACTAATTAAGTAAGGATTTTGGCTTAGTAAGATTTAACTTCATATATAATAAGGTTTTTAATGTCAGTTTTAGTCTACATTCATCACAGCATAACAAATATTTTTTTAGATTTTATATGCTATTCTATTCAGAATTATAAAAGTTAACATAAAATTATAAATGGTATTTTGCTAATGCAGAATTTAAAATGCTTAATTGTTAATCACTCATAATAAAAGTACCATAAAAATTAGTTCAAAACATTTTCAACGTAAAATTAGTTCAATTCAAGAAATGCTCACATAATTAAGGTTTTAAATTTACCCTTTTTTTTCAATGTATCTTATAAAGAATCTGAATATTATGATATTTTTACATCTGACCAATGTGACTAAATAGGATACCGCAAAACTTTAGAGTAAGGAAATTATTGACCAAAATTTTTAACCAACATATTTATCAAGTTAGATTCATATTTAAATTTATAGAAAACTTAAATATGAATTTGAAATAGTACCTAATTTTTCTTATTAAATCTCTTAAGTAATTTTTGTTTTACAAGTTAATATTTCATGTTAGAGAGCCTTTTTGATATATAATATTCAAATAAAGTCATAATATGTTACTATATTGGTTTGAATATTTTGAATCAATTTTTGAATTGCATAAGGTATTGTATTTAAATGTATACTATCTTTGCTGATTTAATTAATTAAAAAACTAAGAACCCCATTCAAAATAATGTTTGAAGATCTAGCAATATTAATATGTTTAACATTAATTTTTGTAACTCTTATTATAGTAGAAACACAATGCAATGAGATGTCATAAGCTATCATTGCATTTCTTGTCTTAGTTATTAAATATTATAACTCAGGATTCCGAGTCAAGCTCGAGTAAGTTAATAAAATATTTTTAAAATCTACAAAAAGTGTATCAATGAATACCACATTTCAAGAAATAAAAAGAGATTAACATCTTATAAAAAAATCTACTTTTTTAAACTATAATTGCTAGTAAGAAATTTTTAATACTTTATTTATAACAGTTTTAAGTAACTTGTTAAGACTATATTATTATTATTATTATTATTATTATTATTATTATTATTATTATTATTAAGTTCTTTTAGTAGCCCAATCGGTAACATTTCAAAACAAAGTCTATTAGCATGAAAAGTTAGGTTAAGAGTTCTTTATCTTTGGAATCATAAACGTCATAGTCCATTCATGATATCCAGTAAAATTATTTTTTTGTCTCATACATATTTAAAATTGCAGTCTTGATTAGATGGTCATGTAATTGTTGAGGAATATTGTCATATATATATATATATATATATATATATATATATATATATATATATATATATATATATATATATATATGTTTGCTTTAGTTCCTCTGAACTGTAAGTTTAAAGAACAATTAGTAGATTGTGTTACAGTGTCGTTGCTAGATTTTTGCGTTCTTTAAGCTTTGCGGTACTATAATACAATTTACTTATTATTCTTTCAACTTACATTTGAAAAGAACTAAAGCAAACATATATGCCTATGCAATAATTACATTACAATCTAATCAAGGTTTTAATAGTCAAAATCAAAGCCTAATACGTAAAATATTTTTGTAGCAAAGAGTTTAAATATTGTACGATTGATTTTCTTGATTTATAAAGTTTACAAATATCGCGACAATTATAACTTGACTTTTTCAATAATAAATTGTAGTAAAGAGTGTGATTTATTTTCTAAATCCTTATATACAGGATATAACCAGTTTGGTGGTTATGAGGCCGTCTTATTTAAAATTACTGACTTATGTATTGTCTATTAAATCTATATATCACATTATTCATTTTTAACGATGACTATCTTATGTATATTATGTATATATCTATATATCTAAATAATGATAGTAAATTTAACTCAATTAGAATGCCATTTTTCTCACTTCTAAATTCAATATGTTATTTTATTTTTTCGATGTATGAATTTTTATATTCACATTAAAGAGTGGTTTTAAGAAATGTATTTGAGTTCTAAAATGTTTAGAATTAATTTTTAAATTACATAACCCTCATCATTCTTGTAAAATTAATCAAATTTAAAGATAAGTTACCTATCAAAATTCAAATAAATTGTTAGATCATTTTTTTAAGTCTCATAAGTTGTTTAATCTTTTATATTAGAAAAGACTTTCAAGTACATAATTATCAAAATGAAGCCTTAATAGATAAGTATATTGATTAGATTAAGTTTTAGAATGATTAGAATTGATATTTAAATTAAGTTTTCTTCTAAATCAAAAGTATTATTTTTATTTTTTTGTATATATGAGTTTTTATATTCATATTAGAGAATAGTTTTGGAGATACAATAGTAAATATTAAGTCCTAATAAGTTAGTATAATGCTAAGGTTGAGTTTAAGAATGATTAGAATTGGTTTTTAAATTAATTTTTTCTTCTAAATCGAAAGTTTATATATATACATATATATATATATATATATATATATATGAGTTTTTTTATTTATATTAGAGAGTTGTTTCGGAGATACAGTAGTGAATATTAAGTCCTAATAAGTTAGTATAATGATAAGGTTAAGTTCAAAAATGATTAGAATGAGTTTTTTAATTGTAAGGACATAATTGTCAAAAAGAAGTCTTAATAGATTAGTATATTGATTAGATAGAGTTTTAGAATGATTAAAATTAGTTTTTAAATTAATTTTTTCTTCTAAATAGAATTATTATTTATATATATATATATATATATATATATATATATATATATATATATAAGTTTTTATATTCATATTAGAGAGTAGTTTTGAAGACACAATAGTGACTATTAAGTCCTAATAAGTTAGTATAATGATAAGATTGAATTTGAGAATGATTAAAATTAGTTTTTTTTAATTTTTAGGACATAATTGTCGAAAAGAAGTTTTAATAGATTAGTATATTGATTAGATAGAGTTTTAGAATGATTAGAGTTAGTTTTTAAATTAAATAAGACTTACTAATAGAGAAGATAATTAATCTTAAAATAAGAATCTGATGACGTTTCGTATGAAGAAGCGATAATGTGTCGCGCAAATAAGTTATCAATGTCTTTCTCGCTTCGCTTATTATATATTATATAGATGTGTAGAGCACGAGAGCAAATGATTAGAATTCTTTCAGAACTATGAGTTTTGTTTGATTTTCTTTCTTCTTTCCAAGTAGATTCATGGATATGAACAAACTTTGGTTTCTACCTGGGTCGTATGAATCTTTCTTCAATCCCATGTATAATAATAATTAATAGTCGCTAAATGTTTCTAGCGACATTTCTTCTAGCACTTTCAATAACAATTATTAATAGCACTTTTTTAGCGTCACTAAATAAAAATCACTAGAAATATTTAAAAACAATTGATTGTCACTATTATAATGGGTAAGAGGAACATTCCTCCAGTAAGGGTAGCAGTCAATTTTTTTCCTAGGGATACTGCTATTGTACTCAGGTGAATAAAAGACAGGGCACAGTTAGTGTTCCTTCAATATTACTTGCTAATGTTATGGTCTTTGTTTCTTTACCTGTTGTTGCTAAAAATATGTTCCACGTATATTTCGAAACCCAAGCCTCGATCAAAATGAATGACCGTCGAGTGGGGTTCCCGGTGGAGAACTCTCCGATACTTAAGTCAGTTTGACTGAAAATGCTGGGTGTTCCCCAATTATTAAGAGTTATATCATTATCCATTGTACTCAGGTGAATAAAAGATAGGGCACGATTAATGTTCATTCAATAATATTGGCTAATGTTATTGAATTTTTTTGAACCAAGTATTCTTCACATTTGATCTTGAAACCAAAACATCTTGCAAGTCTAAGTTGTTATAAAATTGCTTGCTTTTTCATCATCATTTGCAGATAATCTTGTGAGTAACGTGTTATTGAGGTCACTCAAGCTTGTTAAATCTTAAGATAATAGTGTGGCATGCCGAGATTAGAGATCAAACATGAATGTGAGAATAAAGATGATCTAAGTTCACAGACTAGATGAGAAGAAAGGGCCTAATCCAGTGATGCCAAGGAAAGTGGGTTCGCAGTCAAAGTGGAGGTGCCACAAGGAATGCAGTCCGAGTCAGATGCCAATTATGTTGATGTGAGACACAGCAAGGGCGGAGCAAGGGCTTCACAGACATAGCCTAAGGGTGGCAGTGCTGCGAGGGCGATGGCGCAGGGTGAATACACGACGACAGTCACAGTTTGATGCTTAGGTCCAAAGTCAAGGTCCGGTATGTTTCTCTCTAGGATTCTAGAATGAGAAAGTGAAAAGTTTGAAAATGTCCAACTGTTAAAAAATGTCCAAGGGTCAGAAAATGTCCCAGCCTCAGAAAATGTCCAAGCTTCCTAAATGAATTCTCAAGACCTCTATTTAGAGTGGTTGAGATGATGATGTCATAACCGACACATGGCGCTCCCCCGAGAGTGACACGTCACCGGGGGGTCCACGGGTGTTGGTGCTCCACGGACTGTCGAATCGCATATACACCCGGCCTGTCCCGCACAACGTCGCTCTATCTGTCTGGAAAGACTGGCTCCCATAGTGTCAGTGTGGACAGAGAATCCCTTTGATCTAGCCACCACCAGTCCAAGCCCTTGCAGAGTCTCACAGCCTGGCGGCGGGGAAGACCCAACGCCTAACTGTCAGGCAAACTAGGCGCGATGCCCTCCAAAGAACTTCTCCCATCTCGGAGTGACCCGGGGGTCATAGTCCATAGGGGTGCCAACGAAAGCCCCCAGTGCCAGAGCACGTAGGCTAGTCAAGAAGACAACCTGGCAGAGATAGTGTCCCAGAGGAGTCGCCAATCTCGGGGGTGAGTCCTTGTGCTGGAGCACTCGGAGAGCGTCAATGTAGTATCCCAGAGGAGCCGTCTACCTGGCAAAAGGGGAGTTAAAAAGCTCCCTGGCGGATATAGTGTCCCGAAGGAGTCGTCTATTACGCAGGCCAAGGTAGCATCCCGGAGGAGCTGTCTACTTGGCGAAAGAAGAGTTGAAAAGCTCACTGGCGGAGATAATATCCCGGAGGAGTCGCCTATCCCCGCGGGTGAGTCCTTGTGCCAGAGCACTCGGAGCGCATCAAGGTAGCATCCCGGAGGAGCAGTCTACCCGACTGGCCGAGGTAGCATCCCGGAACAGCCGTCTACTTGGCAGAAGGGGAGTTGAAGAGCTCCCTGGCAGAGATAGTGTCCCGGAGGAGTCACCTATCCCTGCGGGTGAGTTATTGTGCCGAAGCACTCAGAACACAGCAGGGTAACATCCTGGAGGAGCCGTCTACCTGACTGGCCAAGGTAGCATCCCAAAGGAGTCATCTATCAGGCGGAAGAGGAGTTGAAAAGCTCCCTGGCGGAGATAGTGTCTCGGAAGAGTCACCTACCCCCGCGGGTGAGTCCTTGTGCCGGAACACTCGGAGTACGTCAAGGTAGCATCCTGGAGGAGTCGTGTGATACCCCGAACTTAGTTTTACCCGATTAATATTACTTTAGTGACAATTTATATGAGTGATGTTCTTTTGAGCTCTTAGTGACGTTTTGATTGAACAATGTTATCATGAATAATTTATAATACCAGAGCTAAAAAAAAGAAAAAAATTGGTGCAATAATGAAAGAAACGAAACCAACCCCGTGACTCTCGAGAAGTTATAATTAAATTAGAGTTATTATGTAAATGTCTAGGTCTTATTTGAATATTTTAGAGAGAGAGAGAGAAAGCTATGGAGAAAAATATGGAATTTTGATATGATTGAGGATTCTTTGGGGACAAAGAAACGAGGGAGATTTTGGAAAAGATTAAAAGAAAGCATTTTTGTAAATAAGCTAAACAAAAGAAAATAGGGAAAGAAAGAAGGGGAAAAAAAGAACAAAGGAAGAGAGATAAAGAAGGACAGCGGGACCGAGAAAGGGCAGCGCCTCTGGGCAACCCCCATCGCCGGCAACTCACAGTCACCGGTGGCAGACTCTGGTCGCATCCACCGAGCGCCGCTCCCATCTCCGGCATCCCTTTGCCGGCCAGCTCCATCACCGGTGATGAATTCCGGCATGCCTACGCTGAGCGCCGCTGCTTAACACCTCCAAGCAGCCATGCGATCGCCATTGTCGGCCACACCCAATTACCGGAGATCAACTCCAGGCAGTCGCCTTCACCACCGGAAGCTCCGTCAGATGCCTACATGCACCACCAACGGCACCAAATGCCGCGAACAGTAACTGTCCAATACCAACAGCACAGCACCGCCACCGTCCATTCCATAAGGCTTCGCCAGCGTCGTGCCGTACCCAACTCACCGCGTCACTGCTACCACCGCGGGACTCACCACTGGCCTTCCTTCACCGAGCCTCCGCAACCACTGTACCACAGCGATCGCACCGCTGCCAAGGCACCGCTACCACTACAAGCTGTAGTGCGATTGCTGTCGCCGGCAACCCAAATCGCCAACAATGCTTTTTCTCAGATCACGGCAGCCCTTCACCTGCAGTGAACTCCGGTGCCGCCACAGATCTGGACCTTCTTCATGTCGCCGGAACCATGCCGATTGTCGTCGCCGCTGGGATCTATGACCATGGCTAAAGAAAGAAAGAAAAATGATTTTGTGGAAGTGTTTGTGAATCAGGGTTTGGTGATGTTGTGATTTTGGTTTGGTGGGCAGCGGTGGCCTAACGACGGTGATTACATTGATTGTAGTCGGATTATATATGTGCAATGGTGGGTGTACAGTACCTGTGTTTGAGAGTTGTGCTGATTTTAGTGACTGAGCATTGGTGATTTAGCGAGAGTGTTGGCAGTGGATGAAATAAAATAAATTAGGTGGATTTGTGAGTGCAGCGGGTGGGTGTTTGGTGCGTGTATTTGGGCATGTTTGTAGGGGTGGCTGATGGTGTGAAATAAAATGTGAATGGGGATATCGTGTATGCATGATAGCGCGTGTTTGATGTGTGTATTGGTATAATGTGTGGTGCAGATACTGTACCGTAATGGTTAGGTGTTTGTGGGTCGACGGGTGTGTGTACGGTGGGTGCGTGAGCATGCTTGTATGTGCGTGAATGTGTACTGTGTACAATATGTATATACAGAGGGTGTCTGTATGTAACAGGATACAATAGTTTTGTGTGCATAGTTTTGTGGGCTTTTTCTTGGACAGGGAAGCGCAAAGGTTGTGAGAATATAGAAAAATGGAATGGTTAGCGTGAACTCTAGAGATTAACTGAGTACTATTTAGCGTAAGGTTAATTAGTGGATTGTTAAATTTGGGTTAATTAAGAGATGTTTGGCAACGGTGATGTAACGCCGAGAATGACATGGTGAACTAGACACGATATTGGACAGGAGTGTAAAGTTCAGGCAGTTGAATGTGGCATTGAGTAGCTTGAAGACATGTTCAACGGGGATGTTGTGACTTGAACGCCAATGCCATGGGTTATAGTAAAGCTCAGAACATGGAGATGAAAAGAATGGGGTGAGAACTCGGATTTGCTAAACAAAGCTTTTAATGATTTATTTCTCGTTACAAATCGGACCAGCATGTAAATGATATCTTTCTTAAAAATTGTGATGGAACTCGGATTTGAAATAATTAGTGCAAGTGAGATGTCTTGTACTTAAAATTTTCATGAATATTGAAGAGCTTGAAAACTATCAAAATGGGGTGAGAATGGTTTGACATCAATTGACGAGTGATTGTGTTTACGATGAACCAAAAGGTCTTTTTGTTTATTCGATTGTTGTGCCCCATATCCACGGAGGAAAGTTAGATTTCGGGCCCTGGTCAATGGGGCTTGTACATTGATGCACAGTACTATTACGCGTGGTTCACAGCATCCACAGAATTATTTATTTCGGATGTAGAAGGGATTTCGGGCCCTAGTCAGTGGGGCCTGTACGCTGACCGCATCATATCCTTTTCAAAAATATATCAAACGGCGCCGGAATACCACGAAATTTTAGATACTGAAGCATCTCAGTACTTTTAAGTCACTGTAAAATTCTAGGCTAAAAATAATCTTGTTTACTATGCTAAATAATTCAAAAACTTGTCTTGAAAAATAAAATTGTTAGAGACATTTTTCATGTCCTGGAAAAATCTAAGAAAATTTCACGTCGAAGGTTTTCCAAAATTAAGGGGAGTTTTTGTTTTATATTTTGCCTAAATATGTTCAAAAATGGCATTTAAAAATAGTTTAGTAAACTATTGTAATAGTAGTGCGTTACGCGATTGCCGATCGAGCGTTAACTGCTAACGATGCTAAAAATAGCAAATGACTTTAAAAACTTCCAAAACTACCTTATGTTAGCTATATAAGATTATTGTAGGACTTTTAGAATTTAATAACTTAATTTTTTATTTTAAAATGCACCGAAATCTCTTGTTCGAATAAAATTAGTTAGCACGCTACCCAAGCTCCGAAAAATCTAAAATTCTCCCCGTGCGTAGATATTTCAAAACAAATATAGGTTACTCCGTTGAGTGTTGTCAAAATAAAGTTTGAGATATATCTAAAAAATTAAGAAAGAAAGTGCTAAAAAAAATAGTCCCCTTTAGCGACACTTTTACGCTCAAAATTAAACTCCCAACTCTTCCCCTCCCCCTTTCTACCCAGACCATTATCTTCACACCAACACCCACGTACCCAGCCACCTATAGCCCCATTCAAAAACCCAATGTCTCATTCCACACTTACTACACACTACATTTGTAGCCAACTAATATACACATGCATATATTCATATGTACATAATCAATTTCTTCAATTCACTGCTGAACCATTCCTTCTCTTTCAATCGCCCAAACATTTTCCATTTCTCTCCAAAGCTACTGCCTCACGGCAGTAGCTTTATTTCCATTCCAACCCTTCTTCTCTTCTCTTTCTTTTCATCACATACCTAAACAACACTCTCATAACCCATGTCTTGACAATACATACGCATCTGCATCTTCATTTTGCACCCAAGTTCACTCACATGATATAACATATGTAATACAAAACACAGTACTCACACCCCTTTCTTAGCAGCTCACGGATACACACCCACTTACTCACGCATATTCACACACAATCACAAGTGACACATACACACAGCACCATGGCTACATGCCCACATGGCTGCTCACTATTCCTTCTCACATATACACACTCATGCAAACACCATCACTAAGGGTCACAAACCAATACACATACAACTCAATTTCCTATAAATCCCCACCATCTTTTTCAACCCACAACAACAGCATCAACCTATACTTCACGAAATACCCAACATAAGCACACACCCGCTACTGCCTCATGGCAGCCACCCCCAATCCAACACTACACACCTTCATTCACACACTATTTCACACGCCTTACACCCCACAATCTATACACTAATGACATAGGTTCTCCCTTTCTTTTGCACCTCTACACACACACAATACCCCACACAAAACCTCGCACAATTGCTGCCCCTTGGCAGCCCCATTACAGCAGTCCCCCATTTGCTTTTTACACCTTCGCGCACACACAAAAGCACCACAAAACACCTCACACGACTGCTGCCCTTTGGCAGCCCATTACAGTAGTCTTCACCTTCCTTTCATACCTTTGCATACATGCAAAAACACCACAAAAATCCACGCAGCTGCTGCCCTTTTACACCTTCACAAACACACACAAAAACACCACAAAAGTTTCATAAAGTTGCTGCCCTTTGATAGCCCTATTACAGTGTTTCCCATCCCCTTTTCTTTCCACACTTAAGCAGTCCCTAACGCGCCATTACGCAGGCCACAACACCGCGCCAACAGTCCCTTTCCTGGCAGTCCTCGCGACATCCCTTTCTTCTCTCCTTTCCACCTTGCGCACACACAAAATCACAGTAGTAGTAGCAACCCCTTTGCTTGTTGTTTCCCCCCTTCCTTTGAACCCCCTTCATGCATACAAACACCCCTAGCACTGCCAAAACAGCCTTCGCATGGATGTCCTTGGCAGTCCTCTTTTTCTCATGCCGTTACCCGCACTTCACCAACAACACAGCCCCATCACGCACAGGTGCCATGTGCTGCTTCTCATCCCTTTCTCCTTCACACATAACTACATTGCACAATTAAGTCCCACCATGGCTGCCACCACATGGCAGCCCCTCTACACAGCCAAAATACTTACATATCTTGTCAAATACATATGCATTACACTCAGAAAAATACAGCAATCAACCTCTCACGACTCCCCTTCCAAATTAGCATAACAACCCATTTAAATTATTCATTTTGATGGCTAAATAGGCAAGGGATCTTACCTGGGATTTTCAGCCCTCAAGCTCTTCTTCTTCTTTTTCTTCTTCTTCTTCTTCTTCTTTTTCTTCTTCTCTCTCTCTCTCTCTCTCTCTCTCTCTCTCTCTCTCTCTCTCTCTTCTTCCTGAATTTTCACGTAAAATAGTCCGACTGACCCATGAAGTATGTGCATATATATATAACAAACCCTAGGTTATAGAATTACAACAACCCCCCCTCCCTACCAATATACGAGCCATTTAAATTCTACTCGGCACTTTATTGTTATAAAATGTCCATTATATTTATTTATGAAAGATGGTGCATTAAAAGAACTTAATGGTTTATTATCTACCCCGGTTCACTAATTTGTTACGAACACCTGTTAACAAGGTCTATACCTTAACTATAAAAAAAAAAATTGTCGCTAAAGATTTCAATCACTATTAATAACATCTGTTAACGTTAATTTATAACTTTGATTTTAAAGTTGTCGCTAAAGATTTTAGTGATAGTGTCTCCCCAGATTTGATACTATAAGCCGCTCAAAATAATATACCAATGCTAGGTAATAGTTCGTCGCTAAAAGTTTTAAGTTGTTAAAAGTATTTTTTTTTTTTGGGTTCGGGGTATTACAGCCCTGCGTGGGTGGGGCCCTGCGTGGGTGAATGTTATTGTTTAAATTTGTAGAACCTAATTTGATATTTCACCCCCAATAGTTTACTAAGATTTAAAATTAATGGTTTAGTTACTCTGACAGTTGATGGATTATTTAGTTACTCTGACAGTTGATGAATTATTTATTGAGGTTGAGGACATTATTATCTTAGTGTTATCGATCGATTGAGCGTTAACGTTCCGAAAAATTTTGGAATGTTACATTCAAAGCTCATAATTAGTCTAATATTCACTAATTCGTCTTGCTATTCATCTAAATTTAATCAACTATAAAAATAATATATTTCATATTGAGTCTTATTAGAAAAAAATTATCCGTGTATATTCGATTACAACAAGTTTTGTAAAATTACCTAAAACAAATTCACTACTCAAATTTATTAAAAATAAATTTGACAAAATGACAAAATAATATCTAATATTTTCATAATGTGTGTGTGTGTGTGTGTGTGTGTGTGTGTTTTGTTTCTTGTAAGATGCTAGTAATGATAAAATTAAATTCATGAAGATGATGTGTCCTTATTTTAAAGTGTTGGAATTATTTTCTATATCTTCAACTACTTTTCACCAAGTTATAGCTTTTATATCTACTAAGTGTACTCATAGGTTTTTTTTTAATGAAAAACTTAATTAAGTATAAGTAAAAGTCTTTTCATTGATCATAAGGCACTGTGCAAACACGAATTGGTTAATTTTTTTTTTGTTTTGTAGAATACGAAGATATATTTTACATTTTAAAGATTTTAAATGTTCTGAAATATAATAATTAAGAATTTTGTTGATTTAATTATACCTTTTTTCTAATACATGCACAGTCATTTGTTGTTTGTTACTCAATTTTTTATTTTAATCAAAAAGATTCTAAAAGCTACTATACTATACTATACTATATTAACAAATCATTACATTATTTTTATATTTTTTAAAAAAATAAATAATTATTACATTATTTTTATTGTTTCAATCTCAATTTTAGCATCATCTTTTTTCTCTCTTCTAAATCTAATATGTTATTTTCATTTTTAGAATATATGAATTTTGTTATTCATATTAGAGAGTGTTTTTAAGGATGCAATAGTCAAAACTAAGTCCTAATAAGTTAGTTCGTCAATCTATTTTAGAATATTTAGAATCAATTTTTCAATTATATAAGACTTAGTAATATGAAAACTAACTTTTCAAGAGATAAGAACCCTATCTAAGATAATATTTTCAATTGTAACATCATTTTTTCCTTTTTTAATCTAGTATGATATTTTTCATTTTTAAAATTTATGAATTTTTATGTGCATATTAGAGAGTGGTTTATAATGGTACAATAGTTAAAATTAAGTATTAGTAAGTTAATTCATCAGTCACTTTGAGTTTTAAAATATCTAGATTTTTTTTTCAATTATAGAAGGCCTACTAATATGGGAATTAACTTATCAAGAAATAAGAACCTCATCCAAGATAATATTCTTAATTGTAACATCATTGATTTTCTCTTCTAAATCTTCTATGTTATTTTTGTTTTTAATATATAAGAATTTTTATATTCATGTTAGAAAGTGGTTTTAAGGATACAATAATCATAATTAAGTCTTAGTAAGTTAGGTCATCAATCAGTTAGAATTTTAGAACGTTTAGAATTTATTTTTTAATTATATAAGGTTTTGTAATATAGAAAGTAACTTATCAAGAAATAAGAATCATATGCAAGATAATATTCTCAAATGTAACATCATTTTTTTTCCTATTCTAAATCTGGTAATTTTCATTTTTAATATAAGAATTTTTATATTCATATTAGAGAGTAAGTCTTAATAAGTTATTTCATGAATCAGTTAAAGTTTTAAAACATTTAGAGTTAGTTTTCAATTTTATAAGGCTTAGTAATTCGAAAATTAAATTATCAAGGATAAGAATCCATTTAAGATAATATTCTCAATTGTAGAATCAATTTTTTCCTCATAAATCTAGCATATTATTTTCGTTTTTAAGATATTTGAATTTTATATTATATTAGAGAGTGGTTTTAAGGATACAATAGTCAAAATTAAATTCTAATAAGTTTGTTCATGAACCAGTTAGAGTTTTAGAACATTTGAAATTAGTTTTTCAATTATATAACACTTAGTAATATGAAAATTAAGTTATCAAGAAATTAAAACCCTATCCAAGATAATATTCTCAAATATAACATCATTCTCAAATTTAGCATCAATATTTTTTTAACATTTAAATCTAGTATATTATTTTTATTTTTAAGATATATGAATTTTATATTCGTATTCTATAGTGGTTTTAAGGATACAATAGTCAAAATTAAGTCTTAATAAGTTAGTTCATGAATCAACTAGAGTTTTAGAACGTCTAGAATTAGTTTTTCAATTATATAAGGCTTAATAATATGAAAATTAACTTATCAAGAAATAAGAACCACTTAGTTAGTTATTTTTATTTTTAAGATATATGAATTTTATATTCATATTAAAGAGTGGTTTTAAGGATACAATCGTTAAAAGTAAGTCCTAATATGTTAGCTCATGTATTAGTTAGAGTTTTTAAACGTTTAAAGTTAGTTTTTCAATTATATAAGGCTTAATAATATGAAAATTAACTTATCAAAAAATAAGAACCACATCCAAGATAATATTCTCAATTGTGGCATCATTTTTTTCTCTTCTAAATTTAGTTAGTTATATTTATTTTTAGGATATATGAATTTATATTCATATTAGAAAGTGGTTTTAAGGAATAATTAAAATTAAGTCTGAATAAATTGGTTCATCAATTCGTTAGAGTTTTAGAACATATAGAATTTGTTTTTCAATTATATAAGGCTAAGTAGTATGAAAATTAACTTATCAGGAAATAAGAACCCAATTCAAGATAATATTCTCAATTGTAGCATCATTTTGTTTCTTCTAAATCTTGTATGTTATTTTTGTTTTAATGATATATGAATTTTTATATTCATATTGAAGAGTGATTTTAAGAATGTAATAATCAATTTAAGTCTTAATAAGTTAGGTCATCAAACAATTAGAGTTTTAGAACGTTTAGAATTTTTTTCAATTATATTAGGCTTAGTAATATGAAAATTAATTTATCAAGAAATAAGAACATCATCCAAAATAATATTATCAAATGTAGCATTTTTTCTCTTCTAAGTCTAGTAGGTTATTTTCGTTTTTAAAATATATGAATTTTTATATTGATATTAGAGAGTGATTTTAAGTATATAATAATCAAAATCAAATTCTAATAAATTAGTTCAAGAATCAGTTAAAATTTTAGAACGTTTAGAATTAATTTTTCAATTATATAAGACTTTATAATATGAAAATTAACTTATTAAGAAATAAGAACCTCATCAAAGATAATAATTCAAACCTTTAACGACACTTATAATAATTATAATTTTATTTTACATTGAAAATATAATGTGATGACGTGTCAAGCAAAGAAGTCATATCTCTGTGATGATATCTCGCACAAACAAGTTTTCGTTTCGTATATATATATATATATATATATATATATATATATATATATATATATATATATATATATATTCACAGTTCACAGACTATAGATCCACAAACGAACAAAAAATTAAAAAGGCTATTTATAATGTGTCTCAATCTAAAGATTGGACATAAAACGAGTATAGATATCATTACATTCGCTGTCTAGATGCATATGCGAAAGAAGGTCTGCATTCACAGGACATGACTGATGTTTTAAAATAGATGTATCCCGATTCATAAACTTGACCTAGAACTAACAAAGATGACATCTAAGATTCATAGACTAGATGCAAAATATTGGCAAAAGTACTGGTGTATCTAAATTCATGAATTTAATAAAATGAACACTAAAATATAACATGATTAATATTCAGACAAAAATTGCAGCAGGTGAAGATATAATTGTTGCAGGTGCAAACAAAGTTACAACGGGTGCAATTATGTCAATAATGGGTGTAGGTGAATCTGCACGAACTCTGGAAAAAAAATTAGACTATGTTACGGTGGATCAAAATTACAGTGGCAGAGGGAGTTGGGCATACCTACGGGCCGATGCCCACCTCCTTCTTCATGATTTTTCTATTTTCTATTGTATATTTTATCTCCAATAAAATAGTTCTCACCTAAATTTTTATATATATATATATATATATATATATATATATATATATATATATATATATGCTTAAAGCAAATATATTTCTTGTTATTTCAAATGCTAAGCTACCTCAAAATTCTAAAGATAGTTAAACATGTATTTTTAATAATTTAAAATGCCAAATTTTTACACCCTTCGTCGGACATAAATCAATTGCTTTCTTTTGCACGTAAGTTAGGAATTTAGGTTATATATTATATGTTTTTCACTCTAACCTTTAGAGAGAGAAGGGATGAAAGTGGGCCAGGATTGTAAATGAGTTAATGGATATAAAATATGAAAAGAAAATAGAATAAAAAAGTGTAATAAAGTGAGTCAGGAAAGAGAAAATGATTTGGTGAAAAGCTAAATGTGGAGAGAGAAATAAAATAAAAACCATAAAAGAGGGTAAAAATGTAAAAATACCTATAGAATCTTTCTTAATTTGCAATTTTTGTGGGATGACCCAAATAGAAAATTAAATATGATCAATTTATGTGGACGAAGGAAGTACATATTAACCCAAAAAAATGTAAAGTTAACACAAAAAATAAATTTAATTCTCTAATGTCTTCAAAGCCTTTCTGTTTCCAAAGCTTGAATGCCACATAATGGACTAAGCATATTGTTTTCTTGGTCCCCTCACCGGCCTAACGCCCTCACACTGCCTCCACCAACCGGTATGGTCCACCTCTGTCCACCGGCGCCAAAGTTAGGTAGACGGTAGATCTAATCACGGTAGGACTGTTAAAGCCGTGGTGTATTGTTCGTTTCATCGATTCGTCATTTACTCTAGCATCGTCGATTCATTATGGTGTACTGCTTTGATGTAGTGATCAGTTATGCTCTCATCATATTTTCTTTTCCAAAAATCTCAGTATCTCACCTAATTTTCTCCATCATAATCCCTTTCACCTAAAAATCATGAAGAACCCTAATTTGTTTTCCCCAAATACGAAGTCACCATCCTTCCACTGATTACTAGAGTTGCTTTACCTCATCCATGCAAAGTCGTAATAATCCTAATCTTCCACTTTGAAAGCACTGGAATGAGTTTCTTAAATGGGCTAACTGAGCACTAGCATGAGTTTCTTAAAGTAGGCTAGGCATGGTCCGGCCCTTATGCCTGTCTAGCCCACCTAAGTTGCTGTCCAAATTGCAATTGCTGCTCATGGGTGCTTGGATGTATAGGTTTCAGATTGAAAGAGTGGCAATTTTTGTGACAATTTCTCTCTTATAGATTTAGTGCTCACATTTAGAGATTTTACAGGCTCCGCCACTTCAAGATTGTAAATAAGAAGCAAACTTTGTCGAACTAGAAACATAAGGTTGCCGCCGGAGTTACGAAAGCTGAAAATGATTGTCAAACAATTTTCTCTTCTCTTCGGATACCATATTGATCAAGTTACTATTTACTCTAAAAGTTTAAGCTGTTAAAAAATGAGTCCACTAATGTACGTCATGTTTTAACAAGTTAAAATCAAATGCGGAAGAGAATGTTGCTCTCAAGAGCTAAGAAATCAAATCAAACCAACCAAACCACCCCCCTCCCCCCCTCATGTTTCACAGAATAAGTAAAATATAGTTAAATGTAGTGATGTTTCTGTTTTGCGAGTGTAGCGTCCTAATTATCCAACACCTATAATTCATTTCACCTCGCCATATCAAGATTTGAGGTTCTAAACATATGCATATCCTGGTAATAATAAAATCCGAGTTTGGAAAATATAATGCAGTCTTCAGCTAGCTATCCTACTCGCTTTTATAATTGTAAAGCACTTAGTGAGGATTACATCTATTAGCTATATATATACACCATGTCTTTAATGATTAAATGCTGGTTCTCTTGTCCTTTCAGCAAATTGCTCCCATGAAGCTAGACTGTAGAAGTCACGTATTAAGTTCTCCAAGAAAATGAAAATGTATATATCTACTGTGATAAAGATTGTGGATACATGCAGTGGGTGCAGAGCATCATGAAACAAAAGTTTTTGGAAAGGCTATTAAGAATTAATTTTCTCAAAATTGGAAGATTCTTTCTTAGAAGTGAAGTGGGGTCGAGTTATAAATACTAACCAATACCAATGCAAAAAGCATGTAAAATTCGGGGCATAGCAGGCCAGTAATTTTTTATATGAACTGGCATTGTGGTTCCTAAATCAGCGATACAGCTCCTTGTATTTGGTTTCTGATTTCTCTTTGTAGAAATGAAAGTCTCAAACTGCCAATGAAAAAGAATTTTTTCCAAGTTCTTCCAAGCAGGTTGTATTGAAATTGAGGCTCAATGCAATTGACCAAATGGCGACGGTAGATTCTTCATGCTCACTGTTTCCTTTTGACTTTTTCTCTCCCAGTGATAAAAGGTCTATTGGCTTAGTGAAATTAGCTGCTTGACTTTTAACTATTCTTCCTTATCGAGATATGTGTGCATCTGTATGGATATGTGTGTGCAAGTGTAAGGGTTTCTATGTGTGCAGATTGGTGGTGGTGGTCTCGTGGTGTTGGGATGGTGTAGTGGTTGTGGCAAGTGGTGTTGAGATAATCCAGTGGTGGTGCCATGGTGGTGTTTAGGTGGTTGGAGTTAAAGGAGAAAATAAAGACAATAGAGGAGCTAGCAATATAAAAATTGGAAAAAGTTTGGCTGGTAATAGGTACCAACCTTGCCTAGCGACAAATAATAGTCGTTAAATATTTTCAATTGCTTTTATTTTATAACATTAAAAATATACTGTTAAGAATTGTCGTAAAAAGAGTTAGCAAAAATGTCATATGAGAGTTTGTTGCTATCTTACACAATCCGGGTAGCAACACAAAGTTATCCTTAAAAATCATTGGTATTCCATGTGGATGCCATGTAGATATCATATGAACACCATGTAGATGCCACATGGATGCCATCTTGGACACAATAAAGCAAACTGACAATTTTCCCTTAAAAAACTAATAGGTGCGTCGTCAAAGGCCATCTTGACCGTCATCTGGTTATCGGAACCAAGATTATGAAAATACAAGTGCTTAATACCCAAATTAAAAGCATGGGGTGCTAAGTGAGATTGACCCCACAAGTATGAGGTGCAGGGTGAATTTATTCCCATAAGCAAGAAAGATGAAAGAAATTGTTTGCTCAGTATTGATGTGACGTTGTTGAACCAGACGTACACAATGAATATTTAATTGGAACCATTGCCATTTTAGTTAGACAATCACAAGCAACCATTTAGAGAGTTGACCATGATAGAGTTTGAGATTTTAATAAGGCGAGAGAAAGAGAAAGTTATTTTAAGAGAGACTAATAAGATTTTGCGCGAGCGAGCACGTGCAGGAGATAGAGTGAGAAGAAAAGATACAAACACACACAAAGAAAGAGTTTGATGCCAAGGAAAGTGGGTTAGCAGTCGATGTGGAGGTGCCACAAGGAATGATGTCTAAGTCAGATACCAAGTATGATAATGTAGGACACATGAAGGATGAAACAGGGATAGGGGCTTCCCAAACAGAACCTGAGGAGGCAGGGCTACAAGGGCGATGACACATGATGAATTCACAATGACAGTCATAGTTCGATGCTTAGGTCCAGAGTCGAGGTCTTGCATGTTTTTCTCTCTAGCATTCTAGAGTGAGAACGTGAATGTGAGTTCTAAAAATGTTTAAGCGTCTTCAAATTAATTTTCAAGACCTCTATTTATAGAGATTCAGATGATGATGTCATCAATCGACACGTGGCGCATGTCACTCTCAGGGCCCACAAGTGCCAGTGCTCCACAGACTGTCAGATCGCATATTCACCCAGCTTGTCCCGCACAACATTGCTCTGTCTGTTTGGAAAGACTGGCCCACACAGTGCCTGTGTGGCAAGAGAACTCCTTTGATCTAGCCACCAGCCCAAGGCCCTTGTAGAGTCTCACGGGGCGTCAAGAGACGCTGAGGACCTGGCAGTGGTGGGGAAGACCCAACATCCAATTGTCAAGCAGACTAAGTGCGATTCCCTCCGGAGACCTGCTACCATCTCCAAGTGACCCAGGGGTCACAGTCCTTAGGGATGCTGATGAAAACCCCTAGTGTAGGAGCATGTAGGCTAGTCACACAGATACCCCGAAAGAGATAGTGTCCCAAAAGAGTCACCTTTCCAGCGGGTGAATCCTTGTGGCAGAGCATTCGAAACGTACCAAGGTAGTGTCCTGGAAGAGTCGCCTACCTGAGGGGCTAAGGTAGTATCCCGAAGGAGTTGCCTATTCCCTCTAGTAAGTCCTTGTGCCAGAGCACTCAGAGCACGCCAAATGTAGTGTCCCGGAGGAGTCGTCTGCTTGATGGGCCAAGGTAGCATCCCAAAGAAGCTGTCTACCTGGCAAAAGGGGAGTTAAAAGCTCCCTGGCAGAGATAATGTCCCAGAGGAGTCGCCTACCCCACGGGTGAGTCCTTGTGTCAGAGCAATTGAAGCGCGCCAAGGTACTGTCCTAGAGGAGTCGCCTACTCGAATGGCCGAGGTAGCATCCAGGAGGAGCCGTCTACTTGCGAAAGAGGAGTCTTCATCCGAAGCACTTAGATCTTCTTGATAGAGATAGTGTCCCGCAGAAGTCTATTCCCGGGGATGCTGCACACTCCGGACAGTGGGCCGAAGCATGTTCTAAGACCAAGAAAAGGTGCGCATGGTGTGGTCAGTGTTGTAAAAAGCACGCCTAGGCACCAGGCGCAGCTAGGCTCACCCAGCGCGCCTCATGCACCCAGGCGCCAAGGCGATAGGCGCGTCGCGGCGGTGGAGGCACCAAGCTAGGCGCAAGGCTATGAATAGCCGTTGGATCTTCCTGTTTGTCATCACCAAATCAAAAAACCTTTTTCTAATTTTCTTCAGCCAAGCTCTCTCACCTCACGACCCAAGACGGCAAGACCCAAATCTCAATTCGTCGTCGTTGGCCTGTGACCTGTTGCAGTCTCAGTCTCTCACAATCTCTCACCCTGTGAGTCACGAGTTCGTCGTCATTGGCCCGTGAAGCTTCGCAGCTCGCCGGAGCATCTCCTGTACTTGTCGCAGCTCCCATTGTAGCTTGTCGGTGAGGTTCCCAGTTGTTGGCGCTGCTTCAGCTGCCTGCACCTCAGTCGCTGGTCCTATTCGTAACTGTTGTTCAGTTTCTCCGTAGGTTTGTGTTCTGACTCTTTCCATTCTTGAAGAAGCTTTCTCTCTCTTTTGGTTTATAGTCTTTGAAAGTCATTTGATCCGCTGTTAATCTCCTGCTTTTTGTTTTCCCCCATTCGATGACACTTTGAAAACTTATGTTTGCTGTGAGAATTGAGATGATATGCTGTGAAAATTTATGATATATGGGGTGATGTAATTGATGGTTTATAATCTTCCCGGTGGGAGTTTTGGTGTATGTAGAACAAGTTACAGCTTCACTAGCATAGCCTTATAGAAAGAGGAAGCCTTGTATTCATTCAGTAGCCTTGGTAATAGGGTGTATTGTGAAAATACATTTTGTGAAATCAAAGTCGTACCAATTCGATGATCTCTGTACATGTATTTTTGTGTATCTTTCATATCTCATTATAATGTAATCAAAGTCGTACCAATCAAAGTTGTTGATTGTCAATTTCTTATTTTTTTTAACATAATTTATTGTCTTAATGTAATATTATTTATTTATTTTAATATTGCGCCTCGTTTCGAAAAGGCGCGCTCCTGAGCCTTGCGCCTAGACTCCAGGGACCTTTTGCGCCTTAGGTGCGTCTGTGCCTTTAACAACACTGGGTGTGGTAAAAGGATAGAACAATGTAAGAAGCATTGTAGTATGACAGGATGCAAGGGGCGTGACTATATAAGTAATGCAGCGCATAGGCTCGACAGAGTGAGTGCGGTGTCGGTGACATGGTAGTGTGATAGAGAGCTAGGGGGAGACTGAATCAGCGGCGCGGTGGAGTATGTGAAGTGTCGGGGGCATGTGACATGGAAATAGAGCACGAGCGTGGCGACAGATGTTGTGGAGTCAGTGCTCAGGCCCAGGCGAGGGGCGTTAGAGAGTCGATGCGCCAGGGAGGGTGACATGGGTCGCAGGGTCAGCACCCTGGAGCTAGCAACGGGGGTCGTGGAGTCGGCGTGTGGGCGGCGCCCCCATAATGCTTGGTCAAAGGAAAAGGTAGGAAGTGAGCAGCGGTGGGAGGCCAAGGCTAACCCCCAAAGGGGGAAGGCGGCTGACCCCCTAAGGGGAAGGCGGGCCGACCCTCAAGGGGGAAGGCACGCCGACCCTCAAGGGGAAAGGCACGCTGACCCCCGAGGGGGAGATATGCGACCGACTGAGCAAAAAGAGGCTATGAAGGATGAGGCACACCGGCCGCCCAGAGGGAAGATGTGCGACCGGCTGAGCAACATTGACTGCCAAGGGGAGATGTACGATTGACTGGGTAATGCCGACAACCAAGGGGGAAGATGTGTGACCGTCTGAGCAACGCCGACCGCCGAGGGGGTTAGATGTCTGACCTGTTGAGCTATTGAGCGTTCACGTTTTGACTTGTTTGAAGAGTTGAAAAATTGACAGTTGACAATATCGATGTGTCGCACAAAACGGGACCCGCAATGGATCCATGGATGCGGCCAAGATAGGTTAGGAACAAGATTTTTATGTACTATGACTTTGGAACTTCTTTTTCTAGGAAATCCCTCAAAAGTTTTTAGTTGTGATTGTGTAAATCAAAATTGCTCGAAATTGAGAAAGGGAGTGAGTATGAGAGAGTTTAGGATTCTGAAAAAGAGTGATAAAATGAAGTGTGTGTGTGTGTGTGATAAAAGGAGAAATGAAAAAAATGAAGATAGCAAAAGTGGGGGAGAACTTGACCCATCTTCTATATGTATTCATCAAAAATTTCAAAAATATCGCATAAAGTTTTGAGTTGCAAATTCAACTCCCGTGTTTTTGAGTGAACTACTGAAAAAATCCTTTACTTAATGCGTGCCACTTGGGCTTAGGGTTGTATACGAACCGAGTTCGAGCCGAACATGAGTGTGTTCGAGCTCGGTTCGTTTAAGTTTTTGCATGTTCGAGCTCGGCTCGTGTTCGTTAAGAGCCAAAATTTTGATGTTCAAGCTCAGCTCGAGTTCGTGATGGTGAGACTCGGGCTCGGCTCGCTCAACTCGTTTAACATTATACGAGCCGAACTCGAGTTCGAAAATTCAGGCTCGTATTCATGTTCAAGTTCCATTCAAATTCCTAAATTTACTCATAATTCTCAAATCATTCAAACAATCAAACTATAATGAATAAAAAATGATACATAGAAGATCCAAGAAAGAATGCAGAATCAAAAACACAGAAAAAATAAATCTTATCGATTGGCGATCAAGATATAGACAACGGTCAACGAGTTGATGCAGTTGATGCATTCGAGGTTGCCCTTAGCTTTGAAGAGGCGATGGCTTTGCAAATCTGAAACTTTGTTTTGCGGCTTTGCAACTTTGCAAGTTGAATCCGGCGCCACAAGTTGAATCCGGCGACGGAGAGATGACGCGGCGAAGACAGGCGATCGACGTGACGGAGATGGACGGTTGAATCCGGCCGTAAGTTGAATCCGTCTGTGAAGAGAACGATAGAGAGGGAGGGATGGACATGCCATGTGCGATCTGCGTCTGTGTGTGTCGTGTGTGCCGGCGAGGTACAGGACAGAGAGAGTGCGGCTGGGACGGAGAGAGTGCGGCTGGAGTGTGGTTTCTGAATTGTGATATTAGGTTTAGGTTAGTTTCACTTTATATAGTTAGGGTTTTTAAGTTTTGGGCTTCTTGGATTGGATTATCTAGGTTGGGCTTTATGTTTATAAGTGGGCTTGGGGTTTTGGGCTGACTTAAAGGCTTGGCCTATAACTTTAAATTTGAATTTATGTGATTTATATAAATGTTAATTTTGTAAATATATTATAATTAATTTATTGTTTATACGAGCTGTTCGCGAACACGTTTGTGAACATTTTAGAGTGTTCATGTTCGGCTCGTTTATTAAACGAGCTCTAAAAATTTGTTCATGTTCTGTTCGTATATTAGACGAACGAACATGAACGAGTTTTATGGCGAACGAACCACGAGCCGTTTGTGAACAGCTCGGTTCATTTACAGCCCTACTTGGGCTAGATAACGGTCTATTCCCGTCATACGTAAGTGGAGGATTTTGCTATTAAATTTAATTTTGGGGGTTAGTTTCATCAACGTGCCATATGTTAGAAGATAAATTGGCAATTTACTCTACACGTGCGTGGAAGTGACAAAAGAAGGCGGCCAAGCGGCAGTTTTCCACACAACGTCCAGCTACAGCCTAACTAAAAGTTTTTGGGAAACTTCTGTCGAGAAAAATGTGGGGCATGCTTCAGATTGAATAGTAGTATTATACAGTGAGCGACAAATTCCATGGAGCCTAAGCAATGAGCTCAGCTAAATGAAATGCAAGCCTACTGCTTCTAGTTTTTAAAGTAGTCGTGTCCGGCATGGATATTAGACGGTCAATGCCAAAAGCACCAAGAAAACTATCCTTTTACGCTTTTTTTCTATTTGCACATGATAAGGGTACGTAATGTTCGCCATTCCTCTATAGCCACCTACACCATTGATTTCTTGCTGAAAACGATACCTATCAGGAAAAGTAAGATCTATCTCATCCTTGGCCCTTATCTGTGATGCCTACATAAGCTCAGAAACCTAGGCTCATGCATTCCAAGCATACATTGGAACAAGTTCCATGGAGCAAAACTGGTCTCGCTTTGTTTTTGTACCTTCATTTCTCCTTCTTCTTCTCCTCCTTTCAAAGCTCATTCTGCGTAAGACAAGGCCACACAAAAACCTCCCCCCAAGCCCACCGTCGTATCCAATAATAGGCCATCTCCACCTTATAAAAGAACCTGTCCACCAAGTGTTACAACAACTTTCTCACAAATATGGTCCGATATTCACCCTCCGATTTGGTTCCCGCCCCGTTCTTGTCATATCCTCTCCAGCGGCAGTTGAAGAGTGCTTTACCAAAAATGATATCATTTTCGCGAATAGGCCTCGCCTTCTTATTGGCAAGCATCTTAACTACAACTACACCACAATTGGATCTGCACCTTATGGACCACACTGGCGTAACCTCCGTCGCATTACTACAGTAGAAATCTTGTCAACCACTAAGCTCCACACATTTCTGAGCATTCGACAAGAAGAAACCAGATCACTAGTGAAAAACTTGTTCCGCGATTCGCAACAAAGCTTTGCTAAGGTGGAAATGAAGTCCAGGCTATCTGAGTTGTCATTTAACATTATTATGAGAATGGTTGCGGGCAAGCGATACTTTGGAGCTGAAGTTGAGGATTATGAGGAGGCTAGGGTATTCCGCGGAGTTATAAGAGAGATTTTTGCATTAGGTGGGGCATCAAACCCTGGGGACTTTTTGCCACCTTTGCAGTGGATTGATTTTCAGGGTTTCGAGAAGAGTATAATAAGATTGCAGGAAAAATGTGACAGGTTATTCCAACGTTTGATAGATGAGCGTAGAAACAACAAACATGGAAAGACGAAGACGAAGACGATGATCGATGCCATGCTGGCTTTGCAAGATACAGAACCTGAAAACTACTCCGACAATATTATCAAAGGCAATATATCGGTACGTTCACAGAAAGAAATATTTTTTTACAATTCATATTCCACTTTTTAATTTGCCGAATTCATTGTAGGCAATATAATTATTTTTTTGCAATTCATACTTTTTGCCGAATCCAGATTAGGCAGTATAATTCTGTAAAGCATTGTAAACTGAAAAACATGGTGTGACCCTTATGTGATGTGCACTCATAGTAAATCATTTTAACCTACCAAATTTACACTAGAGGTGGCAGTGTGCTTTATATATTCCATTCATTGATGTCTCCTCCCCTACTTCCTTTTCTTTTTCTTTGTTTTGGTTTTTGCTTGATTTAAATTCTGTTTAGTCCTTAGGGCTGAAGTAACCTACCTAACTCGTTAAGCTGTAATGTACACTACCCACTAGGAATTGTTTAAGAATTTGCTTTAGCTAAACATATAACCTGTGAGAATGAATGCATCTGAGCACCTTTCTACGTGTTTATTTTTAGAAGAAACTAAAAAACAAATCGTTGTCTCTAAAGTTGTAAATCAAGGATCAGATTCGGCTTCCATTCTAACCTCGCTGCATTGTGACTTGCGCAGTCAATGCTCCTAGCCGGCACAGATACTTCGGCAGTTACAATGGAGTGGGCATTGTCGCTTTTAGTCAACAATCCAAAGGTTTTAGAGAAGGCCAGAGCCGAGCTCGACAGTTACGTTGGCCAAGACCGTTTGGTTGATGAACCAGATATCCCTAAGCTGCACTATCTCCAGAGCATCGTCAATGAGACACTTCGGTTATTTCCAGCAGCACCCCTTCTCGTGCCACACGAGTCATCAGACAACTCCACAGTCGGAGGGTTTGATGTGCCACGTGGAACAATGTTACTGGTCAATGCATGGGCCATGCACCGGGACCCTACGGTATGGGATGACCCCACAACTTTCAGACCGGAGAGGTTTGAAGGTGGAGAAAACGGTGCACATAAGTTTGTGCCATTTGGAACGGGAAGGAGGCAGTGCCCTGGGGCTGGGCTGGCCAATCGTGTGGTGGTTTTAGCTTTGGCCGCAATGATTCAATGCTTTGAATGGGAGAGGGTTAGTGAAGAGCTAGTAGACATGTCTGAAGGTGTAGGAATCACTATGCCTAAAGCTTTGCCATTAGAAGCTATGTGTAGAGCACGCGAGCAAATGATAAGAATTCTTTTGGAACTGTGAGTTCGAACTGTTTGATTTTTTTTCTTCTTTCTAAGTAGATTTATGGATACTGCTATTATACTCTGGTGAATAAAGATAGGGCACGGTTAGTGTTCCTCCAATATTACTGGCTAATGTTAGTCTTTGTTTTTTTACCCATTGTACTCAGGTGAATAAAAATTAGGGCACGATTAGTGTTCCTTCAATATTAGTGGCTAATGTTATTGCATTTTCCTTTTTACCAAGTATCATTCACATTTGATCTTGAAACCAAAACGTCTTGCAAGTCTAACTAGTTACAAAACTGCTGGATTTTTCATCGTCATTTGCAGAAAATCTTGTGAGTAATGTTATTGAGGTAACTCGAGCTTGTTAAATCTTAAGAGAATAACGTGGCATGTTAGAGATCAAACATGAAAGCGAGAATAGAGATGATCTAGGTTCACAGACTAGATGAGAAGAAGGGGCCTAATCCAGTAATCCACAGACTGAACAATCAAAAGATCTATTAATGCGTCCGAATTTACGGATCAAACATGAACGAGAATAGATATCAAAAAGTCACATTCTAGATGCACACGAGAAAGAGGGTTCACGTTCACTGGACACAAAGAAAATGACTGATGTGTTACAATTCATTGATTTGAAATAAGATAAGAGCAGACGTGCATCACATTCATAAGTCGGATATAATAAAATTTGTCCACATTGATTTGTCAAAACTCACAAATTAGCCGTAGAAAAAATGGCATCTAAGATTTTTACACTAGAAGCGAAGTATAACCAAGGAAAAATTGGTGTATCCAGGTTGATGAATGTAATAAAACGATGATCAAAATATAACACAGTTCAAACAAAATTGCAGTAGATGAAGAAATAACTGCTGTAGGTGCAAAGAAGACTGCAGTGGGTGCAAACATGGCTGAAATGGGTGCAGGTGAATTTGCACTAACTCGGGAAAAAAGTTGGACTGTGTCTGGTGAATAAGAGTGGTAAACATGAAGCAAATTTTGTTGGATACGCAGCATAAGGCTGTCGCCGGAGTTGCCGGAGTTACGAAAGGTTAAAATGACTCTCAAAACAGTATTTTTTTCCTCCTCCTGTACCATATTGATTAAGTTGTCAATTATTTTAAAATTTTAATCTTTTAAAGAATGAGTCCAATAATATATATCATGTTTTTACAGGTTTAAAAAAAATTGCGGATAAGAACGATGCACTAAATATTAAGCAATCGAAACCCCAACCCCCACCCCACCCTGCGTTCTCCTGATCTATTCACGAAAGTTTCATTTTCGCCATTGCAGCGTCCCACTTATCCAGCACTTCTCACGTCATTTCACCTGCCCAAATCAAGATTTGAGGTCCTAAACATATGGCATACGCTGACAAAAATAAAATCCGGGTTTGGAAAATATAATGCAGTTGTCAGTTAGCTATCCTACTCCCTTTCATAATTGTGAAGCACTTACTGAAGATTTGGGATGACAATTTAAATCCGATCCGGCGGATATCCGCTCTGGTCCTCCCCCTTAGGAGCTGATTTTTTTTTACTTTAACCGGACTATAGGGCGAGTATGGTATTTTTTTAGAAAAACCCGCAGCGGGTTAGGACTGGGTATGATATTCTGCCCAACCCGCCCCGGTATACTTATCCTAATATATCAGTTGATCTTAGCCATCCATCCTATACTATATATATGTTCTTTTTCTCCTAAACCCTAGATCCCAACCTTTTCTCTGGCTCTCTCACTCAGTCACCGACTCTGCCCACTCTCCACCGCACGGCCACGAGCTTGCGACTGCTCCTACATGCCCACAAGCTATTGACGGCTTTGTCGAAGGCTACGCCGGCACTGCTGCCTTCTTCTCTCCTTATCACTTATTCAACTCCTGAATCCAAGGTTAGCTAAATAACCTAAATTCATCTCAGGGCTTGCTCCGGCCTACCGATGGGTGAAGGCGATGGTGAAGCCTACTTGACGATAGGCTAAGGGTAGTCCTATATGACGAACATGCTAATGGTCAACATGGTAGTACGAGTAGATTACTACCTGAACCGTAAAGGAAAGGTGCTATCACTTATGGTCATGGAATAAATCCTCATGTTCAACCTGTAGTTCCAGCCAATTCCATCGATTCAGATTTCAAAAGTTGAAAGCCCTACCTCGATTGGAGAGACTAAGAATCAAGAGTCAAAGTCAAGTAAGAACTCGCTCAGTGCGGAATGAGTTTCCAGATCTCGCTGCAGTGTCACGTCGCTGCCTGAGTTGCTGATCCGATTTCAGATTTCATTATATCTGCTTTAATGCTTCTAATCTTAGATATAACACTACAAGAAAAGAAGGATTTTGCGACGGACTTTTAGCGACAGAAGAAATTTCGATGCTAAAAAATCTTTCATTCACGGAAGAAATTCCGACACTAAAAGATCTTTCAACGACAGGTTTCACCGTCGGTAAAAGTCCGTCATTAAAAATGTAGCAGCGACGGACCATTCCGTCAGTAAAATGTTATCAAGACGGACGGTTACTGATGGACTTTTAACGACGGACTAAACTGTCGCTAAAATTTTTTAAAGAATTTTATGATCTTCGATGGTTTTTTTAAAAAAATTAAGCGATGGAATGGTACCATCGCTAGAAATTCTATCTGTAAAAGTGTAAAAAAGACTTTTACCGACGGACTTTTAGCGACGGTAACTTTTCGTCGCTAAAAGTCCACCTTAAATTAGGTCAGATCTGCCTTCCTCCCATTTCTTTCTCCGTCTCTTAATTATCTCTCACCCACCGACATTCTCACCTACGGTGACCCCCTCTACGGTGAGGCACACCTCCGGCAACACCACCATCATCCCCTTGACACCACGCCACCTCCTGCGACACCACCATCATCCCTCTTGCTGCTCGAGCTCGACTGCTCCACTGAAGCAGCTTCTCTCTCACTTGCCGCATCGCCTTTCCCGTTGCCATCAAAAGCCCGTCGCTCTAGCCGCTGCTCCAGCTGACACTGCAGCTGTTTCTCTTCGCCTTACTGCTCGGTTGGTCCATCGAAGCAACTTCTCACCTGCACTAGTGCTTTTCCTGGTTTGTTACTCTCTTCCCTCCCATTTGATATGTTCTGCTGCTGCTACAGTGCTGCTAAGTGCTACCTCAATTGCTCGTTGCTCAATGTTTTGCTGTTTAGCTCAATGATTTAGGGCATATCAAATCTAACATGACGAAGTATTATACACTTCAGTTATTAAAAAGTGGAAGATTAACTGAAACGAAGCAAAAAATACTCTGAAATAAGCTAATCAAGTTGAACTAATAGAACCCCCTAGGTGCGCCTGCGCCTTTAATAACACTGACCGAACCCTAAATTGAAATAGAACCCCCTAATTGAATCTTAAATTGAAGTAATTGAATCATAATTAAATCCTAAATTGAATGCCCTAATCGAATCGAACACTAAATTAAACTAATTGAACCCCTAATTGAATGCCCTGATCCAACCGAACCCTAAATTAAAATAATTGAACCCTAATTGAATGCCCCAAATCAACCAAACCCTAAATTGAATCAATAGAATCCCTTAATTGAACCCTAAATTGAAGTAATTGAACCCTAATTAAACCCTAAATTGAATGCCCTAATCGAATCGAACCCTAAATTAAACTAATTGAATGCCCTAATCCAACTGAACCCTAAATGAAACTAATTGAACCCTAAATTAATTGCCCCAAATCAACCGAACCCTAAATTGAACTAATAAAATTCCCTAATTGAACCATAAATTGAAGTAATTGAACCATAATTAAATCCTAAATTGAATGCCCTAATCGAATCGAACCCTAAATTAAACTAATTGAACCCTTAATTGAATGCCCTGATCCAACCGAATCGTAAATTGAAATAATTGAACCCCCTAATTGAACCTACATCGAATGCCCCAAATCAACCGAACCCTAAATTGAATCAATAAATCCCCCTAATTGAACCCTAAATTGCTGTAATTGAATCCTAAATTGAATGCCATAATCGAATCGAACCTTAAATTAAACTAATTGAACCCCTAATCGAACCCTAAATTGAATGCCCTTATACAATCGAACCCTAAATTGAAATAATTCAAGCGCATCGGATATGTGCATTTTGAACAATTTTTTCCCATTTGAACATTGATCATTTGTTTGATAAATTTAGGTTGTTAATTATGCATTTGAGAATTGTGATTATTGATCTGTGATTTTAGGTTGTTAATTGATGATTTTAGGTTATTAGTTGTGCATTTGAAGTAATTGCGATTATTAATTGATGATTTTAGGTTGTTAATTGTGCATTGAGCATTTGAGATATTGAGATTATTGAAGGAGGATGGGACCCAATTGGATTGAATGTGTGATTTTTGTTAATTTTTATTGCATTGAGTATTTGAGAATTAGATTGTTGACGGAGGACGGGACCCAATTGGATTGAGATACCTGTTAGTTAACTCAGACACGGACACCACGTCTGATCGACGGTGTCCGACATTTACAAAATAAATCAACATATGCCGATGTGTCCGGAGGTACGTGTCGGTGGGCATCGGACACTTGTCCGGAGGCGTTGGACACGTGTCGGTATGTGTCGGACACGTGTCCGGAGGTGTCAGACACGTATCGGACACCATATCGACACCCTATATGAGGTGTCGGAATTGAGATTGTTAGTTGTGCATTAAATTTAGGTTAATTAGGTTAACGTGACATTTTTAGCATGCACCCCCTGGAATCTCATTGTGACTCCAGCACTGGCTATAATTAGCCCTAATTAGTCCTGATTAACAATATTTTAATAAATCAACTAACCTTAATTAGCTCTAACGAGCCTAATTAGTTTTAATTAACCCTAAAAACTTAATGAAAATCAAATTAGCTGTAATTACCCCAAATTAGCCCAAATGGACCCAATTACGTGCATATTGATTATAGTTAGCCTAATTAGTCGTAATTTGCACTAACATAACCCAATTAATCCTAATTAGTGCTAATTAGGACTAATCAACACTACTCGGCACAATTAAATCCTAATTAGGACTAAATAACCCAAATTATTCCTAATCAACCCTAATTAGCTATAATTATTCGAAACTAGCCTTCATTAACAATAATTAGATATAACATAACCCAATTAAGTCTAATTTAGCCCTAATTTGGACTAATCAGTACTACTCGGCACAATTAAACCCTAATTAGGACTAAATAACTCTAATTAGTCCTAATCAATCTTAATTAGCTATAATTATCAGAAACTAGCCCTCATTAACAATAATTAGCCCTAACATAACCTAATTAAGCCTAATCTAGCCCTAATTAGGACTAATCAGCACTACTCTGCACAATTAAACCCTAATTAGGACTAAATATGTAACAGCCCGAAATTTTACAGAACGTTAACACTCGATCGATCAGTACACTAAGATAATACTATCTCAAACGCAACCAAATAATACCATCAATCTGTCAGAGTAACTATTCGTCAATCAAACTATACTCTCAATCAACTATCATAATTGAAATACCAAGTCTAAGTCTAAGTCTAAGAAAATTTAAACAATAATATTAATTTACCCACGCAGGGGTTCGAACTATCAATACTAAACTTAAATTTAAATTCCTTAGCTAGCTCGGCTCTAATCCATGCTCAGGTAATCTACAGCTAATGCTACCTGCAGAAAGGAAGTCAAAGGAGAGTGAGCTTTTGAGAGCTCAGTAAGGTCGATCAAAGATTTAAAACATAACAAAATGATTCGGACGAGTTTTCATATAAAACTTTTAAAAAAATATTTTCATTGAAATACAGCATTTAGACAAAGATGAACAAAACAAACAATTTTGCATTTAAGTCCAATAACATCTTTTTGAGAGGTTTGCTTTCGATGAAATCACTACAATACGATATAAACATAGGGATGAGTGTTTAACTCACTCCCTTAAATAATAGTCATGTGAAACATTTTGGGCATAATAAAGCATGAATGGATAATATTCAAAACATTTCAAGTGAAATAAAACATAAACAATAAACATTGAACATGAGCAGTACAAAAGCAAAGCCACCCTGGCAGTACTCGATCGCTTTACATATGCATATGTACGCTGACTAGTCCATCTAGGTACTAGTAAAATCCATCCAACAAACCATCCTTATAACGCCAACAATACAGACCATCCTTATGGCTCCCAAGTGACTAACTCATGTCAACATTGAGAAGGATTAAACTACAATTGAAAATGCTTTTTGATTAGCGAATTCAATAAACAGATGAGCATGAAAAGAGATAAGTACAACTCAAAATATGTATTTTATGATAGTATGATCCATAAACATACGAGAATGAAACATGAATTCCAAACGATCGCTATCAGGCTCAAATTATGGTTTCATGGACAGTTTCAAAAATATCTTTTATACCAAACATAAAATCGAATCAATGTAGTTTGTAAGACTATTCTATAAGCATTTGAAAAAACAGGGTAACGAAATAGGGTTCGGACAAAAAATCCTTATCTTGGTCTAAGCTAAGCAACGCTACCAAACCTCGATCAATAATCTCTGAATGAACCTAGATTGGCAAACCATTTGTTAAAACATAATCTATGCTACAATACTATAACCCTGATATCATATACCCCCACGTGCTCACTTCTAACCTCGAAATCGCTCAACTCAAAACGCGCCTCGTACGCAGCCAACTCAACCGAGAACCCGGTACGCTCTTTAATGCGTAACAATATCCTAAAATTTATAATAAATTATTATAAAGAACTTTTATAAATTAAAACATCATAACAAGTTGAAATATGAATTTTCTGAAATTTTGAATATTTTTGAATTAAAAATAATTTCCTTAAATACAATAAAATCCATAAATAGCCATAAATATTTCTAGTTGAAAATAAAGTCCAATAATGTTTTAATAAATTTAAAATATGTATAATAATTATTGAAATTATAAATTAAAAGACATTAAAACTATTTTTAACTTATTAGTTTTGCTAAAACCAATGCAATACGGAAACCATAGAAAATAAACTCTAAAAATCATGAAATTCGAACTGAGTCTTATTTATACCATAAAGACATTTCTATAAATTTTCCCTGAACATTTTCTAGGCTTTAAGGGTTCAAAATAATTTTACCAATGGAAGTTTACAGAAAATATTAAAAATACATGTAATTTCAGAAAATTATAAAAATTTATCAGAAATTCTATTATAGACTAAGGTATTATTATTTAAATTTTTACATGCTAACGATAAGCGTGTACTAGTCTATGCATGCGACGAACTTAACACTAACCCCGATACCGGATCCATACTTCCCTTCTTCTTTCTTTCCACCAACACTCAGAACACACACTTACACCATGGCTGTTTACTTCTCTCTATATACACTACACATACACATATACACTTACATTTCCATCTCTCTCACAAACTCACTCCTCACATGAACGCACACATATAAACAAAAATCCAATTTCACTCTCACACACTCTCACCCACGCACACAGCACACACAAACACACCCCAATGCACTCAAATCACACACACACGCGCATGAGCACCCAGCTCAAACATGAGCTGCCTCTTGGCAGCATCACCATGCACATACACATTTTTGCACATCTTCTCCTCTCTTTATTTCTTTAACACACTCACACACCTACACTAACACACAAAAATATAATAACACAATATCACTTCTCTCTCACACTCACTGCCTCATGGCAGTGGGTATTCTCCCTCTCCACTCTCTGACGCAGGAACATTACACCCATAATAAAAAGCATGACTTATACACTCTCTCATTTATATAAACTCACACATCAAAGTCACAATATAACATACCCACAACAGATGCCAATTAAAGCCATCTTGTGGGCACCCCTCATGTACACCAACATCTCTCACCACCCACAAAACACACACCTGTTAACACAAAACACACACAGGTTCACAACTCCAATCCATGCGCTCTGTGCATAATTTTCACACACTATATACACACACTTATACACATTATTTACACGCCCTTACACCATTTTCACAGTCACACGTGCACATCCAATTGGGAATTGCTTCTCCCTTCACCCTTTTTTTCTCGTCCTTTACACCCACACTCATCCAACAACATAAACCCACACTGCCACTAGATATTCCTACGCTGGGAGGCTTGCCTCCTTTCCCGTTAATGTACTGCCTTAAGAAGGGATAAAACCAGACATGACTAACCCAATCTGCTTTGAACCAAAATTGCTTTCTAACTCCACCAATTACGTGCACTCTATTTTACACACATACGGCACACACGCACATGTCGCAGCACACACAAACCACATGTATTACCCATTTCACGGTAGCCCTAAACCCCACAGTTTCTTTCACGGCAGCCCCGTTACAACTGGCTCTATCCCGACCACAGCCCCTCATGATCTCCCCCTTACAGCTACCATAAACACTAGATAAAAATAGAGTAGAAAACTATAGGAGACTTACCGGAGAAATCAACCCGATCACCGGAAAAATAATCCTTTCGATCTCTTCCCTTCTCCTATCTCTCTCTGAAGCTCTCTCTCTTGAGGACACGCTTCAGACGAGCAGGGGAATATTGGATGGCTGCTCTAATCAGATGTTATGTATATATACAAAACCCTAAAAATAATGACCAAAAACCCCCTTAAATTTTTTTTTAGTTATTTAACGTTAACTCAAAGCCTTTTATAATTACGAAAAGACACAAATACGATAGATTAATACACTAAAAAAATTCTACGGCTTGTTATATAACCTTGCTTAACATATCGTCACTAAAAATTACTAAATAAAAATATCGGCGCTAAGTAAAAATCTATTTGCCGCTAAAAACACATGTCGATACTAAGTACATTAATGCTAAGAAAATAAATTGCCGTTTAAAACCCGAGATTAATCTGAGAAATTATTTCAGGGTGTTACAAAATAACCCTAACGCCAAGAGTAAGAGTGGGGCTAAGAACAGACAGAACAAAGATCTGACGCACACAGGGGGGTCGGTGCCACACGACATCGTCCGACACAAGAATGCGGTCGAGCACCTGGATCTAGAGGACGATGAGGTCGTAGCTCTAACGTATAATCAGACGCACGTGCGGAAGAAGGACAAGGACGAGGCACACCGGGTGGGTGACTATATTTCAGATATTGCCCAGCGGATCGATGTGAGTCAATTTGTTTAAGTTCTTAATTTTTTATCTTTCTATCCTCAGTGTCTATTCCGTTAATTAATGCTCTAACATATCTTTATATCACTGCTTTTGCAGGCCTCATATGAACAGCTTAGGGGGTCCGAGGAGCAGTCCGGACAGCCATCAGCGTCCATTAGTACGGGTGCGAGTACTGGGACGTTGAAGCGATGGCTGGATACCCCGGAGGTCGTCAATCGGCGAAAGGCCGCATACGCGGCCTGCCTAGTCAGACTGCTTGTGCGTGATAGGAGCGTCCTCACCCCCCGCTGCCCCTCCACAGACACTGGCTCCTCGGTATTCGTTGGACGATGAGGAGATCGTGCGCATTGCTGCGGTGGTGTTGAGGATGATCAGGGAGCAGGATCAGCAAGGTACCGCAGCTGGACATGCCGAGCCGGCCCTGAATCAGCAGGATCTAGATCCGAGACTCGGCAACCCCTGATGAGCCCCTTCGCATGCCCGGTCCCAGCTTTCCCCCCAGCCCCCGCGCCCGGCTTGTATTCTTCTCCCCTCCCCTAACCGGCTGTATCCAGTTTCTAACTTGTACATAATGAGTCTTTTTATGATTAATTATACATATTTCTTTGTGTATTGATTATTGCGCGTTGTTGTTGTTGATGATTGATTTTTTTATTAGAGGTTTGGGCATTAGAAAAATAAAAAATATATATTTTAAAAAAAATTGACTTTTGGCGACGGATTATATCTGTCGCTAATTTTTTTTTATCACTATCAGTTTTTTAGCTATGGATTATTCCGTTGCTAAATAAGACATTTAAGGATGGAATATTCCATCACTAATTTAACAAAAAAAGAAATTAAATTAAAATACTTAAAATATAATTAAAGACGGATATTCCGTCACTAATTAATAAATAAATCCGTGTAATATCCCAAACTTTAGGAACAGGTTAAAATAACCATCGCTGTTCTGAAAAGTAAACCGACGATAATTTTGAGTAATGCTCGGATAGTAGTAAAGAGTGGAAGCTTAAAATAAATTTATGGCAAAAATGTAAATTTGAAATTTTGGGGGCCATCTTGTAATTTTGGAAAGTTTTTGGGACACAAACGTAAATTATGGTTTTAATAATAAAAAAAATGGTAAAGTGAATGATAATGAATATTTTAGTGATGTCTAATGAAATTAATCATGGTTAGACTAATTTTGGGGCTTAATTGTAATTACATAAAATTTAGGGGTTATTTCGTGATTTTAGAACTTTTGGGGGTTTCTTTGTAATTTTTGAAAGTATGTATTCGGTGTCAAAATTTTGGGAGTCAAACTATGTTTAACGGCCACCTTGTTTGGTGACCATGCAATTGAAGTCTTTAAGTGCTTAGGGAAATCAATAAAAAAAAAGAGAGAGAAGAACAAAACAGGAACAAAGAAGCAGGAACGAACACGAGGAAAAAAAACAGGGAAGAATTTGGCAGAGAGAGAGAGCGCTTCGTAGAGGAAGCTTGAAGGTAATCCTTCCCCTCCTTTCCAGTTTGCAAGTTTCACTTTTTAATAGTGTGTTGAGGCTTCGTGCGAAGGATGGAGTTGCCGTGAAGATGGTTGGACTGTGGGGGAGTTTGTAGGTGTTTATGTTGATGTTCCAACTTATACATGTGTGTAATTTTGTGTTAAGATGTAAGTATGAGGTTAAGGAATGAGTTTCAGTGAGTTGTTGAGGAGTTGATGTATGTTTAGTGTGTGAAGGTTGTGTTACCGTGACTGTGTGTGTGTGTGTCACGGGTGTGGGTGTGTGTGAATCATGAGTTTGCTTGTGTGTTATAGTGTTTTATAGGTGGTATACATATGCATTTTAGGGTGTAATGTGTGTGTGTGTTTAGGAATTTCGGAGTTGGTAGGTGAGTTGGGTGAAGAGAAGGTCTCAGCCGTGAAGACAATTGAGGAAAAAGGTGAAGAGAATTGAGGAAGAAGACAAGTGCGTGTGGGTGAAGGTGTAATTGTGTGTGTGGGTAATGTGAATAATAAGTGTAACTGTCACTAAAGATGGATATTAAATTAAACAGGTTTTTCAATGAATTTTAATAAATAGTTAGAATCAAAATTAGACAAGGTAAAAAACAGTAACCCCCAATATTTTCACAAGACGTAAGCTCTGGAAAATTTTGGAAATTTTCAAAGTCCTCGAAGAGAGCTAAATTGGAGTACCAATTAAAGAACTTTATCAAATTATTTAGCATAGCAAACCAATCTATTTTGATTTGAAAATTTTAGAAAAATCTTATCTTACTGATATTACTTATATCCTAAAATTTTGTGCCATTCTGAGGCCGATAGGTATTTTTTGCGAAACTGGCCTTTTAGCGCTGGGTCTGGACACCGGTTCGAGATTTTCGGGCGAAAATTTTTTAAAATACTTTTTAGGCCAGAAATAACATCAGGATGTTCAAAATAGATGTTTTAAGATATTTTTGAGATTCTTCCGATGCCGAAAACCCCCAGGGGTGTTTTGGTAATTTATCACCCCGAAGGGGTATTTTGGTAATTTTACCTATAAGAGGTATTTTAAAGTAAATTTATATACAGTAAGATTATTTTAGTGACTTTGCTTTTGGAAAAGTCATTTTGATGATTAAAGTGTAACGGAGGTGTTTTGGTAATTTGTCACCTCAAAGGAGTATTTTGGTAATTTGACCTAAGAAAATTATTTTTGCATAAATTGGCATATGGGAAGCTTATTTTAGTGATTCTACTTACGAGAAAACCGTTTGGGTGATTTAAGTCCGAAAGGGGCATTCTGGTAATTTTACACCTCAGGGGCGTTTTGGTAATTTTATATACGCGGTGCGAGGGGTTCATTTTGGGAGTATGTGTGAGTTCGTATTCAGTTATAATCTTGTTCTGTAAGCTGTATTCTAATGATTTGATTATTCCGTTTAGGTTAAAGTTATAGACTTCCGGTTAGGATAATTTAGCTACGGATCCAGGTAAGAGATTATATCTAAACCCTGGTGAAGGACTTTCGTCCGAACCTTTATTTTGATAATTCGTACTCGTAAGTTTTTATGGCTAATGCTAAACTTTGAATTCTGTATGGCTATCAGCATGTTATTGCCCAGAAAATCCCAATATTGAACCTGAATCAATTGTTTGGAAATTTTATGATGCTCGCATGTATTGCATGCTGAGTAATTTGATAATTGTCTGTATCCGTTCTTTCGGATTGTTGCGCTTAAAATTAATAACTATTCATAATCGTCTTTGTTGTTTATCTCTGATTTTCTTCTGAAAATTCTGAATGCTGACTTATACCAGTATGATTATTGTTATTGGGATCCGAATTAATTTTGATGATTGAGCTTATGTTAAAGCTCACTGATATTGTTAATTTTTCTGTGTTGACCTGGTTTATCTGTTCTATTATGAGGCAGGCGTTATAAGGCTGGTCTGAATCCTGCATGAAATGCAGGCTAGTACCTGAGTGGACTAGTAAGTGCTTTGTCATAATGGCATTGCAATCACCCAGGATCAACGTTGATTTTTTATTTTCTCTGCTCTGTATATTGCCGTGACTATTACGAAAATGTCTGATAAGTATTATCTGAAATGATCAATGCTTCTGTTGAAATTCTTTGGGGAAACATTCAGTGTATTTTGGAAAGAACTGTCTCAGATGATCTGTGTACGTTTTGAAATCTTTTGAAATACCATCATTGTATCTTGGAATTGACGACTTAGAAAGGATCTTTTGTTGATTGTTTTGGGACCCGTTGTAATTGTATTTGGCGATTTTGGTATCTTATTATGATGAATTTTGATATAGTTTGGAAATCATTGAGTTGGGACCGTATGGATTATTCTGGAAATCTCCGTTAGTTGGATTCTTGGAATCGTCTTGTAATTCTTTTGTTGGTCCTTGAGCGACCTTACTGAGCTCTCAAAAGCTCACCCTTCGTTTGATTCCTTTCTGCAGGTTTTGATCATCAGTAGATTGCTCGGGAATGGGGTTTAGAGTCTGAGGGAGATTCCGATGAGACTATCACCACTGTATAGTAAGACCCCTGCGCGGGTTGGTACCGATAATTTGTTCTTAAGAAATTTGAATTGCGAAGAACCTAAGCTGTAATAGTTTGAGCTAAGTAATTACGATCCAGTATTCTGAGAAATCTGAGTTGATGCTGAATTAGATGATTTGGAATATGTGTTAGTGAACAGGTTTGATAGGTTTGATGTGATCTAGTAGGTTAACGACCCGGGAGTTTGGGCGACGGAGCTCCGAATTTCGGGTCATTACAATCCGTCGCAAAAACTTAAATATTACACGACGGATTTGAAAATTCCATCGCCAAACTATTAGTAATGGACTTTTATACGAGGGACTTTTAGCAACGGATTTTAGGCTCTTAGCGACGGATTTCCCCGTTGCTAAAAGCCTTTTTTCTTGTAGTGTAAACTCATGTGTTTCAGGTACATATTTTTTGCGTGCTACAGCGAGAGCGGGGCGGTGCGGTGCGGGTTTTCTAAATTCTCATAGGATCGGTTATCGGTTATGGTATTTCACATAAATAACCAGGTGACGGGGCGGGGCGAAGTTCCATGACGAGCGGGGCGGGTTCGGATTTTAGAAGATCCGCATCCGACCCGCCCCATTGCCATCCCTACTAAGGATTGCTTCTATTAACTATATGTAGACCTTTTTTTTAACGGTAAAATGCTCGTTCTCTTGTCCTTCTAAATGGCTCCCATGACAGCTAGACCGTGAAAGTCACTATATTAAGTTCAAGAAGAAAATGAAAATGTATACATTAGGGGTGACAACCATAACCTAAAGTCATTTTTCGGTCCAAATCCATCCATTTAAAAATTAACCAAAATCATTTATTAGTTAATTGGGTCTTAATAGATCAATATTTTTTTTATAACTCAATAAACTGGGTTTAAATGGTTTGTAAATGGATATCCACTTAACCATATCCTTTAGGGAAAATTGCATAAAATACTCCTTTGGTTTGGGATAATTGCAAAAAGACTCATGTTGTTATAAAATTTGCAAAAAGACACCGGAGATTGTAAAAGTGTTGCAACAGACGATTCTCGTAACGAAATGATGAAAATGTCTAAATTGCCTCTATAAATACTGTAATTGTTTTTTTTTTGGGTATGAATAGTTGGCATTGGGCAGCAGGATTGACCCGTCCCCGGTCTTGGTCGCCTGCCGTTCTTTGGTCATTCTGCCTTCACCTCGGCCCTCGCTGGTGAGCCGCATTCGCATTCCCTCCCTTTCTCCCTCTCTTCCCCTTTCCTCTTCCATCATATCCCCTTCCTGTTGCCTCACCTGTTTGCTTGCGCCGACCCTAATTAGGGCTTGGGCTTGTGGTGATGAAAGGCCTCGATGGCGGTGTAAATGGCTAAGTGGTCGCGATTGAGCTAACAGCGGCGGAAAGGATTCATGGTAAGCGATCGGGGCTAGCGATGCAAATCGAGATCGCAGTGGGGGAAATGGATCTAGCGGCAGCAGTAAAGGGTTCATTCGACGGTGGTGGCAGAAAGAAGGGGTAGTGGTGGTGGTGGTGGATGGGGCCTGGTGAGGGTGGCAACTAGGGTTTTGGCTTGACGGGGCTGAGGCGGCGGTAATTAGGCATAGCAGGTGGCTGCGTCGGCGACAATTGTGCTCAGGCGGCTGTGGTGGCAGAAATGGGTTGTAGATTATGGTTTAGGATTTAGGGAAGGAAGAAGAAATAAAGGGTATTTTTGTCATTTTGTTAAGTTAATATCTACCAAACGCACTTTTCGGGAGCATGAACATCACATGCCGTGAGTTTGAACGATTTTTTTGACGGTCGCAACACTTTTACAATCTCCGGTGTCTTTTTACAAATTTTATAACTATAAGGGTCTTTTTGCAACTACCCCCAATCATAGGAGTATTTTACGCAATTTTCCCCATCCTTTAATATAATATCTAATCCAGCGCACTAATAATGAGTCAACTATTTCAATTCCATTTCTTAGCAGACAGGGACCGTCCCTTTCATCTTCCGCCGTATCCCTGACTGTGCATCGATGTGTCGCCCACCCAACCTGCCACCGCCGTCCGACTTTCCACCGCCGTCGCAAAATGCTACCGCCGTCCCCACCTACCGTTGCTGTAAAAACTCTTGCATAAAAATGGCGTTCTAAATCCTCAGATATGGATCTGAGGTTGTGATTTGTGGTGATAGACTGGAGGTGGTTGCGGTGGTGAATTTGTGGTGGTTTTTGTGGGTTTGATGGCGGGTTTTGCAGCGGCAATGGTGGTAATGGATTTGGTGATGGGGGACTGGTAGTAGATGTGGTTATTGTGGGTGTGGTTGTGTGGCATGGCCGTAGTTGTGAGTAATTGGGTACGGACGGCGGCGGCAGCGGTAGAGGTGCTTATGGGCATGGTGGCGGAGGCAGCAGTAGAGGTGTTTATGGGCATGGCGGCAGCGGTAGAGGTAGAGGTGCTTGCGGCGGCGACGGCAACGGCGGCGGCGACGGCAACGGCGGCGGCGGGTGCAGTGAAGGAGAGTAGGAGAGAGCTGATTTTTCAATCTACATGGTTTTACTATTGGGTAAACGGGTGAAACAGCCCATTTAACCCATAACTAAATGGATTGAAATGAGTCAGTGACCCATTACTGACCTATTCTGACCCAACTCAATTAATTAACACTCAAACCTAATTCATTCCCCAATTTTGCCACCCCTAATATACATCACAGTGATAAAGATTTTAGATACATAGAGAGGGCGTACTTAATACGCCCGAGCATCATGAAAGAAATTTTTTTTGGCATTTTTTCAATATTAATTTTCTCAAATTTGAATTGGCATTAATTTTCTCAAAATTAACTCAGCTGTAAGGAATTAATTTTCTCAAAATTGAAGCATTTTTTTTCTTTACAAGTGAAGTCAGGTCTGAGTTAAAGATATTAAGCAATATTAACGCAAACAGCATGGAAATTTCAGGGTGTGGTCGGCAGTAGCAATTTCTTATGAATTGGCATTATGGTCCCTAAAATAGCGCCGCTCTTTGTAATTGTTTGCTGATTTCTCTTATCAGAAATAAAAGTCTCGAACTACCAATGATAAAGGCGCATGATTTTTGTTAAGTTCTAATAATTGATGCAGTTAAAACTTTAGGACCTGTTCGGCAGACCCTAAGGCAAAGCCTCGTAATGAGTTCAGCTAAAAGTAACACATACACCACCACCATTTCTAGTTAGTAATGGAGCCTCATCAATGAGAGCATATTGCTTAAGTCAACATCGATGGCCAAACGAAAAAGGACATCAAGTAACCTATTCTTGAAGAGCAATGCAATTTCGATTCAAACTGAGAGCTCCTCTAATAATTTTGTAAGTTGTGGCAAGATCAGTGTTGAAAGCAAAAAAACAAACAGATAGATTGGGACAAGGACCACCGTCAACATAAACCTTGCCACCCCAATGCTTCTGCAGAACATCTATACGTCCAAAATAGTTAAATATGGGAAACAGCAAAATACGATAAATTTTAAGTGCACGTTTTTTAATGTGAAATTGTAGACGATCTTTCTCTTGATCGGATTTCTTTTTCAATAGACCTATTACACGATAATCTTCCAATTAATTGTGCAATCATGTCACGTCGCATTTATCACAGAAAAGTTTCTTAACTGGCAGTTGAGATTAGTACTACAAATACTTAACTCGTAGACAGCTTACCGCTCCTTATCACTCGAACTTTGTGTGACAGCATACAACTATTCAGGTCTCATGTTAATCTGTAACCGCCATGGATTCTATTGTGGAGACCCTAATGACCCTCTGCTACATGACCAAGATTCCCGCTTCCATCCACCGTCACTTTTTACTTTGAGGGGCCCCAGTTTACATCTCTGCTTTTACCAACCTCTTATAGTTGACCGAAAGCTCTATGCTAATAAAGAATCTGTTGAATCGTAGGATGTAGAAGTTAGTTAACTAATTCTTAAACTGGTTTGGGTCGGCTGCATGAATCCTTTCTTCCATTTTCCCCCATCCAAACAAATTTTCTTGGATGGCTCCTGAGCACTCTCTTTGGCATGTTACTGTACACAACTGAATTTGATGACCTGTGTATGGTTCAGAATCTAGATGGCATATAATTAACTGGTCAATTGAATGATATTTAGTTGGAGCGTACAAATCGGTTTAGTTATTAGTGTAACATAAATGTGAATTTTTATATGCTTTTGTTCTATAATATAGTTACTTAGCTTTCAAACACCACTAACCCTACTGATTTGTTTTGGCACATGAAAAAGCAGGTTTTGGTCATACTAGCTATGGCAACTGCGAAATCTTATTTTGATGACTTGCGGATTAACCTGAGGTCATTGATCCACCCCAGGATAACATGACTGATGTTCCTGAACATGTGAATGACCCTGGACAAAGTGCAATAAAACCTAATGTGGTTGTCTCCAGCAGTGTTCGTGACCTATTGGAGTGTCCAGTGTGCTTAAATGCCATGTACCCTCCTATCCATCAGGTATAATTGTAAAAAACTGGTTAGCATTTGTCATTTCTTAGATAATGATGCAAGTAATATCAAACGGTCCAAGCCATGGATTTCTTTCACGCCGAGGGTTAAGAAGAAACCAAGCTGAACTGATTTCTAACTCTTTTGTCAGTCTTCCTGAGTACATTACTGTGCGGGTAGAGATTGGAAAAGTTTATGAATGGACTGGAATAGCTTATCATTCAGCCTTCACAAATGACAGTTATTGCAGTCAACTTTGAAGCTATATCTCTGAACTCATTGATACACCTTTGAATTTGTATGAATATCAGTTTTTTCCTCTCTACGGTAGATGTGCATCTCTATCCCATCTGTGTAAATTCAGCAGTTGATTTTGGTTTACATACTAATCCTGGAGCAGAAAGATGAATCAATGAAATTGGGTTTATATTTGTTTTTGAGAAAATGTTTGAAATTGAAATTTGGTTAACAATTCAACACAAATTGATCATTTTGCCCACATTTACTTTTCTCCTTGTTTTCCCGCCCTCCTGGGAATCTCGAGTATCACCTCCTGTGCAAGAATTAATCAATGACTCCTAAATAAATCTTGGTGAATGGTGGTCGACATTTAACTTCGACACCATAGTTTGTGTTAGGAATGCGTTGAGAAAAGAATTTATTTTAGTTTTAAAATCCATTAATCCCCCATCAACTGATGTCACCAGCACACTGTGCACATTCTGCACAGCTCTGCACCATATTTTGCTTGGTCTAGCTGGCGACTCTTGCTGGCGACTGCTACTGCTACTACCCCTGATGGGAGGGAATGTTGATGGGGACAGTACATACAGTGTCGACGATGGAACGGATCCCAGTTGTGATACTTGTAACCGTCACCTTTTGCTGATAGCTGTATAGATCAAATAGTTGGAGAAGAAATAGCTGAGTATCAGCGATGAAGTTCAACCGTTGTCTCCTGCCCCAGCGAGAAGGTTGGGCAAAGAACGCGAATAAATAAGGGATTATTTTATGAGGCAAAAGACGGGCCTTAGTATTTGAGTCAGTTGAGAGGGGGAGGGAGAAGGTGAGGATTACTAAAGTTATTGGCACTATGGTTGTGGCGCTCGCAAATGGAGTTAAGAACGAAAGAGAGGAGTGCTGCCTAAAGAGAGTGAAATGGTCAAGTTGGGTGCATAGTTAATTATATGCTGTGGCAACATCATATTTGGCTGTGGCAATATCACTGGCCTTATAATTCCTTTTGGATTTATAATCCTTGAAATGTAACGTGCTATACAAACTTGTCGTATGGAATTATTGATCACTAGTGGAAATAAAGTGGCAGAAAATTTTTATTTTGATTGTCTACTAGTCCTATATCATAAAACATTAAACTCAAAATCGATGAGATACAAAAGCAGTACAAAGCTTAAATGTAAAATTACTTTTTGTATTCTTTTCAATATAGAACTGTACAGCCATAGATGCAGGTTCGAACGCACAGGTCTGAACATGGGCCACCAACTATTTAAAGATCCATATCAACCCAATCTTTCTTGCCGAAAACGATGTCCACCCGAGACTATAAGATATTGTGGTGAAGACTACTCTTTCAACCTTCTATCCTGTCTTCGATGTGTTTATAAACTCACACACATATGGTCATGATGTCTCCAAGCATACATCTGCAGCAGTTTCAATGGAACAAACCTGGTTTTACTTAATCTCTGTGTCTTCTTTTCTCCTTCTCCTCTCAACAATCTTTCTGCGTAAAGAAAGGCCAAACAGAAAGCTCCCACCAAGCCCACCTTCGTATCCAGTAATAGGCCATCTCCACCTGGTAAAAGAACCTATCCACCGAGTGTTGGAACAACTTTCTCACAAATATGGTCCAGTTTTCTCCCTTCGATTCGGTTCCCGGCCGGTGCTTGTCGTGTCGTCTCCAACAGCCGTTGAAGAATGTTTCACCTAAAACGATATCGTTTTCGCAAATAGGCCTCAGCTTCTTGGTGGCAAGCATTTTAACTACAACTACACCACAGTGGGTTCAGCACCTTATGGCCCGCACTGGCGTAACCTTCGCCGCGTTAGCACGTCAGAAGTTTTCTCGACTACTAGACTGAACTCCTCTTTGAGCATTCGACAAGGCGAAATCAGATCATTGGTGAAAAGCTTGTTTCGTGATTCACGATAAAGTTTCGCCAGGGTAGAGATGAAGTCGAGGCTATCCGAGCTGTCATTCAACATCATAATGAGGATTGTGGCGGGCAAGCGTTACTTTGGAGTTGGAGTGGAAGATTATGAGGAGGCTAGGCAATTCCGGAGAATTATAAATGAGGTTTGTGAAATTGGTGGGGCATCAAATAAGATTTCTTGCCCTTTTTGCAATTTATTGATTTTCAGGGTGTGGAGAAGAGGATGATAAGGTTACAGAAAAAAAGTGATGGGCTATTTCAACGTTTGGTAGATGAACGCAGAAATGATAAAGAGGGACATACCAAGACAATGATCGATGCTATGCTGACTTTGCAGGATTGAGAACCAGAGACCTACTCTGACACCATTATCAAGGGCAGCATCTCGGTACGTCCATAGATTTTTCAAGTTCATTGAACTGGAGTACGTTTTTAGACATGTTTTAGCCTTGGAGACTTAACATCGCTACCTGTCCGCTGCAAAAATTGCAAGAAGCATCGTAACAAACACGAAAAGGATGTTTTGATGTTTTAGATATGAGAGGGGGCACTTGAGTAATTTTATCAAGTTCTGAGAGTGTTTTGATAATTTTTCATACCAGTGGCGAACGGAGTGAAAACACATAATTAAGTGTCTGGAATTGATTTATTACTGATTCGTTTATTCAGATACGATAGGCGGCAACTAATATCAGATTAAGAGAAAAATTTTCAGATTCAATTAACGGTTTTGTAAGTAACCTACTGATTTAACTAGTGTTTTCATAAAGTATGTATGTTACACTCGGCGACTATGAATACTCATTTTTCCACTTGGAGGAATCGAACATGGCAGCGACGACTCGAATTTTCTTCCGAATATTTTTGCTTCAATGCGTAATGATGTCCCTGCCCTTCCTTTGGCCCTTTTCCCTCTTCTCCTTTTGCCGGTTGTCCGTTTCCGTTTTGTCAGGTTCTCGGTCAGATTAGTACCAAAATGTTAAAAAAGAGAAAAAGGTTCTCGAACTTGCATGTTGTGTAGTGGCATAATCTCATCTTCATTGTGTTGGCAGGGGCATGCTTGAATGGAAGCCGCACTATGGTGTAAAAAATGGTGACTTTTCCACCAAAATAACGTAACGCGAATGCAACGTGAACAGAAAGTCAAGCCCCAAAAAAAATCTGCCATTGGCTTACGCCTTTAGAGGTTGAGCTGCCTCTCAGGTTGAGCTGAGTTCTAACAAACCCGGCCAACCAGAACTTGAGCAATTTTGGTTTTATGTACGACAATTTGATTTTAGAGTATTAGCCACTCAGAGATAAACAGTTAAATTTTAAGCATTATGGTTCTGTCAATGCTGTTTATGCAGTGTAATATGTGTATGTTTCTAATAATATGCAATTTGCACAGACAATGCTCTTGGCGGGTACAGATACTTCGGCAGTGACAATAGAGTGGGCAATGTCACTTCTACTGAACCATCCCAAGGTGTTAGCAAAGGCCAGAGATGAACTCGACAATCAAGTCGGCCATAACCGCCTAGCTGATGAACCGGATCTTCCCAAGTTGCACTATCTCCATAGCATCCTAAATGAGACATTTCGGTTATTTCCAGAGGCTCCACTTCTGGTGCCACACGAGTCCTCAGATGACTCTATGGTAGGAGGATTTGACGTACCACGTGGCACGATGTTACTGGTCAACGCTTGGGCCCTGCACCGGGACCCCAAGATTTGGGATGACCCCACAACTTTTAGGCCGGAGAGGTTGGTGAAGCCTATAAGTTTGTACCCTTTGGAATAGGGAGGAGGCAATGCCCTGGGGCTGGGCTTGCAAATAGAGTGGTGGCGTTGGCTTTGGCAGCATTAATTCAATGCTTTGAATGGAAGAGGGTCAGCGAAGATTTGGTGGACTTATCGGAAGGAGTAGGGCTCACCATGCCTAAAGCTTCCGCTTTAGAAGCTAGGTGCAGAGCACGCGAGCAAATGATTAGTGTTATTTCAGAGCTATGAATTTCATTGAGTTTGATCTCTTCTTTCCACGTTGAAAAATAAACAAAACTTATTCAATGTTAATTAAAATCAAGTATTAGTGTTGGTGTTCGTTATACATATATTACAAGAGTATTGCTAGAGAATTGAAGTTGTGCGTGTATGTCTTGTGAAGTGAGTAGTGTTGTTATTGCATGTCTTAGTGTTACGTTATTAAGCTATAAAAAGTCATCTATTCTAGCCGTAAGGTGCAAGAGTAAAGACTAGAGAGATGAACTTGCAAGGATATCAATTGAAATGAAATTATTCATTCTCTCAATAGATTCTTCCTTGTATCCTCATAAGTTTGTGACTGTGTGAGTTTTAGTAACCTTTTCTTTTCCAAACAAAGTGACACGACGTAACAGTCCTAGTTGATGTTGTGCCATTTATTAGTAACTCTAATTGCAAAAGAAAAAAAAATCAAAATTGATATTTGGTTGGAGAAAGTTATAATTGCAAATTATGTGAGAATGAGGAGTGTCGTCTCATTGTATCTCGAGTGAAGTAAATTGTACATTGTTGTCAGTAAAGAAACATGTAATAGCTTGTCGAAAGGAGTTCAATAAAAGAAAGAAGATAAGGCACTCCATGTGTTGCAGAAGGTCATCCTTCAAATAATTCAGATGCGTACTTATAGTAGATCAAGATCTCCAAGTTATGTTTGACAAATGATCAAGGTCATTACTTCCAACCATAGACATAATCACCTCTTACCCAAGAAGTATTCGGTACAAAGCTAGAAAGAAGATCAGTTCAGAAATGAAGGTTGTGAAAATTTTTAGGAAACAACTCTAATGGAGGACATAAAAGAAAGTTTCACAGTTCCAGAACTGAAGAAATGGAAGAGATAAAGGTGGAAGAGACTAAGGATGAAGAATATACTTCAAGCCTTTGAAGAGATAAAAGTTGAAGAAATTGCTTAAAAGGAGAAAAATAACCAGTCATAGTGAACTCTAACGTTCAAAAACAAAAATCTATTTGTAAATGAAATGGTACGTTGTTATAAGAAATCCTAAAACCTAAAGGTCATTAAAAATTTAGTCTTTATTATCTAAAAGGTAATCTGAACGTATTAGAGTATTTCTTATAAGAGTTCCTTTCAATATGTTTCTTTCCAATTTTTAGGGAAAAGATTTGGAGAGAAAAAAGCTCAAACTTTGGTTGTGTTTGATAAAACTGAAATTTAAGTTCTGAAAACATAAGGGCTGAATTTGTATAACTGAAAATTTTAAACTGCTGAATTTTAAGTACCGAAAATAAGTTTTGACTAAAATTTAAGTGCTAAATCAATTTGTTGTGTTTGATAAAGAGAACAACTGAAGTCTAAAAATTATTTAATTTGACACTAATACCCCTTTGCTCTATATTTAAAATTTTATCGACATTGTTGTATAATTGAATAATCAGACATTATTATCACAATGCTGGATACTTCAAATCTAATTTTGCAATCATGAGCATAATCTTAAAACACAAAAGTATATTCAAATCAGCCACACAATAAATGAAGCAAGATTCATTCAAGTTACATACTTCAGACCAAGAAATGGTAGTTCCTCGACATAAGCTACATCAACAAGGAAAAGATCAGCCGTTCTTGTTCCTACTGCGTGGACATGTTCCATGGACAGAAATTTTAATCTCCCATGAAACACAAGTCCTATGATTGCATACAGTGAAAATTTGACCAAGCCCTCCTACTGTCACAACATTATCTTTCTCAGAAATTTGGAGACAAAATCGGACCACTCAATAGATTGCAACAAAGATATAAAAAAAATCCTTTATATATACATATATATATATATATATATATATACACATATATATACATATATATATATATATATATGTATATATATGTATGGAGCTTATCCGTTGATAGCGCTAACAAAATAGAAGAAGTTACCAACGAGATCTGGTCGTCCACGTCTGATCTGAGGACGGTCCAGATCTTTTTTACATTATTTTTAAGTCCGTTAGCTATATTATGTAGCGGATAATATTGTGACAAAAATACCCTTAGAGCCCGTCCGCTACATTATGTAGCGGATTAATTTTTGGACTTTTTTTTCTTTCTGTCATTTATGTTCTGACTTCTCTCTCTCTCTCTCTCTCGTCCGCTACATAATGTAGCGGATTAGTTTTCGGACCTTTTTTCTCTTTCTATCATTAATGTTCTGACTTCTTTCTCTCTTTCTCCCGTTCGCTACATAATGTAGTGGACTAGTTTTCGGACATTTTTTTTCTCTTTTTGTCATTAATGTTTTGACTTCTTTCTCTCTCTCTCTCTCTCTCCGGACTAGTTTTTGAATTTTTTTTCTCTTTTTGTCATTAATGTTTTAACTTCTTTCTCTTTCTCTCTCTCCTTTCTCTCCTTCTTCTAACTCCTCTCTCTCTCTCTCTCTCTCTCTCTTCTCACCAGTTTTTTAACTTGTCTATCTTTCTCTCTCTTTCTCTCTCATCCTCCCCTCCCCTCCTTTTTTATTATCTACATGGGTCGTTAGCGGTTTCCTTCAGGAGTTGGTTCAGGCCACTGTTGCCGCGGCGTGGTTCAGGCTACGGAGTGAGGAATCTATGGGTGAACCTGGAGAGGACTTTCTTCCGGATGACTATCTTATCAAATTGGGATGCGTGGGTGCGGAACTAGTCACCACCCCTCCTGGTAAAGCGTGCTCAATGATTTTAGTACCAAGCTCTGGCAGCCTCGACAATGATCTTGAGTTTGAAGTTAGCAAATGATCATTTGAGAAATTTAACAAAGTTGGAGTAGCATCTACGTTTGGACGGAATTTGACAAGTGAAGGACGACTGATTCTGCCTACTTTAACATCTTTGCCCATAGTTTGGCCACTAACCACTTCTTACATGGAAGTCTTGCAGCTGTGCCAGTTAATAAGCCAATAGAATAAAGGCAATCATAAAAGCAGCTCCAACTGAGGCAACAATGATTGCAATCTTGATAGTAGACTTTGAGCTGTGATGTTACCCCCTCTTGAATTTGAGCAGGCACATCATTCTCAGATGGTCTGGAAAGACCAGCAAGGCATTTTTAGGACATTGAAGACTTATAAACTCAATGGAAGCTTATCCAAGATCTGGCCCTTGAAATCATTTTTAGATGAATCAAGGTACTCTAACCCACTAAGCCTTCAAATCATTTTTAGATAAATCAACTCTACCAATCTACTCTACACACTGATCTTGTGAATATACATCCAGTATTACAGGTTGTTCTATTGTCTCACTGCTAGCTAACGAGTAATGACCCATGTAGATAATAAGAAAGGAGAATGAGAGAAAAGAGAGAGAAAGATAAACAAGTTAAAAAGGTGATGAGAGGAGAAAGAGAGAGACACAAGTTAGAAGAAGGATAGAGAGAGAGAGAGAGAGAGAGAGAGAAAAGTCAGAACATTAATGACAGAAAGAGAAAAAAGGGCCAAAAACTAGTCCGCTACATAATGCAACGGACGGGAGAGAGAGAGAAGTCAGAACATTAATGACAGAAAAAGAAAAAAGGTCTGAAAACTAGTCTGCTACATAATGTAGAGAACAGGCTTTGAGGGTATTTTTGTCACAAAATTGTCCGCTACATAATGTAGCGAATGGACTTAAAAACAACGTAAGAAATAGATTTGGATAGTCCACAGATCAGGCGTGGATAGCCAGTTCGCGTTGGCAATTTCTCCTATTTTGCTAGCGCTATCAACGAATCAGCTCATATATATATATATATATATATATATATATATATATATATATATATATAGGTCATGATCCATTGCTAGCACTGGAAAGTTGCTAGCGCGATTTGGCCGTCCGTTGCATTATGTAGCGGACACTATCACATTGTTATGGCTGTCCACATCTCACTCGTGGACGACCTTTTTTGATATAATTGAGATCCGCACCAGAATCAACAAGGGCAATGCCTTATTGATAACTACCTTGATACTAACATACCATTTTTGAAAAGTGACCTTCTCAAGGTTAAGAATTTCTTGATTCTCAGGTTGAGTAGGGGCTATGGTATTGGTTTTGACATTAGGACCAACCTTAAGAATATCAAAACTTAAATAAAGTTCTTTTCCTTCACTAACAACTTCTTCAACATTGCAAAGCTCAATAAAGGAAATTCTGTTAGCAAGATGTTTTATCTCGCTCTGGAGATCCTGAATTGTAACGCCCTTTTGTTCTACTGTCTGAACTATATTCATAACAGTAGAGAAATTAAAAGTATTACCTATAGTCAGTAATTGTGTAGAAGTATTGGTTACTGAAAGGGCTTGAGTACTATGAAGATATTTAAAAATAACCTGCTTTTTTTTCTCAGGATCATCAATCTTATCAAGCAGATCAAGAATAATGGATTCTTCAGAAGTGATCACATTGACACTTAATTCATTCATTTCAAGGATTGCCTTATAGTAGTCAGTCTTACTATTGCAATCATGGCAAGTAATTTCCTGATTAGAACTATGGCTGTAAGAGCTAGAATAGCTGCTGGAGCTGTCAATATCTCCATCAATATTGTTGAGCTCATTAGATTAATCTTCTTCAGAATCAGAAGAATTAAGAAGGATGGCACTCAATTATTTCTTAAGGCCTTCATCAATGACTAATTCATTGATCTTCTTCTTTGTGTAACAGTTGTTGGCATAATGACCAGGCTTGCCACATTTATGGCAGATGACTTTAGATTTGGAAAACTTCTTTTGTTTTGAAAATCTTTTGAAGTGTTTGGATGATTCATCCTTTTTGAAGTTCTTTGAGAATCTAGACTTCCTATAAGGTTTTTTAGACTTAGAAGTTTTCTCTTTTGTTCCATAATTAGGAATGGAAAGGTTGTCATAAACAAATTGGTAACAAAACTGTCCAAGCTCTGTTCTCTCAAATTTATGCTCTTTCTTAACTTGATTTTTTAGCTTGATGTCATTGCATAGGACAAGGCCTTTCAGTGCATATTTTGCTGATTAATTCACCAACGGTATAAAGGGGAAAAGGTAGAGCACCATTGTGCTTATTCCTAATCCTAGTCCTAATGCACTCACTAAAGAGGTTTGGAAGCCCTGCAATAAATCATTCTTTCCAGAAGTCTTGTTGGGCATCATTTTTTTGGTAAAGCTTAGTTAGGAAGACATCTTTATACCACCTAAAATGGGTGAGAGTGGGACACCTTAAGTTGAAGTTCTCTTCCTCTCTCAAGAACAGTATTGGCATTGTCAATGAAATGTCTGGTGATGGCAGTTACTAGCGTAGTGACTGCATTAGAAAGGTTTTGACCATTAACCTGAATGAGAGTACCATTTGACTCAATTATAATAGAATTCAGAATATAATTCTGCTCAGTAGAAGTAAGATAACAATCCCATCATCCATGGAGTTGGCCAGTAAAACCAGCAATAAGATATTCGGCTATAGAGGCTTCATTCTCTCCGGGGTTTCTATTTCTAGCACTATTAATTAGCTGCCATAAGCATGTGCTACAGGAATGTGATTGTCTGATAGTCAGTCATTCCATTCATAAATGAAAGATCCATTAAAAATAGGGGGTAGAAAACATATTTTCCTCTAATTGGATATCAACAAGAGTGGGTCGATGATAATAATTTCTTAGAGGAGGTCTGGGATTAGAAGATCCTATAGTAGTAACAAACTGTTGTTCTAATTTATATGGATCTACCTCAGAGTCACTCCTTAAATCTCCTATAGTGTTGATATTCTTTGGTGAGGATTGAGAGGTTTCAACCTTAGGATATTTTTCTCTAGAAGTCTTGATTTGTCCTAATTTGGACATTAGCTCTTTGACAAATTCATTACTTGGTTCATTGGATCCTAATTTAAACTTGCTATCTAATTCTATAGATGGCTTGACTAAAGGTTGCTCTATATTTATGTCAACAAAAGAGCTAAAAGATGCTATATTGAAGCTGAAGGAAGTATTGAAGACATTTTCATTAATGCCTTTTGGAGGTTTCATCATGCTATAAAAATTGAAAACTATATCCTTGACACAATAAACAATGTCTTCTATCCTGAAAGTTTGCTCTCTGATAGTACTCAAGATGATGTTTGAATAGTTTGATTGCTCCGCCAAAGACTGGACTTCACCGGTAGTAACAGGGTTGAGATGATTAGAGGTACTGGTGTCAACAATGTGTTTCAAAGAAGTGGCATCGAAATTGGAGTTCTTATCTCCCTTCATGGCAAATTTATTAAAAGGGGGATGAACACTCTCTTGTTTGTCTTAGGTTGGCCAAATAAGCCATTCGTGAGTAACTTTTTTGAAAACATTGATTTGTTTCTCAGGATTCATGTAATCATGAACCTCAATACTATTGTCAATACAATAAGAATAAAACCATTCAAAGAAGGGAATGTAGGTTTTATGTGCCCTTAGAGTCTGGAAGAATAGTTCTCTATATTGAGCATTTTGCTCTTTAGAGAAATTGATATAATATTAAGTACAATTAGTGCGATTGTAAGGAGCATGAAATTCCTTATTGATTTTATCATGATCGAGTTGAAAATCATGAATAACAAGAATATTATAATCAAAATCATGAACATAAGGGTCAGAAGTAGAAGGAGTCTCACTAGGAGTTTTTACCGTATACACGGTTTCAGGAACAAAAGAATTATTTTTCCGAATACCTTGAAAAATGATTTTTGGTTCTCTATGATGAGAAGATCATGATCTAAAAGGAGGAATAGATTAATACTCACTAGACTGACAAGACTGGAATCTATTGCTTGGAACAGAGGGGCAAGAATACCTTGCATTTTGACCAGTATTACTAGAATGAAGAATCTTGTAACTCTCGGAGGAAGTTTCTGGTTGACAGAAACGGATCTTAACATCTCCTTCCGGAGTCTCAACAATATGGTCAATCTGCGTATTCTGGGGATTGACTTGTCGGTAAAGAAGTCCAAACCTCTTTAGTGAGCACATTAGCCTGATATTATATCTCTATGTCTTGATATCCAGGGTGAGCACATCCATTATGTGTGGATCAGAAACAAAAATAGAGAAATTAGGATAACAATTAAAATACATAGGACCATTGCATAAACTTGTCTCTACCATTCCAAGCAGAGAATCATCAAAATTAAGATGACGATAATCACGAAGAACGGCCCAAACATGAGTATCTAAACCTTCTTTTGTTAAAGAAGCAATTCCAATTTGCACAAGGCCAATATGAACATAACAAAATTTTCATCGATATTTTTCTAAAGCTAATTTTGAAAAGATTGATTATCTTTTGATCTATTCATTGTCTGTTCAACAGACTTGATGGAATATGTCTGCTATAATTCAAATTATTTGACATCGGAAGGATTAACCTTTGGAATAGACCAAATGTTTAAATCTTTTTCTATGTTTTCAAGATTCAATTCATGAATATTTCTACTGGAGCTAGTATGGCTCTTTGACCCATTAGTAGAAAGAGATCTAACTAATCTGGCCATTATAACAATATGAAGTGCTTGACTGTCAATCAAATAGTTAAAAATGGTCACAAACGCTCACTGGCAGAAGACCGAGAACTATCTTAAAGGCGACTTGGGTGTCGACCTACACTTCAGATTGGAAAACAAATAGATGATTATATCTCAAAACCACCTAATATGGCTCTGAGACCACGAAAAGACCCAAGTGAAATAAACATAAACTGGAGCGGAAGAAAGAGAGTAGATTTAAACAACTGAAATCTTATTAATCAAAAGAAAATACATAAAAGAAGAAACTTACAAAACGCAAGAAAAGCACACTTGATTACAGAAGTAGACTTGAGAAGGGAGCACACTTATGTACACTCTAACTAGAACTCTTGAAAATATTACAAGAGATATTCAAATTTGTGGTGTCTTCTTCCTAGGAGAAGGGAACCTTATATAGGCAACAAACGAGTAGAGTCTTGCAAACTCTGGTTATTTTTGTAAAGTATCTATGGTTTGTTATTTGATGATGACAACCTAGCCGCGTGTCCTGGATAAGTTTGGAGTCGTCCAGACTTTTCGGTGCCACCTTCTGCTTTTTGGAAAGCATAATTGTCCTGGTGCATGTATTGTGCCATTGCTTTGCTTTTTGGAAAGCATAAATGTCTTGATGCATGTATTATGCAATTTTCTTACTTTTGCTTTTCAGAAAGCATTTTGCTTTTATAAAGTATTTGTCGTATATCATATATTATGCTTTTCTCCTATTTAGAGAGGAGGATAACAATCAACCTGTTTCAATTTCAAATCTTTTGAGGTTGATGCTTGCTGAGGGATGCTCTTTGTGGATGTATTGTCTAACATGAAATCATCTAATTCTTTATCAGAGTTGGTTTGCAAATTGGATCTTTTAGATGCTTCTTCAGTTTCAGAATCATAGGCCTCTTCATTGTTTTAAGTATCTCAAGAGTAGCAGCTTAAAGTAACTCCTTTTTTGATAAACAAGGATTTTCTTTAGTCAATCTGAGGAAAATTTCATTCTTCCTCCTAGTGAATTCTGCCTCGCAATTAAGGGCATGGAACATGGTTTTAGGATATGATTTCCACTTTGTTGCAGCAGCCTCCAAGGTTGGAAATATCGTTGTTATAGCATCAATATTGTAATGGTTGTAGTTGAATTTTGGCCACTATTTTGAGCCAAACTGTCGAACCAAACACGGGGGATATTCGATAGATGAATTGACACTCTTTTGTATGGCGTATTACCAAGAGAGAATCCAGGGAATGCTGAAATTTGCTAAAAATTGTAACTTTGCCAAACCTTTGACCATGGGTGCATATAACTCATATGGTTCTGTTACTTGTTGTGAGGGCCATCCCTCAATATCTCGTCCGTAATTAAACCACCAATTCCCGATCTAATTTGGAAATTTTCAATCAAAGTTCTGGGAAAAGAAAATGAACCATGAATGCTTGTGCCTTGGATTTTGATATAAAAGGACATGATTCCAGGCATCGACATAGTTAAAATAGTTGAAATAGCGAGGAGAGACGTGTGCAGGTAGATCACGAACTCTGGTAGGGTCGATTCCCCATTGCCTCTTTGAAACGATTCTCAAGATTTCGATATTTGGGAATTGAATAGGAGGATTAAGATTCCTTGAATTATCAGGATCATCCTTCTCATAATTATGAGTAAAGACTACAAACTTTGTAATGCAAAGAATTTCTTCATAATAATCTATGGATTTTCCAGAGGCCTTTTGCTAGAAAGCCCAGCCTTTGCTGAGATAATAATTTGCCACCTCTATTGGTGAAAGATCGTGTTCTTCATCTTCAATATTGAAGATATTTGGACAATTGGAATTAGTATTATTGCCAGAATTTTTAGAAATGTCCTCTCTATTAGAGTGTGAAGAAGAACCAATTGACTGTCGTAAATAGAGGGCATTACCGTGAGTATTGAATCCTTTGCCAGATCTTTAAAGAGTAGCCTTTGGAGGAGTCATTGTCCCTGCAAAAATTCTCTGGTCAAAAAGTCAGAGAGAGAATTATTCTCTCCTTTAATAAATTCTATTTGAAAATCAAATGATGAGAGTAAAGCCTACCATCTAGCAAAACTTTGTTTTGAAGCAATATTCTAGACATCTTTTTCAAGAACATCTTTAGCAGCTTTACAATCTATTCTTAAGAGAAATTCCTGATTAAGCAAATCTTCTTCGAATTTAAGGATACAATTGACTATAGAAAGAATTTATGTTTTGATTGTAGAGTTTTTTTTTTTTTTTGCAGGATTCCAAACACCGGAAGTGAAACGGACTAATTGTTCTTTGTTATCAATCCTCCTTTGTTTGAGGATACCTCCATAACCAAAATCTAAAGCATCAGTTTCCCCAATTTTATAAGCTTCAGTAAAGGAAGGCATAAAGAAGGCAAGGATTTAGCTTTGAGCTTGATCTTACGAATGGCCTTGGAGTGGGCAATAGTCCAAGGCAGAGGATTTTTACGAAGACGTTGATACACAATTTTTGTGCCTTTGTAAAGATCCTGGTAGAAGTCAGCAATGTAATTAAGACTTCCTATGAATCTCTGTAATTGAGTTTTTTTCCCTTATTTCATCAGGGAATTTAGAAGCAAATTCAATCGACCTATCAATGGGAATAATAGATCCTTTCTCGATATTATGACCAAGAAAACAAATTTTTGTTTGAAAAAGACATATTTTCTTAGCAGAAACAACAAGACCATTATGCTTGACAGTTTTGAGGAAAATATTTAAATGTTTTCAATATTGGTCAATAGATTGAGAGTAAATAAGGACATCATCAATGTAAACAATTGAGAAATCCATGTAAGGATTAAAAATATCATCCATGATGTTTTGAAATCACGAAAGGAGCATTTTTTAAATTGAAGGGCATGACATTCCATTCAAAATGTCCAAAAGGAACAGTAAAAGTTGTCTTGTAACGATTCTGTTCACTAATATGAATTTGCCAAAATCCAGACTTCTCGATATCAAATTTTGAAAAGATAACAGCCTTACACAGCCTATTCAAGAGATCCCACTTATTCGGGATCGGATAGCGAATCCATCGTAAAGCCTTATTCAAAGGCTTATAGTTAATAACAAGACTAGGAACTCCACGTTCCTTTTCAGCTTGTTTATTGACATAGAAAGCATGACAGCTCCCGGGAGAGTAACTTTTGCAGATAAGCTTTTTGTCAAGGAGGTCCTGAATTTCCTTCTTACAATGTGTAAGAAGTTCTTGGCTCATCTGAATAGGGCAAGCCTTGGTAGGGATAAGCTTCTCATTGAAGTCAGGTTCGTAAGGCAACTCTTCATTAGGAACTTTAGCACAAATTTAGGCTTCAATTCTTTTTTGAAAAGATTATATTTTATCTTTTTCTTGACTAAGGTAGCGATTTACCTTTTGAAATTTCAAAGCCTCTTGCTGAAAGCAAATTTCATTTTGCCTGAAAATAAGTTATTTCTTGAAGGAATGTATAACTTGCTCTTGGAGAGGATTAATGAACTTAAAACAAATGTCTTGTCCTAAGATATTGGAATGAATACCATTATCATTAATGTTCATAGGATTAAGAAGAGATAGAAAAGGTGTGCCTAAAATAATAGACTGGCTTAGGCCACGAACAACTATGAAGTGGGTCTTAAGACAAATTCCGTCATTGCAGACCCAAGAATCAGAGACTTTATAATTAATCTTCGCTATCCGCAGTAGTAAGGGCTTGCCTTGTAGTCTCATAATACTTGGTAGGAACTAGACCTTCTTTGATACAATTGAGGTCCGCGCCAGAATCAATAAGGGTAATGCCTTCAAAGATGAAGTCCTTATTGATAACTACCTTGATACTAATGTACCATTTTTGAAAAGTGACCTTATCAAGGTTAAGAATTTCTTGATTCTTAGGTTGAGTAGGGGCTATGGTATTGATTTTGACATTAGGACCAACCTTAAGAATATCAGAACTTAAATAAAGTTCTTTTCCTTCGCTAACAACTTCTTCAACATTGCAAAGCTCAAGAAGGGAAATTCTGTTAGCAAGATGTTTTATCTCGCTCTTGAGAGAAGAGATCTCGCTCTGAAGATCCTGAATAGTAAGGCCCTTTTGTTCTACTGTATGAACTATATTCATAACAGTAGAGAAATTAAAAGTATTACCTATAGTCGGTAATTGTCTAGAAGTACTGGTTACCGAAGGGGCTTGAGTACTATGAAGATATTTAAAAATAACCTGCTTCTTTTTCTCAGGATCATCAATCTTATCAAGCAGATCAAGAATAATGGATTCTTCAGAAGTGATCATATTGACACTTAATCCATTCATGTCAAGGATTTCCTTATAGTAGTCAGTCTTACTATTGTAATCATGGCAAGTAGTTTCCTGATTAGAACTATGGCTGGAAGAGCTAGAACAGCTATTGTAGCTGTCAATATCTCCATCAATATTATTGAGCTCATTGGATTGATCTTCTTCGACATCAGAAGAATTAAGAAGGATGGCACTCAATTGTTTCTTAAGGCCTTCATCAATGACTAATTCATTGATCTTTTTCTTAGTGTAACAATTGTCGCCATAATGACCAGGCTTGCCACATTTATGGCAAATGTTTTAGATTTGGAAAACTCTTTTTGTTTTGAAAATCTTTTGAAAGGTTTGGACGATTCATCCTTTTTGTAATTCTTAGAGAATCTAGACTTCCTATAAGGTTTTCTAGACTTAGAAGTCTTTTCTTTTGTTCCATAATTAGGAACGGAAAGGTTGTCATAACCAAATTGGTAACAGAACTGTCCAAGCTCTGTTCTCACAGATCTATGCTCTTTCTTAAGCTAATTTTTTAGCTTGATGTCATTGCATAAGACAAGGCCTTCAACGCATATTTCGTTGATTAATTCACCAAAGGTATAAAAGGAAAAGGGTAGAGCACCATTGTGCTTATTCCTAATTCTAGTTCTAACTTGCTCACTAAAGAGGTTTGGAAGCCCTACAATAAATTATTCTTTTCAGAAGTCTTGTTGGGCATCATTCCTTGGTAAGCTTAGATAGGAAGACATCTTTGTACCAACCAAAAATGGGTGAGAGTGGGACACCTTAAGTTGATGAGAAGTTCTCTTCCTCTCTCAAGAACAGTATTGGCATTGCCAATGAAATGTCTGGTCATGGCAGTTACTAGCGTAGTAACTGCATCAGAAAGGTTTTGACCATTAAACGGAATGGGAGACCATTTGACTCAGTTTTAATAGAATTCATAACATAATTATGCTCAGTAGGAGTAAGATAATAATCCCACCATCCAGAGACTTGGCAAGTAAAACCAGCAATAAGATATCTTGCTATGGAGGCTTCATTCTCTCCGGGGTTTCTATTTCTAGCACTATTTGCTGCCATAAGCATATGCTGAAGGAATGTGATTGTCTGATAGTTAGTCATTTCGTCAAGATTTCATTCATAAATGGAAGACCCATTGAAACAAGAGGGGGTAGAAAAGTTCTTTTCCTCTAATTAGATATCAACAAGAGGGGGTAGAAAAGTTCTTTTCCTCCAAGTAGATATCAACAGGAGTGGGACGATGGTAATAATTTCTTAGAGGAGGTCTGGAATTTAAAGATCCTATAGCAGTGACAAACTGTTGTTCTAATTTATCTGGATCAACCTCAGAGTCACTTCCTAAATCTCTTATGGTATTGATATTCTTCGGAGAGGATTGAGAGGTTTCAACCTTGGGACATTTTTCCCTATGGGTCTCAACTTGTCCTAATTTGGACATTAGCTCTTTGACAAATTCATTACTAGGTTCATTAGATCCTAATTTGAACTTGCTATCTAATTCTATAGACTACCAACACGATTAGTGCGAAATAGACAGATAATTATATCTCCTATCAAAAGCAAAAGCAGTGGCATAATACTTGCACCGCAAGAGCAACTTGCTATCATTTTTCAAGGTATTCGGAACAATAATTCTTCTATTCCTGAAACCATGTATACAGTAGAAACTCCTAGTGAGATTCCTTCTACCTCCGGTCAAAACCAAAAATAGTTATGACCCTTCTGTTCATGATTTTGACTATAACATTCTTGTTATTGATGATTTTCAAATCGATCATGATAGAATCAATAAGGAATTTCATGCTTCTTACAATCGCACTAATCGTGTTTGGTATCATATCAATTTCTCTAAAGAGCAAAAGGCTCAATATAGAGAACTGTTCTTCCAGACTCTAAGGGCACATAAAACCTATATTCCCTTCTTTGAATGGTTTTATTCTTATTGTATTGACAATAGTATTGAGGTTCATGATTACATGAATCCTGAGAAACAAATCAATGTTTTCAAAAAAGTTACTCACGAATGGCTTATTTGGCCAACCCAAGACAAACAAGAGAGTTTCATCCCCCTTTTAATAAATTTGGCATGAAGGGAGATATGAACTCCAATTTTCTTGCTGCTCCTTTAAAACATATTGTGGATACCCGCACCTCAAATTATCTCAACCTTGTTACTTCCAGCGAGATCCAGTCCCTGGCTAAGCAGTCAAAGTATATATTCTAACATCATTTTGAGTAATATTGGAGAACAAACTTCCAGAATAAAAGACATTGTTTATTGTGTGAAGGATATAATTTTTGATTTTTATAGCAGAATACAACCTCAAAAAGGCATTAATGAGAATGTCTTCAATGCTTCATCCAGCTTCACTATACCATCTTCTAGCTCTTCTGTTGTGAGAAATATAGAGCAACCTTTAGTCAATCCATCAATAGAATTAGATAGCAAGTTCAAATTAGGATCTAATGAACCTTGTAATGAATTTTTCAAAGAGATAATATCCAAATTAGGACAAGTTAAGACTCCTAGGGAAAAATATCCCAAGGTTAAAACCTCACAATCCTCTCCGAAGAATATCAATACCATAGGAGATTTAAAAAGTGATTCTGAGGTAGATCCAGATAAATTAGAACAACAGTTTGTCACTGTTATAGGATCTTCTAATCCCATACCTCCTCTAAGAAATTATTACCATCGTCCCACTCCGGTTGATATCCAATTAGAGGAAAAGAACTTTTCTACCCCCTCTTCTTTCAATGGATCTTCCATTTATGAATGAAATCTTGACAGAATGACTGACTATCAGACAATCACATTCCTTCAGCATATGCTTATGGCAGCAAATAGTGTTAGAAATAGAAACCCCGGAGAGAATGAAGCCTCCATAGCTAGATATCTTATTGCTGGTTTATTGGCCAACTCCGCGGATGGTGGGATTATTATCTTACTCCTACTGAGCATAATTATATTCTAAATTCTATTATAACTGAGTCAAATGGTACTCCCATTCAGGTTAATGGTCAAAATCTTTCCGATGCAGTTACAACGCTAGTAACTGCCATGACCAGACATTTCATTGGCAATGCCAATACTGTTCTCGAGAGAGGAAGATAACTTCTCATCAACTTAAGGTGTCCCACTCTCACCCATTATGGATGGTACAAAGATGTCTTCCTATCTAAGCTTTACCAAAGGAATGATGCCCAACAAGACTTCTGGAAAGAATAATTTATTGCAGGGCTTCCAAACCTCTTTAGTGAGCGAGTTAGGACTAGAATTAGGAATAAGCACAATGGTGCTCTACCTTTTTCCCTTTATACCTTTGGTGAATTAATCAGCGAAATATGCGTTGAAGGCCTTGTCCTATGCAATGACATCAAGCTGAAAATCAGCTTAAGAAAGAGCATAGATTTGTGAGAACAGAGCTTGGACAGTTCTGTTACCAATTTGGTTATGACAACCTTTCTGTTCCTAATTATGGAACAAAAGAAAAGACTTCTAAGTCTAGAAAACCTTATAGGAAGTCTAGATTCTCTAAGAATTACAAAAAGGATGAATCATCCAAACCTTTCAAAAGATTTTCAAAACAAAAAGAGTTTTCCAAATCTAAAACATTTGCCATAAATGTGGCAAGCCTGGTCATTATGGTGACAATTGTTACACTAAGAAGAAGATCAATGAATTAGTCATTGATGAAGGCCTTAAGAAACAATTGAGTGCCATCCTTCTTAATTCTTCTGATGTCGAAGAAGATCAATCCAATGAGCTCAATAATATTGATGGAGATATTGACAGCTACAATAGCTGTTCTAGCTCTTCCAGCCATAGTTCTAATCAGGAAACTACTTGCCATGATTACAATAGTAAGACTGACTACTATAAGGCAATCCTTGACATGAATGGATTAAGTGTCAATATGATCACTTCTGAAGAATCCATTATTCTTGATCTGCTTGATAAGATTGATGATCCTGAGAAAAAGAAGCAGGTTATTTTTAAATATCTTCATAGTACTCAAGCCCCTTCGGTAACCAGTACTTCTAGACAATTATCGACTATAGGTAATACTTTTAATTTCTCTACTGTTATGAATAGAGTTTAGACAGTAGAACAAAAGGGCCTTACTATTCAGGATCTCCAGAGCGAGATCTCTTCTCTCAAGAGCAAGATAAAACATCTTGCTAACAGAATTTCCCTTCTTGAGCTTCGCAATGTTGAAGAAGTTGTTAATGAAGGAGAAGAACTTTATTTAAGTTCTGATATTCTTAAGGTTGGTCCTAGGGTCAAAACCAATACCATAGCCCCTACTCAACCTGAGAATCAAGAAATTCTTAACCTTGATAAGGTCACTTTTCAAAAATGGTACATTAGTATCAAGGTAGTTATCAATAAGGACTTTATCTTTGAAGGCATTACCCTTGTTGATTCTGGCGCGGACCTCAATTGTATCAAAGAAGGCCTAGTTCCTACCAAGTATTATGAGACTACAAGGCAAGCCCTTACTACTGCGGATAGCGAAGATTAATTATAAAGTCTCTGATTCTTGGGTCTGCAATGACGGAATTTGTCTTAAGACCCATTTCATAGTTGTTCGTGGCCTCAGTCAGTCTATTCTTTTAGGCACACTTTTTGTATCTCTTCTTAATCCCATGAGCATTAATGATAATGGTATTCATTCCAATGTCTTAGGACAAGACATTTGTTTTAAGTTCATCAATCCTCTGCAAGAGAAAGTTATACATTCCCTCAAGAAAGAACTTATTTTCAGGCAAAATCAAATTTGCTTTCTTCAAGAGGATTTGAAATTTCAAAAGGTAAATCGCTACCTTAGTCAAGAAAAAGATAAAAAAGAATCTTTTCAAAAAAGAATTGAAGCCGAAATTTGTGCTGAAGTTCCTAATGAATTTTGGCATCACAAGCAGCATATTATTGAGGTTCCTTACGAACCTGGCTTTAATGAGAAACTTATCCCTACCAAGGCTCGCCCTATTCAGATGAGCCAAGAACTTCTTACCCATTGTAAGAAGGGAATTCAGGACCTCCTTGACAAAAAGCTTATTCGCAAGAGTTACTCTCCCTAGAGTTGTCCTGCCTTCTATGTTAATAAACAAGCAGAAAAGGAAAGTGGAGTTCCTCGCCTTGTTATAAACTATAAGCCCTTGAATAAGTCCTTAAGATGGATTTGCCGATCCCAAATAAGAAGGATCTTTTGAATAGGCTGTGTAAGGCTGTAATCTCTTCAAAATTAAAGATCCTTACAAAATAACTTTCACTGTTCCTTTTGGTCATTTTGAATGGAATGTTATGCCCTTCGGTTTGAAAAATGTTCCTTCTAAATTCCAAAATATTATGAATGATATTTTTAATCCTTATATGGATTTCTAAATTGTTTACGTCGATGATGTTCTTATTTACTCTCAATCTATTGACCAACATTGGAAACATTTAAATATTTTCCTCAATACTCTCAAGCATAATGGTCTTGTTGTTTCTACTAAGAAAATATGTCTTTTTCAAACAAAAATCAGATTCATTGGTCATAATATTAAAAAAGGATCTATTATTCCTATTGACAGATCTATTGAGTTTGCTTCTAAATTTCATGATGAAATAAGGAAAAAAAAACTCAATTACAAAGATTCTTAGGAAGTGTTAATTACATTGTTGACTTCTACCAAGACCTGTACAAAGACGCAAAAATTTTGTATCAACGTCTTAGTAAAAATCCTCCCCCATGGACAATTGTCCACACTCAGCCTATTCGTAGAATCAAGCTTAAAGCTAAATCTTTGCCTTGTTTGTGTCTCTCTCCCTGAGACCTATAAAATTGTTGAAACTGATGCTTCAAAGTTTGGTTATGGGGGTATCCTTAAGCAAAAGGTTGATAACAAGAACAATTAATTCGCTTTACTTCTGGTGTCTGGAATCATGCACAAAAAAACTATTCTACTATTAAAAAGGAAATCCTTTCTATTGTCAATTACATCCCTAAGTTTGAAGGAGACCTTTTAAATCAAGAATTCATATTACGTATTGACTATAAGCCTGCTAAAGATGTTTTAGAAAAAGATGTTAAGAATATTGCTTCTAAACAGATTTTTGCCAGATGACAGGCCTTGCTCTCTTCATTTGCTTTCCAGATAAAATTCATTAAAGGAGAAAATAATTCTCTTCCTAACTTTTTGACTAAAGAATTTTTGCACAGAAGATGACTCCTCTAAGGACAACTCTTCAAAGGTCTGGCAAGGGTCTCAAAACCCGCTGTAATAACACCCGCTACAATTTATGTCAATTAATTGGTTCTTCTTCATCACACTCTAATAGAGAGGACAAGTTTGAAAATTCTGGCTATAGAACTCATGCCAACTGTTCGGTTATCTTCAATATTGAAGATGAAGAACAAGATCTACCACCAATAGAGGTGGCAAATTGTTATCTCAGCATTGGCTGGGCTTTCCCGCAAAAGGCCTCTGGAAAATTCAGAGATTATTATGAAGAAATTATTCGTATTTCAAAATCTGCAGTCTTTACTCATAATTATGAGAAGGATGATCCTGCTAATTCAAGGAATCTATACCCTCCTATTCTATTCTCAAAAATGGAGATCTTGAGAATCATTTCAAAGAGGCAATGGGGAATCGACCCCACTAGCTTCGGGATCTCCCAGCTCATGTCTCTCCTCGCTATTTCAATTATTTCGACTATGTCGATGCCTAGAATCATGTCCTTTTATATCAAAATCCAAAGCACAAGCATTCTGTAAGTTTTTTCTTTTATGTATTTTCTTTTGATTAATAAGATTTCAGTTGTTTAAATCTACTCTCTTTCTTCCGCTCCAGTTTATGTCTATTTCACCTAGGTCTCTTCGTGGTATCAGAACCATATTAGGTGGTTTTGAGATATAATTAGCTGTTTGTTTTTCAATCTGAAGTGTGGGTCGACACCCAAGTTGCCTTTAAGATAGTTCTCGGTCTTCTGCCAGTGAGCGTTTTGACCACTTTTAACTATTTGGTTGGCAGTCAAGCACTTCATATTGTTATAATGGCCAGATTAGTTAGATTTCTTTTTACTAATGGGTCAAAGAGCCATACTAGCTACAGTAGAAATATTCATGAATTGAATATTAAAAACATAGAAAAAGATTTAAATAATTGGTCTGTTCCGAAGGTTAATCCTTCCGATGTCAAACAATTTGAATTAAAGCAGACATATTCCATCAAGTCTGTTGAACAGACAATGAATAATTCAAAAGATAATCAATCTTTTCAATTATTTTCAAAATCAGCTTTAGAAAAATATCGACAAAAATTTTGTCATGTTCATATTGGCCTTGTGCAAATTGGAATTACTTCTCACTACAAGAAAAACAAGCTACGCCTACGGTATAGTACCGTAGGCATAGCCTATCCCTACGGTACTATACCGTAGGCGTAAGTTGTGATGCCTTAGATCTATGCCTACGGTGTTGAAGACTATCACCTACGGTTATACCGTAGCTATATACCTATGCCAAATTTTCTTTAACTCACTTATAGCGACGGTTCTTGGGCATAGCCTACGGTCAACCCATAAGAATATGTTTAATTATAGATACCTATGCTTACGGGTGATATCGTAGGGATATGTTTAACCCCATAGGTACGCTAAGCTATTCCTATGGTACATTCCATATGGCAAAGTTAAATGGTGGCCCTTCCTTTTAAATTTTGAAGCCTATCCCTATGGTTTAAACCGTAGAGATTAATGTTAAAAAAGTGAAACCAAATATGAATTCTTTCTGGGCTTCCTTTGTTTCATCACATTAACATACAAATGCAATTGAAGTAGCAAATGAAGTATTATAAACATGTTTTGCAATTGCTTAAATAATGCAATGTAATTAATATAAAAATAATCATGTGCACCAAATTCTATACAGAAGCGTCAATCTCACCACTTAACTCTAAAAGCCATCATAAGATCTCAATATCAACCTAGATACTATACACATCCACCCACATTAGTTGCGAACCACGCACTTGGGAAGTAGTCCTCATTCGCAATGCTTGCATCTTGCTCCTCGTCACCATAACCATCCTGTGAAATGCAACAAAGCATCATCAAGGACTTAAAGGTTATTTCAATGATTGAGATCAGTTTCGTGTGTGTGCACGCGCGCAAGGTGAGTAATTTTGACCGTTCTAAACTGCTTTGTACTAATACACAAAATCCCCTTGTCACACTAATAAAATTGGTTGTCTGCAAATTCAAAACTGAGATGCAAGTCCTTATATACAAGTTTTTGATCATATCATAGACCACAAAATTAAAATTTACAAGTTCTAACAAGTCATACAATCTATTCTTGGGAGGACAACTTTTACTGGAGAGCCTAACTGTGGTTTTATGACACTAGCATCTTCATGGTGCTATTAAGTTTGAAGTTACTGAAGACAACACATAGCTAGAGTACTTATAGAGCAATCACATTAAGAGTTTGCAAGAGACATCTTTAAACTAACTCATTTCTCAAGAATAACACTTTTGCCCCAAGATGCAAACAACCATGCACGAAAAAGCACCAAATTACCACCCCATGCTAAAACACAAAAGTAGCACAAAGAAAGCCATTTTCCATAGAGGAAGCCAAAATAAATACCATTAAAATCAAAAGGCCACTTCAAGTCTTGAAATTGATTGGAAGCTCAAACATGTCGTGACCCAGGCTCAAATGGCAATTTGTCAATCAATATTACCTGATGTATTAAAGAACAATGGATATTCATGGTGCACATGTATATTTAGGTATTCGAGCATGTATTGTACAAGAGTGCCTTCCTTCCTTAATGCATTCGCATAACCTCTCCATTTTTGGAAACTTGACTGCTAATTTCATCAGCCCTTACAAAATTTGTCACAAAAAGCTCATTAGCATAAACATGCACTTTCTTTCCGGGATTTGCAGGTTCCTTGGTATTGGTATGTTCTTTTAGGCTTTATTGATGTTCAAGGCAATTATCTGGGTAAGTTATGCACCTCCTACACATCCTGCTTAAATCTCTAGTTGTAACTCACATTTGATTCTCAAACTCACTTATCAAAATCAGGAAAACTTTGCTACACCCAGAGAGAAATGTACAACAGCTAAATTTATCACAATTATGTTCATATTCCATGATAAATACCCTGTTATCCCTATCTTATAAGTACTGTGTAGTTGGTTTGTGAGCCATGGACACCAGGTGGGGAAGTAAAGAAGCCATGTACAGGACACCGCTAGCTCTGTTTTTGGGCCGAGTGGTATGCTTACCTTGTTGGATTAAGTTCAATGAACTCACCTCTCCTGAGGATTGGATCATAGAGAATAAGGTTGCTCATCGACAAGTGAATCCCCAGAATACTCAGATTGACCATATAATCTAAACTCCGGAAGGAGATGTCAAGGTCTATTTCTGTCAGCCAGAAACTTCCTCCCAGAGTTACAAGATTCTTCATTTTAGTAATACTAGTCAAAGCGCAAAATATTCTTGCTCCTCTATTCCTAGCAATAGATTCCAGTCCTGTCAGTCTAGTGAGTCACTATATTCCTCCTTCTAGATCAGCATCTTCTCATCACAAAGAACCACAAATTTGAATACCTCTTGTAATATTTTCGTGAGTTTAAGTTAGAGTGTGCATAGTGTATAGAGTGTGCTCTCTTTTTGAGTCTACCTCTGTAATCAAGTCTACTTCTATCTTGTACTCGGTAAGTGTGACTTTCTTAGTTGTATTTTATGATTAATAAGATTTCAATTGTTTAAATCTACTCTATTTCTTCCGCTCCAGTTTATGTTTATTTCACATGGTTCTCTTGTTAAAGAAGTAATTCCAATTTGCACAAGGCCAATATGAACATAACAAAATTTTTGTCGATGTTTTTCTACACTAGATTTTGAAATAATTGAAAAGACTTATTATCTTTTGAAATATCCATTGTCTGTTCAACAGACTTGATGGAATAAGTCTGCTTTAATTCAAATTGTTTGACATACAAAGATGAAGGATTAACCTTCGGAATAGACCAATTGTTTAAATCTTTTTCTATGTTTTCAATATTCAATTCATGAATATTTCTGTTGGAGCTAGTATGGCTCTTTGACAGATTAGTAGAAAGAGATCTAACTAATATGGCCATTATAGCAATGTGAAGTGCTCAACTATCAACAAAATAGTTGAAAATGGTCACAAACGCTCACTGGCAAAAGACCGAGAACTATCTTAAAGGCGGCTTGGTTGTCGACCCACACTTAAGATTGGAAAACAGACAGAAAATTATATCTCAAAACCACCTAATATGGCTCTGATACCACGAAGAGACCCATGTGAAATAAACATAGACTGGAGCGGAAGAAAGAGAGTAGATTTAAACAACTGAAATCTTATTAATCAAAAGAAAATACATAAAAGAAGAAACTTATAGAATGCAAGAAAAGCACACTTGATTACAAAGGTAGACTTGAGAAGGGAGCACACTTATGTACACTCTAACTAGAACTCTCGGAAATATTACAAGAGGTATTCAAATTTGTGGTTCCTTTTAACTAAGAGAAGGAAACCTTATATAGGCAACAAACAAGCAGGGTTCGGGAAACTCTGGTTATTTTCCTTTTGTAAAGTAATTATGGTTTGTATTTGATGATGACATCTCAGCCGCGTGTCCTGTATAAGTTTAGAGTCGTTCAGATATTTGGTGTCACCTTTTGCTTTTAGGAAAGCATAATTGTCCTGATGCATGTATTATGCGATTTTTCCTGCTTTTGCTTTTCAGAAAGCATCTTTTATAAAGCATTTGTACAACAAATTGTCTTGACACATGTATGTGATCCTTACTTTTCAAAAAGTATCTTTTTTTAAAGCATATATTATGCTTTTGGTTTTTGTCATAAAGCATGTATTATGCTTTTTGCATATTATCCTCTGCTTTATTAAAAGTAGAGGTAATTAAAGTTTTTTATTAAAACTTTGGAAACTGCTCTATATTAGAGTCATCAAAATTTTCATGTGATATATTATCACTCATATCAGATCCATGTTGATGGTCACTGAGAATAGTCATCATCTTGGAAGTCATTGTTAGTGTCACTGTCTTCTATTTCAATTAGTCTTAATGTGACCTTGTATCGTAACTCCTTTTTTGAGAGTCTAGGTTCTTCTTCGGATAATTTCCAGTGAATGTCCCGTTTTCTTCTAGCAAATTCTAATACAGAAACAAGTGCTTTGGTGTAGGTATATGAGCTCCCTGGTCCGGATGAGTTTCCTTTAATGATGGGAACAACTGAGCAACGGTAGTAAAATTACAGTGATCATAATTGGATTTAGGCCACCCCCTTGACTTTGGAGGACTATTAAGAGTCCCACTTTCAGGCTGAATAGTGAATTGCTAGCAAAAAATCCATGGAATGCTAAATTGAGGAGTGAACCTGAGTTGAGGTAGTAATTTTTTAATCATCGGAGCATAGAGGTCATAGACCGCTTCAATTTGCTTTGGCCATGTTAAAATTTCTGGCCCAAGTTGATACCACTAGTGAGAAACCCAATTGGGAAAGACTTTGTCAAAGTTTTTGGAAAAGAATATAAACCAGGAATGTTTGTGCTTGAGATTTTAATAAAAAAAAGAACATGATTCCAAGTATCCATGTAGTCAAAATAATTTTAAAAAAAACCTTGGTTGAACATAATGAGGTAATTCCCTTGAGCGAGTAGGGTCCATTCCCCAATGATTTTTAGAAATGAATTGTAAAATTTTTATTTTGGAAAACTTAAAAGGAAGGTCGATATTATCGGCCTTGCGATTTGAAGAAGGAGTCTTACCACCAAAATTGTGAGTGAAGACTGCAGATTTGACAGAACGAAGAATTTCTTCGTAACAATGTCTAGACTTACCATAAGCATGGAGGGGAAATGCCCATCTTGTACCCATATATTTACGGGCCACCTCAATCGGTAAAAGATTGACTTCATTATTGTCAATAATGACCACATCCCATAATTGGGTATGTGTGTTGTAGGTACTGCCTTCAAGTACCTCTTCAGGTGAGGCAACTGGGGAATTGCCCAGATTTATGTCATTGCCGCAGTTATTTCCGCTAGACTGAGAACTAGAACTTTTGCCTTTGTCAGCATATTGCAAGCCTTGAGAATATGATTTTGGGGGAGTCATTTTCCCTACAAGAATTCCTGGTTAGAATTCTATGTGAAAATCAAATGAAGATAATGAATCCTGATTCAAGAGATCATCCTTGAAATTGAGGATACAATTGACAATTGAAAGAATTTCTTTCTTGATGGTGGAGTAATTGCGTTGGGTTGGATCCCAAACCCAAGAAGTAAATCTAACTAATTGTTTCCTATCATTGATTTTCTGCTGGAGGATTCCTCCGTAACCTAATTCAGCAGCATTAGTTGAAATAAGTTGATCTCAGGGAGGGAGAGGAAGGCAGGGCAAAGATTTGGCCTTGAAATTGATACTTCTTACCGCTTGAGCATGGTCAGGATTCTTGCGAAGCCTTTGATATAGAATTCTCGTATCCTTGTACATGACCTGATAATGGGTCAGCAATATAGTAGAGACTATCTAAAATTCTTTGTAATTGGGTTTTATCCTGGATTTTATCAGGAAATTTGGATGTAAAATCAGTAGCTCGATCAACTGAGCCACGTTTAATATTGTGTTCTAGAAATCTATCTTTTGTTTGAAAGAGAGAAATCTTTTCTGCAAAAACTACAAGATCATTGCATAAAATATTTAAATGTTTCCAATGTTGCTCCATAAATTGAGAAAAGATTAAAACATCATTGATGTAAACTATAGAAAATGTTGTGCAAGGATTGAAAATTTCATTGATAATATTTTGAAATTTAGAAGGAGCATTTTTCAAATTGAAGGGCATGACATTCCATTCAAAATGTTCAAAAGGAACAGTAAAGGCTGTCTTGTAACGATCCTTCTTACTGATCTAAATTTGCCAAAATTCAGACTTTTACTCAAATTGAAAAGATAACGACCTTACAAAGCCTATTTAATGGATCCTTCTTAATCGGGATCGGATAGTGAATCCATGTTAAGGCCTTATCTAAAGGCTTATAATTAATAACAAGACGAGGAACTCCACGTTCTTTTTCAGCTTGTTTATTGACGTAGAAGGGAGGATAGCTTCAAGGAGAGTAACTCTTTCGAATAAGCTTCTTATCCTGGAGGTCCTGAATTTCCTTCTTACAATGTGTAAGTTCTTGGCTCATCTGAATAGGGCGAGCCTTGGTAGGGATGAGCTTCTCATTGAAGTCAAGTTCATAAGGTAGCTCAATGATGTGTTGCTTGCGATGCCAAAATTCATTAGGAACTTCAGCACAAATCTCGGCTTTAATTCTTTTTTGAAAAGTTTCTATTTTATCTTTTTCTTGATTAAGGTAGCGATTTACCTTTTGAAATTTCAAATCCTCTTGAAGAAAACAAATTTGACTCTGCCTAAAAATAAGTTCTCTCTTAAGGGAATAAATAACTTGCTCCTAATGAGGATTGATGAACTTGAATCAAATGTCTTGACCTAAGACATTGGAATGAATACCATTATCATTTATGGTCATAGGATTGAGAAGAGAAAGAAAAGGTGTGCCTAAAATAATAGACTGGCTGAGGCCACAAACAACTATGAAGTGAGTCTTAAGACAAATTCCATCATTGCAGACCCAAGAATCAGAGATTTTATAATTAATCTTCATTCTGCTGCTATTAGCGGTGATGAGGGCTTGCTTAGTAGTCTCACAATATCTAGTAGGGACAAGACCTTCTTTAATGCAAATGAGGTCAGCACCAGAATCAACTAGAGCAATACTTTTGAAGATGAAATCTTTATTAATACCTTGATACTAACGTACCATTTCTGAAAAGTGACCTTATCAAGGTTAAGAATTTCTTGATTCTCAGGTTGAGTAGGGGCTATGGTATTAAGACCAACCTTAAGAACATCAGAACTTAAATAAATTTCTTCTCGTTCACTAACAACTTCTTGAACATTGCGAAGCTCAAGAAAGGAAATTATGTTAGCAAGATGTTTTATCTCGCTCTTGAGATCCTGAATAGTAAGGCCTTTTGTTCTACTGTCTGAAGTCTATCCATAACAATAAAGAAATTAAAAGTATTTCCTATAGTAGGTAATTGCCTAGATATGCTAGAAGCAGAAGAGTCTTGTGCTCCATGAAGGTATTTGAAGATAACCTGTTCTTTTTCTCAGGATCATCAATCTTATCAAGCAGATCAAGAATAATGGATTCTTTAGAAGTGATCACATTGACACTTAATCCATTCATTTCAAGAATTTCCTTGTAGTAATCCGTCCTACTATTGCAATCACGGCAAGCTACTTCCTGATCAGAACAATGGTTAGAAGAGCTGGAAGAGCTGCTGGAGCTATTATATCTCCATCAATATTATTGAGTTGATTGGGTTGATCTTCTTCGGAATCAAAAGAAATAAGAAGGATGGCACTCAATTGTTTCTTAAGGCCTTCATCAATGACTAATTCGTTGATCTTCTTTTTAGTGTAACATTTGTTGGCATAATGACCAGGCTTGCCACACTTATGACAGATAACTTTAGGTTTGTAAAACTTATTTTGTTTTGAAAATCTTTTGAAAGGTTTGGATGATTCATCCTTTTTTATAATTCCTAGAAAATCTAGACTTCTAGACTTAGAGGGTTTTTCCTTTGTTCCATAATTAAGAACATCGAGGTTATCATAACCAGATTGATAGCAGAACTGACCAAGATCAGTTCTTCCAGATCTATGTTCTTTCTTAAGCTAGTTTTTTAGCTTGATGTCATTGCGTAGAACAAGGCCTTCAGCGCATATTTCGCTGATTAATTCATCAAAGGTATAAAAGGAAAAGGGTAGAGCACCATTGTGCTTATTCCTAATTCTAGTCCTAACTCTCTCACTAAAGAGGTTTGGAAGCCTTGCAATAAATCGTTCTTTCCAGAAGTCTTGTTGGGCATCATTTCTTTGATAAAGCTTAGATAGGAAGACATTTTTATACCACCTAAAATGGGTGAGAGTGGAACACCTTAAGTTGATGAGAAGTTCTCTTCCTCTCTCAAGAATAGTATTGGCAATGTCAATGAAATGTCTGGTGATGGCAGTTACTAGCGTAGTGACTGCATCAGAAAGGTTTTGACCATTAACCTGAATGGGAGTACCATTAGACTCAGTTTTAATAGAACTCAGAATAAAATTCTGCTCAGTAGAAGTAAGATAATAATTCCACCATCCACGGAGTTGGCCAGTAAAATCAGCAATAAGATATCTGGCTATGGAGGCTTCATTCTCTCCGAGGTTTCAATGTCTAGCACTATTTGTTGCCATAAGCATATGCTGAAGGAATGTGATTGTCTGATAATCAGTCATTCCGTCAAGATTCCATTCATAAATGGAAGACCCATTGAAAGAAGAGGGGGTAGAAAAGTTCTTTTTCTCTAATTGGATATCAACAGGAGTGGGCGATGGTAATAATTTCTTAGAGGAGGACTGGGATTAGAAGATCCTATAGCAATGACAAACTGTTGTTCTAATTTATCTGGATCTACCTCAGAGTCACTCCCTAAATCTCTTATAATGTTGATATTCTTTGGTGAGGATTGAAAGGTTTCAACCTAGGATATTTTTCTCTAGAAGTCTTGATTTGTCCTAATTTGGACATTAGCTCTTTGACAAATTCATTACTTGGTTCATTGGGTCCTATGTATTTTAATTGCTATCCTAATTTCTCTGTTTCCCTTTCTAATCCACATAATGGATGTGCTCACCCTGGATATCAAGACGCAGAGATATAATATAAGGCCTCAAGCTCAAAACTTGGTCCTCATAAATCATATAAAGTCATGTCTACCATTTGTCGGGGATTTAAGCAAATTGCTGATCCTGAAAATCTGTTATCTTTTTTCAATCCAATCCTGACAAGACTAATGTCATGTTACCTCGTCGGATTAAGTTCAATGAACTAACTCCTCCTGAGGATTGGATCATAGAGAATAAGGCTGCTCATCGACAAGTCAATCCCTAGAATACTCAGATTGACCATATAGTCGAAACTCCGGAAGGAGATGTCAAGATCCGTTTTTTGTCAGCCAAAAACTTCCTCCCAGAGTTACAAGATTCTTCATTCTAGTAATACTAGTCAAAGCACAAGATATTCTTGTTCCTCTATTCCTAGCAATAGATTCCGGCCCTGTCAGTCTAGTGAGTGTCACTCTATTCCTCCTTTTAGATAAGGATCTTCTCATCATAGAGAACTAAAAATCATTTTTCAAGATTTTCGGAATAATAATGTTCTGTTCCTGAAACCATGTATTCGGTAGAAACTCCTAGTAAGATTCCTTCCACTATAAGAACATAGGTTTTTCCAACGGAGTTTTAGCGACGGATTGAAATCCGTAGCTAAAAGTCCGTCGCTAAAGACCTTTGCCGACGGATACTCCAACAGTAAATGTCTTTAACGACGGACTTTTACCAACGGGTTATTACCGACAGAAAAATTCATCGCCAAATGTATATTTCGTACTTTTTTAATTGTTTATTTTGGAAAATAATTTTTATATTTTACTATAAATGAAGGAAACCCTAACTTTTGTTTTCATTTCATTTACCCCGCCGCTCTTTTCTTTCTCCCCTCCCCATCCCTTGCCCCTCGATCTCTCCCTTCCTCTCTCAATCAGCCGATCATCGGCTGACCCTCTCCGCCGCCTTTCCTCCGCCTTTCCTCTAATGCCACCCACGCCCGCTACTGATGTCACCTGATTGACGCTTCACTGCGCCGCTGCCGCTCCATCAGATCTACCGTCTACCGAGTATGCTCATTATCCCTCCCTCCCTCATCATTCATTTTTCTATTGAACCTTTTGTGGGATACCATTTCCATGGATATATGTACTTAATTTGTTGTTGGACTATATAAAGGAAATGAATCATGTGATTCGTTTGTACTAAGATTATTATATGCTTTAGAGTATGGATTCTTCCTCCTTTTTATTTGATTCCCTAAACATTATGTTTCTAGGATAATGTTTCGATGTTGGTTATTCTATTGTTCCTCACATAATGGAATTTATTTGATTCTAGACGGTAAACTAGATCATACCGGTCCAAACCAAACCAAAAGATTATCAAAAATGCAGGAAGGGTTGGGAGAAAGGAGTGGGGGACATAAATGAAGTTAGATTTGAGGTTTAAGGATTTTATTCTCTTTGACGATGGGATTGGAAAGCTCTTCTTCTTCTCCTTGATATAAATTCTGTATATGCAACAGAGTAAGTAATGTAATTTGTTGAAACGTGGCAATTATAGTTGCTACTAGGTGTATCCATGGTTGCTTCCAATACAGTGGAGGAGATGATTGGGAATCTGCCTTGATAGGCAGAAATGTACACTAAGAACAAAAAAGTGCGTGTGGTTTGGGGGAGGGAAGAGGCATGGCAGGGCATAGAGAGGAAGAAATTAAGCCCAACGGAGCTAGTGGAATGAATAGAAAAACATGAGACTTAATGAGTTGGCTCCTTTTTTTTTTTGCATTTGTGTTGGTTCGGTCTGTAGTAGTAATATGTAGGGGTGTGTATGATTGGCAGAGAAAAAATCTTGAAATGTCTTAAGTTCTTTATTGTATGACTTATGTTCAATGTTTTATAGTTAAAAAATTATATTAAGCTTTATTTTTCTTTCCTGTAAGCTATAAAGTGACTCTGAGAGAGGTCGTCATCCAGATTACTTCTAGCCAATTGACCTCCAAATTAGTTACCGGGAACTAGCACGTGGAGCTATCAGATTTAAGTGCTTGTCTAAGGAGGCTAAGGTTTTGGATTTTTGTTTTGTTGAAATTTGTAATTTAGTATTGGGATTTGTACGATGTAATCTACTCATGAATTAAGAATTTATTCGGTGCATAACTAATATTGGGATTTAGTTGGTGGTATATGACTTATGTTTTATTTGTATTGCTTGAAATTTGGTAAAGAAGAATGGTAGCCTAAAGAATAAAGTTGTCGATATATTTGGTTATTAAGATTATTTGTCAACGGAAGTATGCTTGAATTTTTAAAAACTAAAAACAATTTAAAAAAATAGCTTTTTTGCTTTTAAAAACCTTGGCGACTAAATTTTGTCACTAAAAGTCCGATTCAGTTATTTAAGCAAAAGAAATTCTGTCACTAAAAGCACTATAGAACGATGGACTTTTAGCGACGGAACGTCGCTAAAAGTCTTTTTAAATTAAATTTCAAGAAAATTCACAAAAAATAAGAAAATTACAGAAATTATCTTTAGCGACGAAAAATCCGTCGCTAAAAGTAATTAATTCCATCGATAAAAAGTGACTTTTCTCGACAGATCATCAAATTCCGTCGCTAATCTTTTAGCAACTGGGTTATTACCAACGGACTTTTAGCGACGGGCAGTCCGTCGCTAAAAGTTTTTTGTGTCGGATTATCCACTTTTAGCGACGGAAAATGCCATCGCTAAAAGTGGATTTTCTTGTAATGTTCTGTCTCCTGTCAAAACCAAAATAGTTATGACCCATCTATTCATGATTTTGACAATAACATTCTTGTTATTGACGATTTTCAAATTGATCATGCATGATAGAATCAATAAGGAATTTCATGATCCTTACAATCGCACTAATCATGCTTGGTATCGTATCAATTTTTCTAAATAGCAAAAGGCTCATTGTTCTTCCAGACTCTAAGAGCACATAAAACCTACTTTCCCTTTTTTGGATGGTTTTATTCTTATTGTCTTGACAATAGTATTGAGGTTCCTGATTACATGAAACCTCAGAAACAAATCAATGTTTTCAAGAAAAATTACTTGTGAATGGTTTATTTGGCCAACTCAAGACAAACTGGAGAGTGCCAGATTAATTAGATCTCTCTCTACTAATGTGTCTAAGAGTCATACTAGCTCTAATAGAAACTAATGTGTTTAAGAGCCATACTAGCTCCAATAAAAATATTCATGAACTGAATTTTGAAAACATAGAAAAAGATTAAACAATTGAAGTGCTCGACTGTCAACCAAATAGTTAAAAGTGGTCACAAATACTCACTGACAGAAGACTGAGAACTATATTAAAGGCGACTTGGGTGTCGAACCACACTTAAAATTGGAAAATAGACAGATAATTATATCTCAAAACCACCTGGCTGGAAGTTTCTGACTGACAGAAACGGATCTTACTATATGGTCAATCTGAGTATTCTGGGGATTGACTTGTCGATGAGCAGCCTTATTCTCTATGATTGAATCCTTAGAAGGAGTTAGTTCATTGAACTTAATCCGACGAGATAACATGACATTAGTCTTGTCAGGATTGGATTGGAAAAGGATAACGGATTTTTCGGGATCAGCAATCTGCTTAAATGCCGAACAAATGGTAGACATGTATACATACATATACATATACATATATATATATATATATATATATATATATATATATATATATATATATATATTTGGTGGTTTTAAAATTGCCTTTAAAAATTAAAAACACAAAGAACCTGAAAAACAAAGACATGTAATTGGGTTAATGCAATTGTATCATTGTGGAAAAAAAACAATAAAATAAATAAGGCTATCGAACATGTGGTGCTTGTAGGCACCGCATTCACAACCTAAAGCCATTCTTTGCAAAATGAGAAAATCTAGAGGGACTAGACAAGCTCACAAGTAGATTAGTCACTTTCTGTGAGAGGAAGAAATCTTAACAAAACAACATAGTGTTGAAAAACTTGAGTTTGTGAGGAGAGCTTAAGGAGTTTAGGAGCTGCGGGTCAACACAAATTAGGATTTGGGATCTTGGATCTTCCAGTCATTAGTCATATTTGACTATTAAGTGTGAGGTGTGGCAGCCGCTAGTTAATCGGCGACTTGTTTTATCCCGAATATGTCATTAGGCAAAGGCACCAAGAAAACTATCCTTTGGAAAACTATCCTTTCGTAATTCAACAACTATGACCAGAAAACTATCCGACAAACTATCGTTTGCCATTCCTCTATAGCCACCCACACTATCAGGAAAAGTGAGATCTATCTCATCCTTGGCCCTTATCTGTGATGCCTATATAAGCTGAGAAATCGAGGCTCATGCATTCCAAGCATACACTGGAACAAGTTCCATGGAGCAAAACTGGTCTCACTTAGTTTTTGTATCTTCATTTCTCCTTCTTCTTCTCCTCCTTTCAAAGTTCATTCTGCGTAAGACAAGGCCACACAAAAACCTCCCCCCAAGCCCACCGTCGTATCCAATAATAGGCCATCTCCACCTCATAAAAGAACCTGTCTACCGAGTGTTACAGCAACTTTCTTACAAATATGGTCCGATATTCGCCCTCCGATTTGGTTCCCGCCCCGTTCTTGTCATATCCTCTCCAGCGGCAGTTGAAGAGTGTTTTACCAAAAATGATATCATTTTTGCGAATAGGCCTCAACTTCTTATGGGCAAGCATATGAACTACAATTACACCACAATGGCAGCTGCACCTTATGGACCACACTGGCGTAACCTCCGTCGCTTTAGTACACAAGAAATCTTCTCAACCACTAAGCTCAACACGTTTCTGAGCATTCGACAAGAAGAAACCAGATCACTTGTGAAAAGCTTGTTCCGCGATTCACAACAAAGCTTTGCCAAGGTGGAAATAAAGCCCAGGCTATCTGAGTTGTCATTTAACATTATTATGAGAATAGTTGCGGGCAAGCGATACTTTGGAGCTGAAGTGGAGGATTTTGAGGAGGCTAGGGTATTCCGCGGAATTGTAAGAGATATTTTAGCATTAGCTGGGGCATCAAACCCTGGGGACTTTTTGCCCGCTTTGCAGTGGATTGATTTTCAGGGTTTGGAGAAGAATATAATAAGATTGCAGGAAAAGTGTGACAGGTTATTCCAAGGTTTGATAGATGAGCACAGAATCAAGAAAGAGGGAAATACCAAGACAATGATTGATGCCATGCTGGCTTTGCAAGATACAGAACCTGAAAACTACTCCGACAATATTATCAAAGGCAATATATCGGTACGTTCACATAAAACTATGATCTACAAAGTGACATTTTTTTACGATTCATATTCCCCCCTTTCCCAAATTCAATTTAGGCGATATAATTCTTTTTTTACGATTCATATTCCACTTTTTGCCAAAGTCATATAATTCTGTAAAATGGAGTAAACTGAAAAACATGGTGTGACCCTTATTTAATGTGCACTCATAATCATTTTTACCTGCGAAATTTATACTAGAGATGGCAGTGTGTATTATAGATACCACTCGTTGATCTCTCCGCCCCTACTTCCTTTTCTTTTTCTTTGTTTTGGTTTTTTGCTTGATTTCACTTCTGTGTAGTGTTCTCAAGAGCTTTAGTTGATAGAATCCTGGACCTAACATAGCCTACCTAAATTGTTATGCTGTAATGTACACTACCCACTAGGAATTCTTCGAGAATATAATTTAGCTAAACATATAGCCTGTGAAAATGAATGCATCTTAGCACCTTCCTACGTGCTTATTTTTATAAGAACTTAAAACAAATTGTTCTTTCTAAATTAAGTTATAAATGAAGACTCATATTCGGCTTCCTATCTAACCTCGTTGCATTTGTGACTTGCGCAGACAATGCTCATAGCCGGCACAGATACTTCAACAGTGACAATAGAGTGGGCATTGTCGCTTTTAGTCAACCATCCTAAGGTCTTAGAGAAGGCCAGAGCCGAGCTCGACAGTTATGTTGGCCAAGACCGTTTGGTCGATGAACCTGATATCCCTAAGCTGCACTATCTCCAAAGCATTGTCAATGAAACACTTCGGTTATTTCCAGCAATACCCCTTCTCGTGCCACACGAGTCATCAGCCAATTCCACAGTGGGAGGGTTTGATGTGCCACGTGGAACAATGCTACTGGTCAATGCATGGGCCATGCATAGGGACCCTACGGTGTGGGATGACCCCACAACTTTCAGACCGGAGAGGTTCGAAGGTGGGGAAAACGGGGCATATAAGTTTGTGCCATTTGGAATGGGAAGGAGGCAGTGCCCTGGGGCTGGGATGGCGAACCGCGTGGTGGCCTTAACTTTGGCAGTAATGATTCAATGCTTTGAATGGGAGAGGGTTAGTGAAGAGCTGGTGGACATGTCTGAAGGTGTAGGAATCACTATGCCCAAAGCTTTGCCATTAGAAGCTATGTGTAGAGCACGCGAGCAAATGATAAGAGTTCTTTCGGAACTATGAGCTCGATCTGTTTGATTTTCTTTCTTCTTTCCAAGTAGATTTATCGATACGGCTATTGTACCCAGGTGAATAAAAGATGGGACACGATTAGTGTTCTTTAAATATTACTGGCTAATGTTATAGTATTTGTTCTTTTACCCATTGTACTCACGTGAATAAAAGATAGGGCACGGTTAGTGTTCCTTCAATATAGCAGGCTAATGTTATTGCATTTTCCTTTTTACCAAGTATCATTCACATTTAATCTTGTTACCAAAACGTCTTGCAAGTCTAAGTAGTTATAAATTAAATCTGCTGGCTTTTTCATCTTCATTTGCAGAAAATCTTGTGAGTAATGTGTTAGTGAGGTCACTCGAGCTTGCTAAATCTTAAGAGAATAATGTGGCATGTAGAGATTACGGATCAAACATGAAAGCGAGATGATCTAGGTTCACAGAAGCTAGATGAGAAGAAGGGCCCTAATCCAGTATTCCACAGACTAAAAAAAAAATCGACGTGTTCGAATTTAAAGATCAGACATAAACGAGAATAGATATCATAGAGTCGTAGTCTAGAAGCATAAGAGAAAGAGGGTCCACGTTCACAGGACATAAAAAATGATTTGATGTGTTAAAATTCACTCATTTGATATAAAAACAAGAAAAGATGTCAATCCATATTCATAAGTCCGATGTAAAAAAGTGTGTCCACGTTTATTGACCAGATAAAAGAAAGATAATTGAACAGTCAGAATTCAACAATTTGACGTAAAACAAGAAAACATGCCATCTAAGATTCATAGACTAGGCAGAAAATATAGCTAAGGCAAAACTGGTATATTCATATTAATGAGTCTAATAAAACGAAGACCAAAATATAACACGATTAAAGTTTAGATAAAATTGCTGCTGGCAAAGATATTATTGTTGTAGGTGCAAACAAAACTGCAATGGGTGCAAACATGTCGTAATGGGAGCAGGCGAATTTGCATGAAGTCGGGAAAAAAATTAAATTGTGTTATGGTGGATCGAAATTGTATATATGAAGCAAACTTTGTCAGACAAGGTGCGTAAGACTGTCGTCGGAGTTATGAAGCTTAAAGTGTCTCTCAAAATAGTATTTTCTTCTCCTCTCGTACCATATTGATTATACGTTACCGATTATTCTAAAATTTTAAGCTATTAAAGAATGAACCTAACAAGTATTCCACATCAAGTATTCCACATACTAAAACAGAATTATTGATGTGTTCGAATTTATAGATCAGATATAAACGAGAATAAATATCATAGAGTCGCACTCTAGAAGCAAATGAGAAAGAGGGTCCACATTCACAGGACATAAAAAAATGCTTGATGTGTTAGAATTCAGAGTTTTTTTTTCCTAATTAATACATTTTTAAAACGTAATTATCAATTTACTCCTTTTTAAAACGTGTTTACCCGATTTATCATAGTCTTCCTTTGTCTCTACAGATTTTAGACATCACTGTTTGAAACCAGGATTTCAAAATCGCTGTTTCAAACAGCGATTTCTACCTTAAAATCGTGATTTCAAAGCAACGATTGCAGGACTTTAGAGATCATGGGTTAGAAAACTTGTTGGAAGAGGTCTCACAATTGTGTGTAAAACACGATATTGACGTATTGGACATGAGTGCGAGGTTTGTAGACCCGGGGAGGTAAAGACGAAATACTGAAGAAGGTACAAATTTTTACCACTATCGTGTTGATATTTTTTGTTGATTTGCAAATCAGAGAGTTGAATAATCGTTTCAGTGAGGTAACTACGGAGTTGCTTATTTGTATAGTATGTCTCGATCCAAGTGATGATTTTTCTACTTTTAATAAGCAGAAGTTGATACGTCTTGCACAATTTTATCAATATGACTTTTCGCCGATAGAGCTTAAGGTATTTAAAAGTCAGCTCGAGACTTATATTATGGATGTGCGCGCCTGTGAAGAACTTTATGAAGTCAGGAAAATTTGTGAACTTGTTATAAAGTTAGTTGAGTTGACAAATGATGTAATATATCCTTTGGCGTTTTTACTTTTGAGATTTGTCTTACTTTTACCTGTTACAACTGCTACTGTAGAAAGAATTTTCTCTGCAATGAAGATAATAAAACTCGACTTCGAAATCGCATGGGAGACGAATGGATGAATGATAACTTGGTTTGTTACATCAAAAAAAATGTCTTCAAAACTATTGCAAATGAGACTATTATCAAACGCTACCAATCTTTGGCACTTCATCGAGTAGTTATTTAGTACTTTCGTTTGTAAATACTGAAATGTGTATTTTGTATTCTCTTCTTTTGTGTTGTAAAGAGTCTTTAGTGGCTCTCGTGAAACTTAATAAAACCTTTTAGATACTTTTTAGTGTGTTTTGTGTATTATCGAAAAGTGCACTTTATTTTTGTGTGTTATTTTACTTATAAAAATATTTATCTCCTTGGATATATTTTTAACCCCCGGGGATGAAATCCTGGTTCCGCCACTGACTTCTGGTGACTATATATAGAGACCTTCTCTTTAACGATAAAATGCCAGTTCTCTTGTCCTTCCAGCGAATTGCTCCCATGATAGCTGGACTGTAAAAGTCTCATATTAAGTTCACGGAGAAAATGAAAATGTATACATCTACTGTGACAAATTAATTATAGATACATGCAGAGGTTGTACTCAATTTGCCCGAGCATCATGAAACAAACGTTTTTCGCAAGGCTGTAAGAATTAAGCAAAACTGCAAACAGCATGAAAATTTCAGGGCGTGGCCTGACAGCAACTTTTTTATATGAATTGGCATTCTGGTTCATGAAATCCACGGTACGGTACGGCTCCTTGTGATTGGTTGCTGAATTCTCTTCGCGGATATAAAAGTCTCGAACTACCAATGATAAAGACGCGTAATTTTTCCAAGTTCTTAGGCCCTAAGTCGAGGCTTCATTAGTTACGGAGCCTTATCAAAGAGAGCATACTGCTTCAGTCAACACCGACGGGCAAGAAAAAAAAAACATCAGGTACCCTATTCTTGAAAAACAATGCAATTTCAATTCAAACTGAGAGCTCCTCTAATAATTTTATATTTAGGCAAGATCAGTGTCAAAATAAAAATAAACACATAGATTGGCTCAAGGACCATCGTCAACATAAAGCTAGCCACCCAAATGCTTCTGGACAATATGCATATAACCAATTAAAAACAGAAAAAAATTGAGAAACTATAAAATATGTTGAATTATGTCGAGTAGTAATTGTACTTACAGGTAAAAACAGGTCATTTAATGATCGCTAAATATTTCAAGTGACTTCTATTTAATGACCTTAAAAAAAGGTTATTAAGAATTGTCGCTGAAAGTGTTAGTAAAAAAGTCACTAAAAATATTTAGTGATTAGTATTAATTGTCGTACATAAAGAATTAGAGAAAGAATCATACAATCCCTACATGGCAAAAATTAGTTATACGAAAAAGTTTGTTTTACCCAAATCACCTCCTAAAGATAGGTAAAACATGGGCCACTAACTATTAAAAGATCCCTGGCCAACAAAATCTTTCTTGCGAAAAAACGATGTCCATCCAAAACTATAAGATAATGTGATTACTCTTTCAACCTTTTCTCCTGTCTTTGATGTGTTTATAAACTCACATGTATATGGCCATGGCTCCAAGCATACATCTACATTATTATGAGGATTGTGGCGGGCAAGCGTTACTTTGGAGTTGGAGTGGAAGATTATGAGGAGGGTAGGCAATTCCGGAAAATTATAAGTGAGGTTTTGAACTTGGTGGAGCCTCAAATATATGGGATTTCTTGCCCTTTTTGCAGCTGATTGATTTTCAGGGTGTGGAGAAGAGGATGATAAGGTTGCAGAAGAAAAGTGATTGGCTATTTCAACCTTTAGTAGGTGAGCGCAAAAATGATAAAGAGGGACATACCAAGACAATGATCGATGTGATGCTGACTTTGTCGAGATTCAGAACTAAAAATCTACTTTGACACCATTATTAAGGATAACGCCTTATTTTTTTTTTCAAGTTCTAGCTAGCTAGATCCTCAAAAATGTTTAAGCCTTACAGTATTTCACGCTACCAGTCCGATAAAAATTTGCAAGAAGCATCATAACAATCGTATACTCCACGACGATGAGATACTTATGCTATCATCACTTGGAGGAATCAAACATGGCGGCCGTGAATCGCCTTTTTCCTGAATATATTTTTGCTCCAAGCGTAATGATGTCACTGCCCTTCCTTTGGCCCTTTTCCCTGTTCTCCTTGAGCTGGTTCTAGAGATGTCAAACGGGCCGGGCGGCCCGGCCCAAAAAAACCCGGGCCGGCCCGGCCCGTTCATGAACAGGGCTGGCCCGGAGGAATTAGGCTTAGGGCCTGGGCTTGGACCAGGCCGAAAAATTCTGGGGAAAAGCCCGGGCCAGGCCCGGCCCTGGTCCGGCCCCGGCCCGGTTCTGGCCCCACCTGTTTGAATTTTTTTGTATTTCCCCCCTTTCTCTCCCCCTTTTCCTCCAACGGATATATTCCCCCAAAATTCCACTTTTACCCCCCCAACAGCAATATAACGGCTAATTATGTGTTCAGATTTTATTAATAAAGATCACCAAGAAGAGTAAGAAAAGATTTAACATATAGCAAAAAATAAAATGAGAGACAAATAAATATATCTATACATACATACATATATATGAATATTACATATAATGAAATAAAATGATAAAAATTAAATTTGTCAAAATTTGAAAATTAGACATGCCTAAAAATGAAATTTAAAATTGAATAATAAGAAAATTAAAAAAAATTAAAAAAAAAAGGCCCGGGCCGGCCCAAGCCCGGCCCTAAAAATTGGGCCTAGGGCCTGGGCCTGGATCGGGCCTAGGATTTCTCCTCAGCCGGCCCGGCCTGGATGGCTGCGGCCCTGGCCCGGCCCCGGCCCGATTTCGCTTAAAGCCCGCTGGACCCGGGCCGGGCAGCCCAAGCCCAGCCCGTTTGACATCTCTAGCTAGTTCTACTTTTCCGTTTGTCAGGCTCTCAGTCAAATTAGTACCAAATATATAATAAAAAAAGAAGAAGGTTCCCAAACTTGCAGGTTGTCTTGTGGCATGACTTCATCTTCATTGTGCTGGCAGGGGCCATGCTTCAATGAAAGCCGCACTTTAGTATAAAAAATGGCGATTTTCTTTTCCGTTTGTCAGGTTCTAAGTCAAATTAGTACCAAATATATAATAAAAAAAAGAAGGTTCTCAGTCAAATTAGTACCAAAATGTTAAAAAAGAGAAGAAGGTTCTCAAACTTGCATGTTGTCTTGTGCATGACTTCGTAGAACAAAATATGATGTTACTTTTAAATACGAATTTTTCACGCTAATTATTATTAATATTTTTTATTATTTATTATACTCATTTCTTCCATCACATCAAATTATGATTAAAGATATTTCTGACTGTTCCATATTTATCTTATTATCTAAGGTACACTGACATTATAATTAGTCTCAAACTTCTTTCACAAATATCTAAATCTCATGAAACACTACAAGTTTAATTGTATAGTAATAAAAAGTGAATAAAATATTTAGAGATAATTAATGTCAAGCGTATATATTGAAGTTGTGTAATTTTCTATAATATATTTTGATGGCATATATATATATAAATCTAGGAAGTGAAGTTAAAAAGAAGTTTGAATTATAATTAAGTGATATTAACGAAAGTTTAAAAATTAATTTGAAAAGGATTATTGAAAGTAAAGCATCAAACGGAAAGAAGTTATGATTAATAAATATATAACAAAATTTGTAAGACAAAATGAGTTAGAAGCTTAAATATTGCATCTTTAAAACCAAGAATCAGGCAAACTCAAGATACTTATCAGGACACATATAGAAATTGAACTGCTTAGGTAACAAATTTGTAGCCCTAACTTTGTAGCCCCAACTTTCAATTATCTTTCCAGAGTTTTTCTATCATTCAATTTTAGAGTTTTACCACTTTTTTCTACAAGAACCACCACTAAATCTCAAAATATCATCACATAGGATTTTCAGTATAATTCATTATCCATCTTATTTTCTTCTGTACAGTGATGGCCATTTCTTGTGGCAATGATTATTGGAGGTCAAAATATCCCTTGCAGTTTATTTGCTTCTAGTAATGATCTAGTCTATTACTCCCTCTATCCAAAAAAAAAAATTGATCAGTTTTCAAAGTAAGAAAGATTCTGTAGATATTTTTACATGTTTACTTTTTGTAAACTATTTTTTTATTCTACTTCACTCTCCACATTTAATCCTCCATCAACTCATTTTTTTCTACTGAATCATTTTCTTCCTCTCCCTATCTTTCTCTATTGCGATAGAATGAGAAATTTATAAAATAAGACCTATAGCCTAAATAAAGTGCAGTCAAATATGATCAAATAATTTGGGACGAAAAGAGTATAACTTTCATGTATCTCTTATTTTAATATTAAAGTACAAAGCAAGTCTTTTTATAACTTTTTTCATCTTAAGTTTCAACGTTCGAGTAAAATTTGTTTAAAACCTCTTGGCTTAATCTTAATTATACTTTCTTTTTTCTACTTTTCAATTAAAAAATTTATAGTGTACTCTAAGTTTCTCTAATAGTATGCTCTAAACTCTCTTTTATTTTTTTTTAACATGACCTTGTCTATCTTAATAGTACAATAAAGCTATTAATTTGGTTGTACTTGTAAGTTAGCAAATATTTGTCCTAAAAAATTTATTTTTAACACAGAATTATATGATAATATCACATTGATCTACTCATCTAAAAAGTCTATATACATGTGTGTCTGTGTGCGTCATTTTGAAATTTATATTACAAAATGAATATGTGAAGTTGATAGCAGATAATGGTAATGAAATAAGCAATTTTAATAATATCTGCAAACTTATGTTTTTCAACCTATATTTATACATATGCATTATAGTTTTAATATAAATACAAACTCAACAAAAGTTTATCAAGAATAATTGATAACCCAGATCATTGATCGAACAGATCATTGATCAAATAAAGACGTGTATCATTAAAATAAAAAGGGAAAATATACCATCAATATAGCATAAGGTTTTAAGAGTTAAGAAAATTATACGGTTAATTGTACCCATGACCTTGAAGTTAGGGTAAAAATACATGCGTGTCCATTAGTTGGAACAAATAGCACTTACGTCCGTTGATCGAACGAGAATACTAAAAGGATGAAAAGACCAGAATATCTATCCTTTAGGAATGTAACTATTCAAATGTCATTCCCCATCCCTTCGTCTCACCATACAACCCCACCACCACCACCACGATCATTTCTTTACACTTCTTCAGCTTCAACACATACACAGAAAGCACACACGCAACCCCCCCCCCCCCCCCAACACAACTGGCCATAATAACCATCATAAGGAATAAGGCTTTTAGCGACGGGAAAATCCGTCGCTAAAAGCCTTAAATCCGATGCTAAAACTTTTAGCAACAGACCTCCCGTCGCTAAAAGTCCCTTGTATAAAAACCCATAGCTTAAAGTTTAGCGATGGAATTTTAAAATCCGTCGTCTAATTTTGAACTTTTTGTGAGGATTTTTTTTATAAATTAGCGACGGAACTTCCGTCGCTAATTTTATTTTCTGTATTTTAATTGATTTTCTTTTTTGTGAAATTTAAATATTTTAGCAACAGGATAAATTTTTAGGGACAGAATATTCCGTCGCTAAATGAGATTTTTAACGACAGAATACTAAAAATCTTATAATAAAGTATATTTTTAACGACGGAATTAATCTGGCCATCGCTAAAAGTCAATTTTTTTAAAATAATTTTTTTTCTAATGCCCAAAACCTGTAATAAGAAAATTCAATCCTCAACAACAACGCACAATCCCCAAGACACAAACAATTATATATAATCAATCATAAAAAATATTTATTATAAAAAAACTCATAATGTACAAGTCGGGAACCGGATACAGCAGGTTAGGAGAGGGGAGAAGAGTACAAGCCGGGCGGGGGGGACAAGCTGGGACCGGGCGAGGGGGACTAGCTGGGACTGGGCACGAGATGAGGCTCATCAGGAGTTGTCGAGTCCCAAATCTTGATCCTGCTGATCCGGGGCCGGCTTAGCATGTCCAGTAAGGGTGCCCTGCTGATCCTGCTCCCTGATCATCCTCAACTTCATCGTAGTAATGCACTAGATCTCCTCCTCGGCTAACAGACACTGGTGTCTGTGGAGGGGCAACGGGGGGTGGGACGATCCTATCATAGCATATGCAGTCGTGCTAGGCAGGCCACGTATGCAGCCTTTCAGCCGATTGACGGCTTCCAGTGTATCCAGCCATCGCTTCAACGCCCCAGTATTCACACCCGTACTAATGGACGCTGATGGCTGTCCAGACTGCTGCTCGGACCCCCTAAGTTGCCCATACGAGGCCTGTAAGAACAGTGATTTGAAGATATGTTAGTGCATTAATTAACGCAACAAAAATTGAATAGAAAAACAAAAAATTAACAACTTAAACAAATTGACTTACATTGATTCGCCAGGCAATATCTGAAACATAGTCGCCAGCCCGGTATGCCTCGTCCTTGTTCTTCTTTCGCACGTGCGTCTGATTATACGTCAGAACTACGACCTCATCCTCCTCCAGATTTGGGTGCTGGACCGCATTCATGTGTTGAACGATGCCGTGTGCCACCGACCCCCTGTGTGCGTCGGATCGCTGTTCTGTCTGTTCTTGGCCCCGCTCTTACTCTTGGAGTCCCAGCCTAGATCCACAACCCCACTAATCTATTATCTCCAACCATACAGTCGAAGATATCTAATGTGGGGGATATGTCTTCATCTCTGTCATCGGGGCACCCTTGGGCAGTATCTTCTTCTCCTGGTCCCGTGCGTCATGGAGCCATCGACAGTAATTCTTGCCAATGTAAACAAAGAAGGCTTGCCACCCCAGCGCCTGCTGATCAGGCGAGTCAAACGTGAACCCCTCCTACAAGGCATTCAATAACACAAATTAATTTAAATACTAAATTCTAATTAAACAAATACTATCGTAGAAAAAAATACTTCAACGTACCAGCCACTCCTCCCATAGGGACTCCCTCGTAGCGGCATCCCAGTCCTTCCAGTACAGGCGTGGCTAGAAGAATCAGCCTTTCACAAGAATGTCGATCTTCATCCTCGCCTGATTCTCCAGGATCCTGCCAAGGAAGTAAATAAATAAATTAATACAGTTCAAATATAAATTAACACCCCAAAAATTTAAATATAAGGCATGATGTGATTTTTTTTACTTACTGGCCCTTCTGGGTGAGCGTAACTCTCTGTTTACGCTGGGGGTCGATGCGTACCCCGCGTGTCAGGCCACGGCCTCGTCGAGATCCTACAAAACACACACATTAATACAGTTCAAATATACTTTAAAGATAAGGCAAGCAAAAATTGACTAAACACCGTTATCAACTATACCTAAGGTAGAACCCAAGGAAGAAGGAGAACCAATGTGCGTGTGGGATGAATCTGCATTAGGCTGGGGCGACGGCTGGGCGCGGAGCTGGGCCCCGTCTACTGTACGCGATCACTTTGTGCCTCGTCATCAGTGGAGGATGATGAGGTGGGACCCACTGGGAAAGAAGTAACTCAACATCCACCCCAGCCACGAATAGCCTGTATCCTATCCATATCTGACTTCGTATAGATACACTGCAAAGACATTAACACATTAAAAATAATAATTTGGCAGAAATCATCATCAGCACTATATATATGAACGGAGGTGCAAAAACACATCAATATGAACCAAGTTCTAAAATGTTACTACATTTTTTTCTGTGATGTTACAACATTACAAGTCAATCATTTTCAGTTTGGGAATCATCATCTTCTTCATCACTAGACTCGTCGTCCTCTTCTTCGTGGGACTCGTCGTCCTCTTCATCTTCTAATTCATCCTCTTCATCAGTAGACTTAGTCACATCATCTCCAACACTTTTCTCGTCTTTTGCATCATCATCTACGACTTCTTCTCCTACATGAAGTGTTGTTGGAAGAGGAAGATCGTCCTCCTCGTTGTTGACCTCAACAGGTAACAAGACAGGTGGTTGGTCAGCTTGAAAGGTGTCTAGCTCACTGTCATATGTCACTGGTAATTTCTTGGACTTGATAACTGTATACCAATGAGATTTGGGATTGGCGATGTCCTCAGCGTAAAAGACTTGTGCAGCTTGACTAGCAAACACAAAGGGCTCGTCTGATGCAAGTCTTGACTTGACATTGACATCTATAATCCCTTGAGAGCTAACACGGATTCCTCTACTGCATGTGACATCGAACCACGTACACTTGAACATTACCAGGGGATTTTGGAAACCCAGATATGTTAGCTCAACAATCTCATCTAGCTCTCCGTAAAGGTCCATGCAATTCTCGGCATAACAGTCGCCGTTGACCAAGACTCCACTGTTTTGGGTTTGTTTTGTTCGGTCATCATCTTTTACGTTAAACCTAAACACGTTGATGATATAGCCTCCATGACAAGATACTTGTTTGTTAGGGCCTTGAGCTAGTAATTTCAAGCAGGAGGCCACTGGTTTATCCATTGACTGAACCTATTGTAGATGACGGTAAAAATTAAGGATAAATCAGTATACTAATTGGCCACAGAACTGTATATAACACATAATATAATTTCGTTAAAGAGTTATGCCTTTTGAACCACTGTACAAATTGTGATTTTCGATGAGATTCAAGTCCAGCGGGATCAGTGATTAAAGATTCTGCATCGAACTCACTGCAAACCCATATAGTTCACTCGCTTATCACACACTTTCAATTATGTACAACAATGTAAGTGAATTAAGACATTAACTTACTTAACGAATGCCGAAACTTCATCACAATTTAGAAGGGCATATATTGTTGCAGCACTGTACTCTTCATCCGTTAGCCATCGAGTATACGTTCGGCTAAACGGACTACCTGACTACTTGAATATTGACAATTGCCCTTCCAAATTTGTGCTTGATTCGGGGTCATTTCGGCCTAGTTGATTTAACCTTGTATCAACATTAGGCCCGAAATATTGACTATAAAAGTTTACAAGCTCTTCCATTATGTAAGCCTCCTTAATTGAGCCCTCAACCCGAGCCTTATTGCGGACTTTTTTCTTTAAATGGAACATGAACCTAGAAGTTTAGCGAATCGAGTTAGGTGGAATATCAATGATAACAAGTGTCGCATTAAGTGTAAACGAACAACTGTAAAAATTTAAAGATTACCTCTCGAAGGGATACATCCACCGATATTGCACGGGTCCACCCATCTTAGCTTCATATGCCAAGTGAACAGGCATATGCTCCATTGAATCAAAGAACGAAGGTGGGAAGATTTTCTCCAGCTTGCAAATCGTCACCACAATGTTCTTCTCAAGCACCTCCATGTTACTCACCCGTATCGTAGAAGAACATATATCTCGAAAGAAATGAGATAATTCAGTCAAAGTCTCACAAACAACCCGTGGCAACAGTCCCTAGAAGGCAATAGGAATGAATCTCTCCATGAATACGTGGCAGTCGTGACTCTTCATCCCTTGGAACTTGCATTTCAATACATTGCAACAACGAGATATGTTGGACGCAAACCCATTCGGAAGCTTCAAATTCTTAACCCACTGACAGACCTTCTCCACTTGTTTCTTGTCTAGACAGTAAGGTGCTTTCAGAAGTATCGTCCTCCTGCTGACTGTCCAAGGATGCAATTCACGGCGTACACCCAACTGTTGTAGATCCATTCTCGCTTTAAGGTGATCTTTCGATTTCCCCTTGACATTCATCACTGTGTTGAACACATTATCAAAAATGTTCTTCTCAATATGCATCACATCCATGTTGTTTTGGATAACGAGCGTCCTCCAGTAGGCTAACTCTCAGAAGATACAAAATTTTCTTCAGTTGTGCTCTTTCCCGTACCCTGGAATCTTCTGATCTGGCACACCCTTGCCGTGTGGTATGTTAGTATCAAGTGCCTCCAGGTGTGAGACACTTCTTCACCAGATGGGTAGTCCAGTGTGACAACCTCACGCTCGATTGTCCCGTCAAATTTATCCTTCTGCCTACGAAACTGATGGCCCGGTGGCAAAAGCTTACGGTGACATCCGAACCACGAGGGCTTTCTGCCATGCTTTAACGTATGACCGGGGTTCACGCCCATACAAGCAGGGCATGCTAGCTTCCCATGTGTGCTCCAGCCACACATCATTCCTAATGCGGGGAAATCATGTATAGTCCACATCAAAGCAGCCCTCATCTGAAAATTCTGTTTAAGGGATGCATCATATGTTTCGACTCCATGATTCCATAACTGTTTTAACTCATCAATCAACGGCCTTAAATACACATCTATGTCCTTGTCGGGATTCTTCGGCCTTGGAATAAGCAACGACAAGAACATTTACGGCTTCTTCATGCACATGCCTGGTGGAAGGTTGTACGGGACAATAATAACAGGCCAACAGGAGTAAGGCGTGGTAGACTAACCAAAAGGGTTGAACCCATCGGTTGCGAGACCAAGTCTAACATTCCGAACCACCTGAGCAAAGACTGGATGCCTGCGGTCAAACTCCTTCCACGCCTCTCTATCAGCTGGGTGTGTCAGCACATCGGCACCGTTGCTATGAGTCTCACGATGATGTTCAGCCGTATTGAAGGAGTAGTACATTCTCTTGAAGTCGCGGTGTGACCAGAAAATATCGCAATATCTTTCATGCAATGTTTTTCTTCTTCCCTTTGTCCGGTTTGTACCTCGAATGATCACATACTGGACATTGTGACAACTCCTTATTCTCTTTCCAGAACAATACACAATCGTTATTGCATGCATCTATCCACTCATACCTCAACCACAGTTTCCTCATCATCTTCTTTGCGTCATAGTACGATGGCGGTAACTTTTCACTTTCTGATTAAGGTAACAAACTCATTAAAACCTTTCTCACTCTGCCCGTGGTTTGATTTCAACTGTAATAACCTACTAACTGTAGACAGCCGTGTGTGTTTTGGAGCTCTATCCCACAGCGGCTCTTCCGCAGCTCTCAACAACTCATAAAATTGATAAGCCCCCTCGTTCGGCGGTTAGAGACTGTCGTCACCACCGTCATTACCCCAGTCAACATTAGCTTCCCCAGCATCCATAATCATATCTCAGTAATCATACCGTGTGCCTCCTCCCTAACTTCAGTTTGACTAGCCGGGTTGGATGACAATACTATCGTTTTCCCATGTTGCGTCCACCTTGTGTATCCACCCATAAAACTGTACCGACGACGAAGATGCCATTTTACTTTAATTCTTTTTCTCCAATGCAACAACTCACATCTACCGCACAGACACCTTATCTTATTTAAGTCAACATGTGTAGGATGCGCGTACGTGAAGTCGAGAAATTCGTCAGCGTAATCCTCAAAATCGTCAGCATTCTTCCTTTTCATCCAACTTTGATCGACCAACATGACGATAGAATTATCGTACTGCATACCAGCTTTAATTATGACCAATCATTGGGCAGGGTCAATGTAAATATGAATGCATGAATGTGATAACATGTCTATATATTTCTCCTACATTCTCTAATAGATAGTGGTCCTATCCCATTCAGAAAAGCACGTGTTTTTAAAATAGTGAATAACTCATGCTTAGTCCTATGTCTGCGGAAAATTCGACAGCACCTCCCCGCATTTCTCCAAGTACACGACATTGATCATGTGTTCTAACCTTTCCTTGCAAGGTTTTGATGACTGTTAGAACACCAAATCTATATGCACCCGGAGAACACACATGAGAACGTGTACGAAATATCCACGACATAGAACACAGAGCATGTAATATCCTGAACTTTGGGAGGCGGTTAAAAATACCATCTGGGCTCCAAAAAATAAACGGGCGTTAAATTTAAGTAATACTCGAGTATTAGTATTGCATAGGAGCTTAAGAATATTTTGGGACAAAAATGTATTTTTTGAAATTTCGAGGGCATTTTTGTAATTTTGGAAAAACTTGGGGGGCATTTGTGCAATTTTATAAAAGTAATTTAGGAACCTTTTTTTTAATGTGCCACCTCCTACTAGCTTAATGACTAAGCTAGGAAAAAGAAAAAGAAATAATTGAGAAGTGAAGGATAAGTCTAAAGAAAAAAAACAAAAGGGGAAACCTTTCCCTTTCGGGAAAGGAAGAAGAACAGTAACCGAAACAGAAACAAGAAACAGAGAAGCTGCAGAAGGAAGAAAGCAGAGAAAAATTAAGGGAGAAGGGAGGAATTTCGGGCAAGAAATTAAAGGCAAAGAAAAAAAAACATTGAAAGGAATCGTGAAGAAGGTAAATCCCTAACCTTCACTGTGTGTTTCAGTGTGTGTTTTTGGGTGCTCAGTGTGTGTGAGTTTACTGTGCAGTGGGTGAGTGTTCTTTGTGCACGGGAGGTGGATTGAGAATGATTGTGATGTGATTTGGTGTTTAGAGGGATTAGTGTTATATAGAATAAAATTGTATGAGATTGGGAGTAATTTGGGTGTGCCTGAAGGTTGTGGCGTGTTAGTTGGTGTGTGTGTTCATGACAATAAGTGTGTGTGTGTGTGTAGAATGAGTGACAGTAGGTGTGATTCGGGAGGGGATTCACAAGAGGGACTTGGAAGTTTAGTTATATGTGTATGGTTGTAATATGGAAGATTGGTGACTGTGGTGGAACTCGGCAGAGGGGACCATAACTGGGTATATGTGTTCTTCAATTTAGCGTGTGTGTGTGTCACGGGTGTGAGTGTATATATGAATCATGGGTTTGATTATGTGTTATTGTGTTTTATAGGTGTGTATATATACAGATTTTAGGGTTGTAATGTGTGTGTGTGTGTTTAGGAAATTCAGAGTTGGTAGGTGAGTTGGGTGAAGTAAAGGTTTCAGCCGTGAAGAAAATAGAGGAAGAAGATAAAGTGTGTGCATTTAAGGTGAAATGGTAGGTGTTTTGATCGTGAATAGTGACTGTAATTGTCACTAAAGGTGGAAAACTATTTGGACAGTTTTTCAATGAATTCTTAAAAATATTTTAGACCAAAATTTGGCAAAGTCCAAAATAGTAACCCCCAATATTTTTTTAATATGTACGCTTTGAAAAATTTTGGAAATTTTTGGAGTCCGCAAAGGGCGTTAAATGAGGGTATCGGGTAACTACAATTATCGATTTATTTAGCATAGCAAACCAAGTTATTTTAACCTGAAAAATATATGGAAGCCCTATTTTACAAATAAGATTCATTATCTAAAATTTCGGACCATTCTGAGGCCGATAGGTATTTTTCGCGAAACTGGCCTTTTAGCGCTCGGTCCGGACACCGGTTTGGAATTTTTCGGCGAAAACTTTTTAAAATACTTTTTAGGCCAGAAATAACATCAGTATGTTTAAAATAGCATTTTAAGATATTTTTGAGATTTTTCTGGTGCCGAAAACCCCCAGGGGTGTTTTAATAATTTACCACCCCGAAGGGGTATTTTGGTAATTTTATCTATAAGAGGTATTTTGAAGTAAATTTACATACAATGAGATTATTTTAGTGACTTTGCTTTTGAAAAAGTCATTTTGATGATTAAAGTGTAACGGGGGGTGTTTTGGTAATTTGCCACCCCGAAGGGATATTTTGGTTATTTGACCTAAGAAAGGTATTTTTGCATAAATTTACATATGGGAAGCTTATTTCAGTGATTCTACTTATGGGAAGAGCATTTTGGTAATTTAAGTCCGAGAGGGGCATTTTGGTAATTTTACACCCTAAGGGCGTTTCAATAATTTTACATACCCGGTGAAGGGAGGTTCATTTTGGGAGCATGTGTGAGTTCGTATTAAGTTATATTTTTGTTCTGTAGGCTGTATTCTAATGGTTCGATTATTCCGTTTAGGTTAAAGCTAAAGACTTCTAGTTAGGATAATTTAGCTGCGGATCCAGGTAAGGGATTCTATCTGAACCTTGGGTAAGGACTTTTGTCCAAACCCTTATTTGATTATTCGTACTCATAAGTACTCCTTTGATATATTTACGGCTAATGCCGAACTCTGAGTTATGTATTGATATCAGCATGTTCTTGCCCAGAAAACCCTAATGTTGAACCTGAATCGGTTATTTAGAAATCTTGTGATGCTCGCATGTTATTGCGGGCTGAGCAAATTTGATAATTGTCTGTATCCACTCTCCCGAATTGTTGTGATTATATTCGATAATTATTCGCAGTCTTTTGTTGTTTATCTGTGATTTTTCTTCTGAAATTATGATTTATTCTGAAAAATCCCGAATGCTGACTTATGTCAGTATGATTATTGTTATGAGAACCCGAATTGATTTTGGGGATATGAGCTTATGTTAACGCTCATTGATATTGTTAATTTCTGTGTTGACCTGGGTACCTGTTTAGTAGGGAGGCGGTATAAGGCTGGTTGAATCCTGCATGAAACGCAGGCTAGTACCCAAGTGGACTAGTAATTATTTAGTACATCATGCATGTGTACACTATATGAGCTTGCCATAATGGCATTGCAATCGCCCAATATCAACATTGATTTTTGATTTTTTTTAGCTAGAATGATTTGCACTTGGGTTGAAAGCCCTTGAAAAATATTCATTGTACTTAGCTAGAAGGATTTGTACTTTGGTTGAAATTCCTTGACAAGCCTTTATCGTATTATCTTATTTGATTTCTGCTTGGGTTAAAATCCCTCGGAAAATCTTGCTGTATTTTCTAAATGAATTTCTGCTCAGATTGAAATCCTTTGAGCAAAGGAAATTTTCGTGGTACTTGGAAATGCTGACTTGAAAAGGATCTTCTATTGATCATTTTGGATTTTGTTCTGATTGTTAATATTTATTTTGGGCATCTATTTCTGATGAATTTTGATCATTTTGGGTAATCATTGAGTTTTGATCGTTCGAAGTGTTTTGAAAATCATCGTCGGTTGGATTTTTCGGAGTCGTGTTATAATCTCTTTTGTAGTCCTTGTACGACCTTACTGGGCTCTCAAAAGCTCACCCTTCGTTTGGCTCCCTTCTGCAGGTGATGATCAAATGTAGCATGTTCGGGAATAGGTTAGAGTCTATGTGAGATTCCGATGAGCCCATCACCACTGTATAGTAAGACCTCTCCGTTGTTCGGTTCGGTTAATTTATTCTTAAGAGTTTAAATTGCGAAGAACCTAAGCTGTAATGATGTAAACTAAGTAGTTGGTGATTTGGTATTTTTGAGAAATCTGAGTTGATGTTGAATTAGATGATTTAAAATATGCGTTAGTGAATAGGTCTGACAGGTGTGACGTGATCTGGTAGGTTAACGACCCGAGAGTTCGGGGCGGCAAAGCTTCGGATTTTTGGGGTCGTTACAGTTGGTATCAGAGCAGTTCGGTCTTGTGGTATTTAGCGCTTAAGTATATGATTCTGTAGGCACGGAATCACAGAGTATAGGTAACACGTTTCTGTAGAATGGTACTCCGGTTAACGAGAGTGGGATAGGATGATGGTAGAGTTAAAAAGTCTACCTTGATTGTAATTGTGTTGCTCTTTAGCCACGTGTTAGAATAACCCTGGTAATTGTACATTTTATAGTATGGTCTGCATTCGGAACACTGGCAATAAAGATAGTACAGAGGGTCGAGAGGTCCCCGATAGATGGAACAGGGAAATTCCCGGTATCAGAAGGACCTGATCAGACGATATTTTGATTGAAAAATATATTGTATGGGTTTTATGATTGTAGAGAGGCAACCCTACCCCATAGGGGAAACAACAGAACCTTATAGCTGATAGTTATGATTCTGAACACTATGAACTCGATTCTAACTTTGATGACATAGAATCTGGCCCAACCACAACCATAACCTCAAGATGGGAGTGTCTTGGTGACCTTAACAGATGAAATGACTAGCTACAAGGAGTTATTGAAACCTATAGAGACAGTGAATTGGATTAGCAAAATGGAGAAAATTTTGAGCAACTGATCGTATAGACTTTGAGCAACTATAAGTGAAGCGACGAAAGGTTAAAATTGCTGGATATAAACTGAGAGGCGAGGTTGATCAGGGTAGGAAACGGTAGTGAAGAATCACTTGGGAACCCTTTAGAGAATTATTTTTGACTGGTATTTTGCGAAACTTTGTGAACAGATGTGAGAGAATTGTTAATGTGAGATAACAGATTAAGAGTCAATAAACAAGGTTAAGATGAGATCTCATGATTGTTAGATTCGCGGTAAGAATGTTATTGCTGGAGGCAGATAGCTGCCAGAAGTCTGAGTGGGGGTTTAGGCCTGGACTGAGAGATAGAATGCTCCCAGCTCGATCGACAAGCGATATGAAATGTCTTTATTTGGCATATGTTTTGGAACAGTCTAAATCTGACAATGGAGGAAGGCATGAGTAAGTACAGGCCAGATAAAAGCGAGATAAGTAAGAATTTTTCCCAAACAGATTTGTAGGATCTGACAGTCAGCAGAAAGTTTTACAGTCGGCACAGTACGGTGCCCTAGGTTAAAGGTTGGGGCAAAATCAGAGATTCAGGCCCACTTCGGTTCAATTAAATTGTGATCTGGACGGAGTTCTGAAATTCGATCAAGGCATGATTTGAAATTTAGGGGAGCGCAGGGTGAAGACGCTCGATCAATTCAAGGTACTAGAGTTAAATCATTGTATAATTTTGGAGTTTGACCTATACAGAGTATTGGTCAGGGTGACAGGTCAATTTCTATCCACCCCATGTGGTTGTGTGAATAGAAATCAGCGTGTTTGAGTATGCAATAAAGTGACCGGATGATACGTTAAGCATAGCAGTACAGAGCAGTAAGTTTGAAATTGTCTGTTTATGAGAAGTAATCAGTTGGGGTACCTGTTGCTAGTGTAATAGCAGTATTCCTTGGCAGGAACAGATAAGGTCAGTAGGGGCTGAGGCCCAGAATATCAGTTAGAATTTGTGTAATGTCTGCTTAGGATGTTATATCTGATGACGTAATGCCAGCTACACTACATGGTAATCCATTAGATTTCCATATATGGTTTGATTATGGAGTGTCAAGTACCTTTGTATCCTTTACCTTTGCATAGTAATTGAAGGTGAAACTTATCCGTTAGGAACTGATATTGTGATAGGTACTCCATCAGAGAATCCTTTGACTGCTTCTACGGTTCTCTGTAACTTTACTATACACCTAAGGGATAGAGATTTTTCTGTGGATCTCATGATATTTATTGTTCGAGGTTTGATATCGTGTGAGACATGAATTGATTACACTCTAATCATGTATCTGTAAGTTGTTAGAGAAAAGCCTAATCGAAGTTAAGTTTGTGATTTGATCTATGAGTAGGAATAGTGTTTTGAAAAATGACTGGTGTTAAGACAAAGAATTTTGGTTTAAGGGGACAAGAAGGGATCTAAAATTTTACTCTGTCATCTGATTCATTCTTTTGCATATTGAATTCAAGGACGACTTAATTGAATGTCAGCTTACGCTGAGACGTTAGAGAAGATGTCATTCATGCTGGTTCGTCTTATTCCTTCCGAGATATTTATCTGTCCCTTTGAATCTATTTGGACTTGATGGGGAAGTATCTGACCCACTAGCCATGGGGAAGCTACGAATCTTATTAAGGACCAATAACTTCTTCTGATTCTGATTGCTCTGAGTCGTCGGGTTGACTTTGCTTTCGTCAGACCGATATCATTGTTTCTGTGTCCGCCGTTCATTCTGGAATGTGACAGAATTCTGTTGTGAACCTCGAAAGCCAAAATGCATGATTTTGTTAAAGATTTTTGTATTTTGATTGCCTGATCGCGATTATTACTATCAATATTTGCGTAGTTTCCCTTACCTGGATATGAGGTTAGGTGGATTCCTAAACCTCAGATAATCTGTGAATGAGAATAGACTCTGGGAATGCTAATTAGGTTTGGATAAGTTATCCGATGATTTGGTATAAGATAGAAATTTGTCTGAACCTGAGATAACAAACTGCTGGTTATTTGCTTTTGGAATCGAAAGATTTTAATAGTTTAACTGAAACAGATGATTGAAGGATAAGGTTATGAGATTTTCGTAAATAATATAACTGTGAATCAGAAATGATGTGATAATTTAGAGCTTTAAACTTGAGTCGAAGTGCAAGACAAGTGAATGTAAAATCATGTTTCACCTTGTGTTAAGAAAACGCATTTCTCTATAATAACTCCAATAACAGTTTGGACCTATTTGATTTAAGGCACCAGAGTGTGCAACAAACTCCTAGTAACTATAGTTTCTGTCATTCTGTGACGTGTACGCAGAATCGTAAGTATGTAATACATAGCTATGTTAAGATAGCATGTCTCTCGATGATGAACTTGGCAGTAATTTGGACTCGTTGTTTTGAGGTATTAGAGTGTGCAGTGAAAGCCTAATGGCTACACCTTTTGTCTTTGATTGATTATCTCTGTTGGTGATTGCGAGGTGTAAGTGCTTATAGGAACTAATTACCCTACCCATGTTAGTCTTGATAAACCGCAGGTCATGTGTGACCATAGTTTAATATTTCAGTATGCCTTGATCTTAGAGTTGAGCTGAGAGTCATAAGTAAATTGTGCACTGATGAGATCTCTGATATGGTATCAGCATAAGATAAGAGAAGTCTATCATATTAGACCTTAACTTAATCTGTTTGATATGCACAAAATTTGGAGCGACGTAGGTTTTGCTCAGTTGCATGTGGTGTGCGCAGAGGGGCAATTCCCGAGCGGGCGTCGCACGCATAAACATTTAGCAATATTTTTGATGTTGTTTGGCCAGAGAGTCGTTGACGTCGTCATTGCATGATGAAGGTGAAAAGTAGGTGGCTCAAGCCCCCCGCGCACCATTTATCGAAGCCTTTGAATGTTTAGGTGTTAACATGAGGGCATGACGATAGGGTCAAAGGAAGATGGTGCTCGGGCTACAAGTGTCACGGAGACGGCGCCAAAATGACTGGCGATGAGTGTCGCGGAGACAGCGCCAGGACGACAAGCGACGACTGTCGCGCAGACGACGTCCAGGCGACGAGTGACAGGTGTCATAGAGACGACGCCCGGGTGACGAGCGACAGGGGTTACGGTGATGACGCGCGGGCACGAGCGATGGATATCGTGAAGTCAGTGTGTGGTCGACAGGCGTCGTGGAGACAGCGCCTGGCCGTAGGTGATAGGGGCCGCAGAGACGGCGCCTGGGCAACAAGCATCGATTGTCATTGAACATCGAGGTGAAGAGTAGGTGGTTCGAGCTGCCTCGCGCACCACCTACCAAAGCCTGGGTATGTCGGTACGATGGTGGGCGCAGGGGAGCGATAGGTGGTTTGAGCTGCCTCGCGCACCACCTATCGAAGACCTTGATGCCGGGGGTCATCAAGACATGGGGCGTGATCAAAATTGCAAGAAAAAGATCTAAGTGTAAAAGAATGAAGAAATAAGTAAGGAAAAAAGTAACGTGAATAGGTGGCGCGAGCCGTGTGTTGGTTGTAATGATGAGTTTTTTTAGGCATGTTTGTCAGGATAGTGGTGATGATGGGTCGTGAGGGGCATTGGTGTTCGGACGAGGTGGGTATAGGAGGCTGAAAGCCTAAATGGGAGCGAGAGATAGGCCAAAGCTGGTGGCGACCTTGGGTGTGGTATAAAGCTAAAGAGGGTGGCCTTGGTAATGGAGGCTAAGAGTGAAAGGAAGGGAGGCTGAGAGGATGAGTGTTACCATTGGGAGTTGGATGAAGAGGAGGCCGGTGGTTCGGTCATGGGAAGGAAGGGCCAAGAAGATGGAAGCCGAAGGGTGGTGCCTGGCCGAGGCCGAAGTGGGAAGGGAATGGGTGGCCAATGTCAAGCTTGGGGAGATGGGAGGGGGAAAGAAGGTGAAGGGGAAAGGGGAAGGCAGCCGCGTAGCTGTGCGAGGCCGAAGGTGGCCGCAGGCTTGCGGGGGAAAGAAGAGAGGGATGGTGGGGCGAGGCCAAGGTTGGGAAAGAGGAGAGAGGAAAAGGGAAGGAGGATGGAGAAAGGGGATGCGGGTGGCGACAAGAGGCTGAGGGGGAAGGAAGGATGGGTTAAGAGAAGATAGGGAAAAGAGAGAGGCAAGGCCGAGGGAAGAGAGGAGCACTGGTGGTGAGGGAGACGCCAGATGAGGACGAAATAGGTGGCAGCGCAAGGCTGGGCAGCGCATGAGGGAGAAGAGAAAGAGATGAGAGAAAAATTAGGGTTAGGGTTTTGGAAGAGGGACGGGGTCAGGTTCGGGTTGGTCGGGTTAATGGGTTACTCAGACTGTGAGGGGAATGGGGCACGCGGGTCGATCCAGGTCAGGCGCACGCAGGCGGGCTGCCCTGCCTGGGTTTTCTTTTTTGAATTTGAATTTTGAATTTTTTGTGGCATCCCTAGGGAGGGAACCCACTATGACATTTTTCATAATGTATATGAAGAGAAAGAGAGGAGTGGGATGGTGGGAGTGAAGATGAAAAATTTTGTGAAAATTTTTCTTAAGTACAGAAAGAGGGTGAGAGGGTGGTACGTGACCCGACCACGAGCAGGCAGGGTGAGAGGGAGGAGGGCAAAGGGGGAGAGAAAATTTTGAAAATTTTCTAAGTATTGAGAAATTTTCCCCCATGTTGGAAGAAGCATAGGATGTAGGGATGAAACATTTTTGTTAAAAAAAAATTTAAGTGTTGGGCTTAGACAAGGATGCCGAGGGAGACCGCTGAGGGTGATCATTGATGATTGGCTACGAAAAAATGAAATTTTTTTCTAAGTGTCAAAAAAAAATGAATGAGAGGTGGTGATGATGCGACCGTAGTAGCGTGGCTCGAGTCACCATGCGCACCACGTACTAAGTCGTTGCAATGTAAGGCCGAAGGGGTGAAGCCCCCAAGGGAGTGGGTGATGACATCAAAAGTGATGTCAGTAGACTTGTGCAAGAGCAATGTAGTTTGAAAATTTTCTAAGTCTGGAAACGACGACCTCTTAGATGGCTGGGTTGAGGTTGTGACTGGTAGTTCTGGTAGTCGTACGTTGCTGAGGCATGGTTGCTTGGGTGTGTCAGGAAATGAACAAACTACACTGCGATGCTCACCTCCCCAGCAGAGTCCCCAAAATGATGCCAAGGAAAGTGGGTTCATAGTTTATGTGGAGGTACCACAAGGCATGCAGTCCGATTCAAATACCAAGTATGATGATGTAGGACACAACAAGGATGGATCAAGGGCAGAGACCAACGACCTCCCAGACAGAGCCTGAGGGTGGCACTGCTACGATGGCGATGATGCGATGCGAATATATGACGACAGCCACAGTCCGATGCTTGGGTCCAGAGTCAAAGTCTTGTATGTTTCTCTCTAAGATTCTAGAGTGAGAAAGTGAAAATGTTCAAGTGAAAGAATCCTCTGTCCAAGAAAAAGAAGTCCTTTAAATGAATTCTCATGACCTCTATTTATAGAGGTTGAGATGATGATGTCATCACGCGACACGTGGCGCTCCTCGGGAATGACACGTCACCGAGAGGGTCCACAGCTACCGGTGCTCCATGGACTGTCAAATCACATATTCACCTGGCTTACCCCCTACAGCGTCGCTATATCTGTCTGGAAAGACTGGCTCCCACATTGTCGGTGTGGCTAGAGAAACCCCTTGATCTAGCCACCAATCCGCCCTTACAGAGTCCCAAAGGCCTGGCAGCAGTAGGGAAAACCTGATGCCCAACTGCTAGGCGAACTAGGCGCGATGCCCTCTAAAGACCTACCCCTGTCTCGGAGTGACCCGGGGGTCTAGTCCATAGGGGTGTCGACACAAGCCCCTAGTGCAGAGCACATAGGCCAGTCACAAAGACACCCTGACGGAGATGGTGTCCCAAAGAAGTCACCTATCCCGCAGGTGAGTCCTTGTGCCGGAGCACTTTGAGCGCATCAAGGTAGCATCCCGGAGGAGCCGTCTACCTGGCGGAAGAGGAGTTAAAAAGCTCCCTGGCGGAGATAGTGTCCTGGAAGAGTCGCCTATTTCACAAGCCGAGGTAGTATCCCGGAGGAACCATCTACTTGGTCGACCGAGGTAGCATCCTGGAGGAGCCATCTAACTGGTAGAAGGGGAGTTGAAAAGATCCCTGGCGGAGATAGTGTCTTAGAGAGCGAGCCTATCCCTCGGGTGAGTCCTTGTGCCAAAGCACTCGGAGCGCATCAAGGTAGCATCCCGGAGGAGCCATCTACCTGACAGGCTGAGGTAGCATCCCAAAGGAGCCATCTACTCGGTGGAAGGGGAGTTGAAGAGCTTCATGGCAGATATAGTGTCCTGGAGGAGTCACTTATCCCCACGGGTGAGTTCTTATGTCGGAGCTCTTGGAAAGCGTCAAGGTTAGCATCCCAGAGGAGCCGTCTACCTAGTGAAGGGGGAGTTGAAGAGCTCCCTGGCGGAGATAGTGTCCCGGAGTAGTCGCCTATCCCCACGGGTGAGTCCTTATGTCGGAGCACTCGGAGCGCATCAAGGTAGCATCTCGGAGGAGCCGTCTACCTAACTGGCCAAGGTAGTATTTCGGAGGAGCTGTCTACTTGGTAGAATGGGAGTTAAAAAGCTCCTGGTGAAGATACTGTCCCGGAGGAGTCGTCTATCCCCGTGGAATATTGTGCACTCCAAAGAGTGGGTCAAAGCATGTTCCACGTCCATGATAGGGGCGCATGGTATGGTGAATGAGTGTGGTGCCCGGAGGGCATATAACATGATTGTGGCGTATGGGTGCGACGAAGTGTGTAAGGTGCCAGGGGCACTGTAATGTGACAAGGAGCCAGGGGTGCGACTGTAACAATGGTGGGATGCATGGCACGGCAAAGTGAGAGAGGTGGGGGCACTGTAGTGTGACAAAGGAGCCAGGGGCCCGACTGTATCAGTGGTGCGGAGGAGTGTGTAAGGTGTCGGGGGCACAGTAGTGTGACAAAGAGCTAGGGGGACTATATAAGTGGCGTGGCGCATGGCACGGTGGAGTTTATATGGTGATGGCGTGCGGGAGCAGGCTACGTGGGTGGTAGAGACAATGCCTGCGCGATGGGCGACGAGTGTCGCAGATATGACGCTCGAGCGACGAGCATCGCGAAGTCATCTCGGGCGACAGATGTCGCAGAGTTGGCATTGGCGACGGACGTTGTGGAGTCGGTGCAGGTGACTGACGTCGCAGAGACGGCGCCCGGGCGACGGGCGATGAGGACTTGGCAAGGGCGACGAATGTCGCAGAGTCGACGCGGGGGACGGTCGTCACGGAGTTGGCCTTAGCAATGGACGACGGACGTCGCGGAGTTAGCGAAGGCGACAGACATTGCAGAGTTGGCGCGGGCGACGGATGTCACAGAGTTGTCTAGGGAGACGGACGTCGCGGAATCGGCAAAGACGACGGACGTCGCGGAATAGGCAAAGACGACGGACGTCGCGGAGTCGGTGCGGGCGACAGACGTTGCAAAGTTGGCAAGGGCGACGGACGTTGCGAAGGCACACGACCCCTTAAAGAGAGATGAAAGTGCTAAAGGGAAGGCCAAAGGCCAACCCTTGTTGAAAGGCCAGGCCAACCTTGGGGGATGGCCGAGGCCGACCCCAAGGGGAAGGCCGAGGCCCACTTCCTTGGGCAAGTGCCAAGGCACACCGATAGGCGACGTGCGGCATACAATGGTCGAGGCGCGATGAGGAGTCGTGTGAAAATGAATTTCGTCGTGACGAAGTAACGTAATAAAAGTGAGAAGTACACGTGATTTGAGCGTACATGTTTTGACCGGTTGAAAGCGTCGAATATTTGTGCCGACGTGTCATGCAAAACAGGACCTCCACCGGTCAAAACATTTGTGCATAGGTTAGGTCTAGAATTCTATCAATTAGTGTGAAATGAAAACAAGCAAAAACTAAAACAAAGCAAAGGAAAAGAAACTATGGGCGGAGACATCAATGAGTGGATTACTGATGCACACTGCCACCCCAAGAGAAAGTTTTATACATTTTAAAATGATTCACTTTGAGTGCACGTTATTCTGACCATTGACAAAAGCTACGTCGTGTTTCGGTATATAAGGCCCTATAAAATTGTATTGACAAAAATGAATTCTGTAAAGAGTGGTAGCGTACCGATATATTACCTTTGATAATATTGTAAGAGTAGTTTTCAGATTCTGCATCTTGCAAAGCCAGCATGGCATCATCATTGTCTTGACCTTTCCTTCTTTCTCGATTCTGCGCTCATCTATCAAACCTTGGAATAACCTATCACCCTTTTCCTGCAATCTTATCATCCTCTTCTCCACACCCTGAAAATCAATCCACCGCTTTGGGGGCAAAAAGTCCCCAGGGTTTGATGCTGCACTTAATTCAAAAACCTTCCTTATAACTCCTCGGAATACCCTAGCCTCCTCATAATCCTCCATTTAAGCTCCAAAGTATCGCTTGCCTGCAACCATCCTCATAATAATGTTAAATGACAACTCAGATAGCCTGGACTTCGTTTCCCCCTTGGCAGAAATTTGTTGCGTATCACGGAACAAGTTTTTCACTAATGATCTGATTTCTTCTTGTCGAATGCTCAGAAATGTGTTGACTTAGTGTTTGACAAGATCTCGAGTGTAGAAATGCGACAGAGATTACGCCAGTGTGGTTCATAAGGTGCAGACCCTATTGTGGTGTAGTTGTAGTTAAGATGCTTGCCAATAAGAAAGCTAGGCCTATTCGTGAAAATGATATCATTTTTGGTGAAGCACTCTTCAACTGCCGTTGGAGAGGATATGACAAGAACGGGGCGGGAACCAAATCTGAGGGCGAATATCGGACCATATTTATGAAAAGTTGCTGTAACACTTGGTGGATAGGTTTTTTTATAAGGTGGAGATGGCCTATTATTGGATACGAAGGTGGGCTTGGTGGGAGGTTTTTGTTTGGCCTTGTCGTACGCAGAATGAACTTCGAAAGGAGGAGAAGAAGGAGAAATGAAGATACAAAAACAAACTAAAACCAGGTTTTGCCCCATGGAAATTGTTCCGGTGTATGCTTGGAGGGATTAATTTTACGCTACACCCTATACTTAGGGGTCAGTTACACCCAGCACCCCATAGTTCTAAAATTGACACCCAGTACCAAAAATTTTAAAAACTTGGTATCCAGCACCAATTGACAGTCAAAATGGCCTTTGACCAGACGTCTGTTAACTTTTTAAGGGCAAAATGGTCTTTTCATCCATGAAATCCTAGTTAGCTCCAACCCCCTAAGCCCAACGTCATTTCTCTCTTCCCCATTTTCTCTCTCTTTCCTCTCTCTCTATCTTCTCTCTCTATCTTCTTTGTTTCTCTCAGTGCCCCCAACCACTGTGCACCAAGAACCCGCCTTTAGCGTCGCCGCGGTCTTTGGCTTCAGCGTGGCCCCACGCCCTCTTCACCTAGCCTGACGTGTCACTCTCACCCTCGATTTGGACCACTGATTATGTGGTGATGATGTTGTGCAGTGGCTGATTGGGCTCACTGGAGATCGATGGGGAGATCGTGTGATAGGGTGATTGGGTATGTTGTGATTACGGCAGTAGGCAGGGGGAGTGTCTGATGGTCGTTTGATTGGAGGCGATAATGGCTCATTGAATGGTCACCGTTGGTCGAACGCCTGTTATTGGTGGTCGTCATTCGGTTTGAGGTGGTGATCGTGGGTGAGGGAGGGATTGGTGGTTGTGGGTGGTCGTGGGTGAGGGATTTTTGGCAGAGGCGGCAGTCATCAACGATAGGCGTTGGTGGCCGCGATTCAATTGGAGGGGCTGCCATGGGTTTCGGGATTGGTGGTTGTGGGTAGTTATGGCTGGTTGTGGGTGGCCGACGGTGGTGGGTCGTGATGATGGAGAGAGTGGTGGCAGGGATGGTGGCACATCGGGCAGTGGCTTCGGTCAGAGGCGATGGCTCGTCAGGCAGTGGTTTCGGTCAGAGGAGGTGGCCGCGCGTTTCGATATTGGTAGGGAAGATGAATAGTTGGGTGAGAAAAAGGGGGAGTAAATGACGTGGAGGGTCTGATGTTAATTATTGGGGCCATTTGGAGCTGACGTGGACGAAAGGTGGATATAACATATAAAAAGACCATTTTGCCCCTTAAAAAGTAACAGACGTATGGTCAAAGGCCAGTTTGACTGTCATTTGGTGATGAATACCAAGATTTTAAAGATTTTGGTGCTGGGTGCCAAAATTAGAACTACTGGGTGCTGAGTGCAACTGACTCCTAAGTACGGGATGTAATGTAAATTAATCCATGCTTGGAGTGTATGAGCACAGTTTTCTCAGCTTATTGTGGCATGACCAATATAAGGCCCAAGGTTCAGAAAGTAAAAAACTTCCACAATATATTTTTATTACTCTGGATGCATATCGTTTTCAGCAAGAAATGGTATGGGTGGCTATGGACCGATGGCTGGCCAAAGGTTTCCGACAGGTTCTGCTCCCTGTCATAGTTATATCCCTCTATCATATGCCAAATAATGCATTAAGTTGCTCAAAATTCAAAAAAACAAAGTCATGGGTAGCAAAGCTTGATCAAATATGTACTCATCATCACTCTCCGCTTAGGCTAGCTAAACCAAAATTGCCTTGCTTTCCAAGGATGGGTTTCTTGGTGGTCCTTTTCTAACTATAATATTGGCGTCAACCGTCTAAGATCCTTGTTGGACACGACTAACTTAGTCAAAGACTAGAGGCAGTAGCCCATGGGAGCATCCCCACAGGCCGACAGGCACCTCAATAAGCAACCTTATTTTTAAAGCATGTAGCTGGGCGTTTTGTGCAAGTTGGATTGGGAATGCCAAGTAATGGGATTGTTTTCCTTGTTAAGTTTCTTTTCGTCTGGTCTTTTAAATAGGTTCCATTTGTTGCATCAAAGTGCCACTTTTGGCCCCCTTCTTAGAGTTGTCAAACGGGCCGGGCGGCCCGCGGGCTGGCCCGACCCGGCCCGGTTCTGGCCCGGCCCCGTCCATGAACAGTAGCGGCCCCAGCACAGCGGGCTTGGGGCCTGGGCCTGGACCAGGCCTTCATTTGCTCCGAAAAAGCCCGGCCCGGCCCCGAAACGGGTTTGGCCCGGCCCGAAGTCGGCCCGGGTCTGGCCCGGTCTGCGGCCCCACTTGTTTGAATTTTTTTGTTTTTCCCCCCCTTTCTTCCACCCCTTTTCCAAAATTCCACTTTTACCCCCCCAACAGCAATATAACGGCTAGTTTGGGGGGTATTTTAGTCTAACCTATATTTTTCAACTCCTTTACACTCTTACCCTCCCCAACAACTATAAACGGATAGTTTGTAGGGGTATTTTGGTCTTTTGTGAAGTTTCTAAAATCTATAAATTCACACCATTTCTCTCTAATTTTTCACACCAATCTTCTTACTCTCTCTTACCTAAACATTCTATATTTCTACAAGCTTTGCTACTATTTTCCTCTCCAATTACTACTCTTGCTAATTACTACTAGTATTTACTAATTAGTACTCTTGTTTATTAATTACTAGTCTTGCTAAATTCTTTTTAATTACTAACTCTCTAATATTTGTTACTCGTTCATTCTTTTAATTGTTATTTCTTATTACTACTCTTATACTTGTGTATTTAGTTACTCTTACAAAGTTTAGCTCGAAATATGGCTGGATTATTGAAGAAAATGAGGCGTGCATCGTCATCACGAAAAACATCATCATCATCGCAAGCACCACCACCAGCACAAGCGCCAGCGCCACGGCCATCACAAACACCAATCCAAGCACCAACACAACCATTCGTTCCTGGACGAATGAGTACAGGCTGTATGATAGATACCCAAGCCAATTGGGAGTTCAATCAAAACATTCCAGATTTTGAATACACGCCTGATGAAGACCCCCCGCATTATAGTCAAGGACGCAGCTCGGTTGGCGAAGCTACTACTCCGTGGCATAATCTCAACCCTATGCCTGGTCATGATGAAGAAGGGCCGAGCAATGCCTCCGGTAATGAGCCAGAAGTCCAAAAGGGGAAAAAAAGAAAGCCGAGTGTTGGAATCATTTCGATGTAGTTATGGTGGACGGCATCCGAAAAGCTCGATGTAAGTACTGCGCTAAATTATTTTCGTCTGGTAGTGGTAATGGACATCTTAACAGGCATTACCCTCTGTGTGCACCTCGACAAGGCCACGTCGAACCTACCCAAACGCAGTTATCTTTTGACGGTAAGTTATTTGTTTATAATCAGCGAGAGCAAAGAGACGGTCTCGCTGAATTTGTTATTCATGATGAACAAGCCTTTTCTTTTGCCGATAATCCTAAGCACTCTAGATATATGAACACATACGTTCAACCTTTGTACAAAAAGGTTCATAGAAACACAACTAGATCCGATGCACTCCGACAGTACAATGCTGCTAAAGCACGCCTTATCGATTATTTCGATAAATTTGAAGGTAAAGTTAGTCTTACTTCTGATATTTGGCAATCTCCTTATACTTTTGTTAGTTATTCTTGTGTGACCGCTCATTGGATTGATGTAGATTGGGTTATGCACAAGAGAATCATCGCTTTCGAGCACTTCCCTTATCCGCACGATGGAATGAACATTGCTATTCTTATATTAAAAGCATGCACCACATTTAAAATTAAGGATAAGATTATGAGTGTTAGTTTTGATAATGCTTCTAATAATAAAGTTGCTGTTGCAGCTTTAAAGGAGACGCTTCAACCTGTACTTAATGGTGAATTATTTCATGTTCGCTGTGTTTGTCACATTATTAATTTAATTGTTCAAGATGGTTTAGCTGCTGCAGGAGATATTCTTCTCAAAATGAGGGGTATGACAGCGTATGTTAATAGCTCGAGTCCGAGAACACAACAATTTAAAACGTTGTGTGTTCAATATAATATGCCTCGCAGGAGAGCAGTTACAGATGTGGTCCACAGGTGGAACTCTACATACCACATGCTTTTACACATTCTGGCATACCGAGAAGTCTATACGCATTTTCTACTAACCCAGTTCCCAGCCGGCTTGCCAACTCAAGAGGAATGGCAGATGGCCACATACCTAGCTGAATTTTTGGAGGTATTCTACACGTCTACCAATTTATTGTCTGGTACGTACTATCCCACCTCTCCTCTCGCTGTAATAGAAATTCTGAAGATGGCTACAATGTTAACAAAATGGAGATATATAGGACCCTTTAAGGAAATAGTAAAAGTGATGGATCAAAAATTTAATAAATATTGGAGTAAACTGCCTGCTATTTTTACTGTGGCTACTTGTTTAGATCCTAGGTTAAAGTTGCATGGCGTGAACGCCTCGATACAAGAGATATCGAAATTAATGTGCTACACAGCAGAGGAGACAACCGCATTCACAGCAAAAGTGAGCAAGAGGTTTGAGGACTTGTTCAACGTCTATCGTAATTCTGCTGACGTGCGCGGGCGAGCTACATCATCATCCACTGTTGAGAGGTATTATGCGCCATACCTTCAGGGCTTTGAACATCTAGTAGCAAGACAACTACCAGGTGAAGGTACTTCTAATTCGGCAGGTTCGTATACTTTTTCCTCTTTTAATGAGATTGGTGTATATGCAAATACTGATCATTATTCTGATTTATCAAGGCAAGAACAGGTTAATTTTAATTTGTTAAATTTTTGGAAACAAAATCAAAACATGTATAAAACTTTATCCCAAATTGCACGGGATGTACTGCCAGTGCAAGCCTCCACGGTTGCTTCAGAGTCGGCATTTTCAGCCAGCGGGAGGGTTTTGGATGACAGGAGGAGTCGTCTTAACCCCGAGTCGCTCGAGCTATGTGTATGTTGGAAGGATTATCTTGATGCGAAATACCGCGAGCAAGATAAACCGATTGATGATAGGAAGAGCAGTGACTCGGATATTGAAGTACTTCTGGATGATTAGGTAATTTGTTTTTATTTTCCTCTTTTGATCCTTTTGGTTGACGTTGCAGATTTCTTGATCTTTGATTGCTGATATTTTGGATAGACATGCATTATTATTTTGATTGTTAGAATTTTAAGAATAAATTTTTTCACAAAATATACTTTTTTTCCATATATATAAAATAAATTTTTACAAGCAAGATATATATTTTTTCGTATATATAAAAAAATAGGTAACTTCGCCTGTTTGTTTACAAGCAGCCGGTCCCAAGCCCGGATAAAAGGAGGAGGGCCTATGAATACATTTATTATTTTTCTATATAAATTGTTATGTGTTAAGATTTTATTAATAAAGCTCACCAAGAAGAGTATGAAAATGTTTAACATATAATAAAAAATATAATGGCTAACAAATAAATATGTATATACATACATACATATATATGTATATTACTTATAATGAAATAAAAGGATAAAGATTAGGTTCGTTAAATTGTGAATATTGCCTAGAGATGAAATTTAAAATTGAATAACAAGAAGAAAAAAAAAATGGCCCGGGCCCGGCCCAAGCCCGGCCCTAGCTATTGGGCCTAGGGCCAGGGCCTGGACTGGGCCTAGGTTTGCCTTCGGCAGGCCCGGCCCGGCCCGGTTGGCAGCCCCACTGGCCAGGCCCCGGCCAGGCCCCACAGCAGGCCCGATGGGCTTGGGCTGGGCCGGCCCAAGCCCGGCCCTTTGACAACACTACCCCTTCTTTTGTCACTTCTATACAGGGTTAATTTGGCCTGTTAGAGTCTCATATTTAACAATTGGGTTTATTTATGCCTTGTCACGGGATGGTGATTACGCCATCAGCGGACTGTTTGAGTCCGTTCAATAGTTGATTCCGGAAAAAGATGAATTTTTTAGTTCACCAAGGAGTGCCCATCACGTCAGCGCTGACATCAATTTTTAGAGAAGTTGGTGACATACGTACATACGGAGTACAATTCATACTCTTCGAGTTAGGAATAAAATACAGTTGTACCGTATTTTACTATAGAAGTAATTATTTATATGTCTCTTAAGTTTTAGGATAAATTGCACCTATATCCTTGAGGTTAGGTATAATTACAGTCAAAGATATTAAGTTTTAAAATGTAACATATCATGACGAAACACTTTTAAAATGTATCAGCCGTATCTATTTATCAGGGTTCCGTAAAAAAAGTGTACTTTTTTATGATGTTATCAATACGTATTTTTAAATTGATGATACTACCCCTTGTACTGCATATACTGCATATTTTTAAAAATTTTAAATTAAGATTTCAACCCTTAATTTAAAGATTAGAGTTTTAAAACCCTAAAATTCATTTTTCTTTATCTTTGCAGTCTATTTCATCAAAATTTCTCAATCTGCATCAAACCCTAAAGGTCTCAATCTGCGAGTTAGGGTTTTGTTGAAACCCTAATTTGCGAATTGGGATTTTTTTGAAACCCTAATTTGCTAGTTGGGATTTTTTTTAAACCCTAATTCTCAATATGCCTCCCTTTCATCCTCCCTCCACCACCACAACCCCACCACCCGCCTCCTCCTATGCATCCCCTCCCTTTGCCCCCATACCTGTTTCTCCATCTGAGCCTCCACACCTACCCCCACCTTGACCTAAGACAACCTCAAGAAACTCGCCGCCGTTGAATACGTCAAGTCCGGCATGGTCCTCGGCCTCGGCACCGACTCCACAGCCGCCTTCGTAGTCGTCGAGCTCAGCGCCCTCTTGAAATCTGACGAGCAAACAAACATCGTCGAAGTACCCACCTCGAAACAGACCCAAGAACAAGCCGCTGGCACCGTCACCTGTTAGCCTCTGCCACCGTCTTCTTTTTTTCTACTTCTTTCTTCTGGTTTTCATCTGTTCTTTGGGCTGAATGCCCACTTCTTCCTTTGTTTCTTTTGTGGCCCCACTTTTTTTTAAAGAAGATGGAATTTCTAACTTCATTTAGGGGCAATTCAGTCTTTTCGTCAAAACCGTTAAGTATTTTTGTATTCCGTCTGGTCAACGAACATAAGTGTAATTTGTCCAAACTATTGTCCTTGACTATAATTATATCCTAACCTCGGGGATATAAGTATAATTTGTCCTAAGTTTTAACTCTAACCCCTTAAGTCCTTTTTTACTTTTTTTTTTTTTTTTGTGTGGCCAGATAAGTCCCTAAGATTGAAAGCCGTGTCCCCTGAAACCTTCTGTCCTTTTTTGGATGGAAGGAGTTAAAACATTTCAAAATGACAAATTAATAGGGATAATTTAGGAAGATTACTCAATAAAAAATAATCACATCTTAACCCATAAAGAGTTGAAACACCACCCGACCGACCCCTTCACTTCCTCTTCAGCCATCACTACCACCACCAACCATCACCCATCACACCTTGTCACAACCAAAACCAAAACCATCATCACTACCACTGCAGCCATACATAGTACCAAAACCTACACCAAAGCCACACCTTCTGCTGAGTAAAGGTGGAGCTGCAGATTTCACCAACGCCCCACCATGGCCATTGTGGTGGTTCATTGATTGTGAAGGATGAAAGAAGAGATGCATCTTCTATGCTATAGAAAGAAAAACAGCTTGAACATGCACAAATACCATGTGGGGCAGGGTAGCTAATTAAAGTTGAAGTTACAATAATTTGCAATTTTCCATCAAAAGAGACTCTCAACAGCCAACTCACTAAATTTTTTAAAGCAATTTGGCAGTGCCCATGTTTGTTCATCATAGATTATGCGAGACATAAAGAGGAAAGTGAAGAAGCAACAACTTGTGCAACAGAAGGGAGGCTCCTTAAGGTAGAGTATTATGGAAGAGACAAAGAAGGAACATCTAATTGAAAATAGGCGCAATGAGATACAAAAGATACACATAGAACTTCTCAGTCTTCAGAGAAGCCTATCCAACGAGCAAATGTTTTCTCAGCCATTGTAGAAAAAATGGAGTCAGGTGAACAATCATATACCCTGACTCAGAGTATGAATGATCATGAGAAATTGATGAATATCAGGTTAAATAATGATCATATGGCAAAAGGGAGTAGCGAGAAATCAACAAGTAAAAGGGGACAGACTACCAAGCCAAGAACAAGATAGTTGCAAGCATGAATGTAAGAGGCCTGAATGATACTATCAGGCAATATGATGTTATGAAACTACTTAAAATAAGGAGGATACAAATTGTGATCTTGGTTAAAACTAAATTCAGCGTAGAAAATTTGGTTAACATTGTAAGTAAATGGAAGAAGAAATGGCAGTTTATCCATAACAGTAGCTTAAAATGTGTAACAAGGATTTGGTTAGGATGGCAACACCAAGAATACAAAGTATGTCCTATTTCCATCACCAACCAATTAATTACAGCTAAGATAAAAGGAGCAAACATGGAGCCATGGTGTATTTCTTGCATATATGGGAATAATCATGGGACTAAAAGAAAAGAGCTATAGGATTAGCTACAGCAGGATGGTAGGCAAGTTGGTTCTAGACCATGGATAGTGATGGGTGATTTCAATGTAGTAAGATCCCCAGATGAAAGACAGGGGGAGCTGATATTAATCAGAGTGATACACATGAATTTAACCAATGCATCTACAACCTAAACATGTAAGAAATAGCAACAAGAGGGTCCTTCTTCACATGGTGCAATAAAAGGGAAGGGGGAGATGATTCTAAACAGAATTGATAGAGTAATTGGTGAATCAAACTTGGTTACAGGCTTTTACAAACTCTGAGGTGGAGGTATGTGACCCTAGATTATCAGACCATTGTTTGTTGATAGTCACAGTTAATCAGTGTCTAATTGAAGGAAAGAAGTCTTTTAAGCTCTTTAACTATTGGATGGCTCATCCTTCCTTCAAAACTATTCTCAAAGAGTCTTGGAAGGAGGAGACATATAGGGATGATGTGCACAATCTATACAACAAACTCAAAAGGCTAAAACCTATATTAAAGAAGTTGAATTATGAAAGCTATAGTGAAATATCAAGGAGGGTGACTGCACAATCTATACAACAAACTTAAAAGGCAAAAACCTATATTAAAGAAGTTGAATTATGAGAGCTATAGTGAAATATTGTAACGACCCGGTCCACGGCCCCACCACAGGGCATTGCCTCCCTCAAAAGGGCTAGCCAAGTAGGTACTTATGAGTTCCTTGGCAAGGTCTTATAAGAGTCATCTCATACTATTCCACATCCGATGTGGGATATTACAATCTCCCCTCATTATACCTTAGCGTCCTCGCTAAGGCTCAATCACACATAGCCCAGAATCTTCCTCTCTAGCCAATGTGGGATATACCGGGCTCACCCTTCGTTGCCCCAACCATCCTCTTGATGTGGGATATACCCGGGCTTACCTTCGTTTCCCCAACCATCGACAACCCGACTGGATAGCCCAGCCCGAGTTTTTGAGAGTCGGCTCTGATACCATCTGTAACGACCCGGTCCACGGCCCCACCACAGGGCATTGCCTCCCTCAAAAGGGCTAGCCAAGTAGGTACTTATGAGTTCCTTGGCAAGGTCTTATAAGAGTCATCTCATACTATTCCACATCCGATGTGGGATATTACAAATATCAAGGAGGGTGACTGAAATTGTGAGGAATTAAAAAAGGTACAAAAGGAAATTTATGACGGAGGTGAACAAGGTGATCTCATTGCTATAGAAAAGTCATTGGCAGTATAATACTATGACCTTCTTAAAGCAGAGGAAGGTTTTTATCAGCAAAAATCAAGGGTTAAAGAAATTAAGCTAAGAGATAGGAACACTGCATACTTCCATAAGAAGATGCAAGTACATAGGGCCCAAAATAAAATTCTATCCATTAAAACTATGGATGTTGAACAAATTGTGGGATCAAATAAGGTCCACCAAGAAGCTATCAGACACTTCTCCCAATTCCTGGGACACAAGGTTATGAGCCAAATACAAAAGCTGAGATACATAGGGTTTTGCAGAGGAAGCTATCAACACAGCAACAAATAGAGATGATATGTGATTTCATAGATGAGGATGTAAAGAAGTCAATGTTCTCACTGAAGGCTAACAAAGCACCAGGGCCTGATGGATATACAGCAGATTTTTTCAAAAGAATTGGGAGATTACTGGACCTGAAGTCACTAAAGTTGTTCTAGCCTTTTTCAAGCACGGAAAATCAGTGAAGATATTCAATAGCACTGGGTTAAACCTTAATCCCTAAGGTTAAAGTACCTAATACTATGAAAGATTTTAGACCAATTGCATGTTGCAATGTGTTCTATAAGTGCATTACAAAGTTGATGAGCAGAAGAATACAAAAGATATTGCCCAACTTAATTAGTCACAAACAATCTGCATTTGTGGAAAACAGGAACATTGGGGATAATATTCTACTCATGCAAGAACTAGTAAGGAAATATCACAAGCAAGGTTGTCAACCAAGGTGTGCTATGAAAATAGATAAAGAAAAGGCCTATGATATAATGGATTGGGAGTTCTTAAAAGCAGTTATGGAAGAAATGCAATTTCCAAGCCAATTCATAGAATGGACAATGCCCTGTGTGTCATATGAAAAATTCTCCATCAACGTGAATGGGAATATGGAGGGATACTTCAACAGCAAGAGGGCGTTGAGGCAGGGGAACCCTATTTCTCCCTATTTATTCCTCCTAATTATGGAGGTGTTCTCTCATGTATGCTTGATGATGCAGCCCAACACAATGAATTTAGCTACCACCCAAAACACCATGAACACAAAATAACTCATGTGTGTTTTGCTGATGATTTATTCATTCTTGCAGGGGCAAATATCAACACAATCAATATCATCAAGCACACAATACAAAGTTTTGGCAATATGTCTGGACTTTGTCCCAACCTACAAAAGAGTGAAGTTTTCATTGCTGGACTCACTGAGGAGGACACCAATCAGCTAGCACAAGGCATTGGAATTTCACCTGGCAAATTTCTAGTAACCTACTTGAGAGTTTCCTTGATCACTACTAAACTTAAACCTAGTAATTGCCAAGTTCTTATTGACAAAATTTTGGCTAAAATAAACAGCTAGACTATGAAATCTTTATCCTATGCAGGAAGACTCCAATTAGCAACACCTGTAATATTTGGAACGTAAATTTATTGGTGATCTTTATTCCTCTTGCCAAAGAAGATCATATCACAGACTGAGGGTAAAATAAGAAGTTTTATACGGCATGGAAGTCATACCAAATGCACAGGAGCAAAGGTTGCTTGAACAGAGGTTTGCTTGCCAAAGCAAGAAGGAGGGCTTGAAGTGAAAAGACTGCATGAGTGGAATAAGGCTGTTTTATGTAAGTATCTATGGGATTTGGCTAGTAAAAAGATACTCTATGGATTCAGTGGAGTCACACATACATAATCAAGGGACAAAACTTATGGTACTTTAAACCACCAGCTGATCTGTCATGGACATGGTGTAAGCTGTAGAAGCTGAGAAGTACTATGAAAAATCTTGTGGTGCACAGAGTTGGAAATGGACAAGGGACTTGGTTTTGGCTTGACAATTGGCTACCTAATGGACCTATTGTTAGGCAATTTAGAACTAGGGTGATCTATGATGCTGCTAGCATAAATGAGCTAAAAGTATGTGAAGCCTTTAATTCTGAGGTGTGGAATATATTAGCAAGATCACATGATCTACATGTATTGAACAATCTGGTCAGGCATATGTTACTAAATGATAGTCAAGATAAAGTGAGATAGAAGCTGAGCACAACTGGGGAATTTGGTATTCGCACTGCTTGGAATGAATTAAGACTGGAAGCAGAACCTGTATCATGGTGGAAACTCATAAGGTTCCCTGGGAATATACCTAAGTGTGCCATTATCCTGTGGATGATCTGTAAAAGATGGCTGAGAACTAAGGATAGACTTAAGGCATGGAATTTCATAAATAATGACAAATGCAATCTTATAGCCTGTTTGCAAGTTTTGAGACGAGAGAAGAGAAAAGAAAAGAAAAGAAAGGAAGAGAAGGAAAAAGAAGAGAAGGGAAGATAATTATCCTTCCACTTGTTTGTGAGTTGAAGAGAGAAACGGACGTATCATTCTTTTCTCTAGTTTGTGAGTTCAGCAGAAAAGAAAAGAAAAGACACGTGATTACGTATATACCCTTATACTACATTGTGATAATTCTAACAAAGATTATGAATGTATGATCCTAAAAGAACATGATTTTGTTGGTAAAACAATTTAGTTATCGATAAATCATACAAAATACATATCATACTAATGTCATAAGCTTTACGTACCTGATTAATGTCATCATGTAAAAAACAAAAATAGTCATGAGTTCACTACAAGCATCCCAACATTCAAATCTAATTAATGTCATACTAAAAGCAAAATAATCAGTTATGATTCAACTCTAACATCTAAAACAATCATTTGATCGTAAATAAAGTTAAGCTTCCATAAGAGAAACCCTAAAAAAAGTCATTGTCTCAAGGGTAGTGTGGGCATTATTAAAATGTTACGTATGAGAGTTTCCTTTCTCTCCGTTTCTTCTCAATTTTGGGAGGAAAGATTTAGAGACAAAAGAAGCCCAAACTTTCCTCCCCTTTCTCTTCTTTTCTCTCCTTAAAAAAACTCACAAGCTAGAGAAAACGGAGGAAAGTAGTCACTTTCCTTTCTTTTCCTTCCTTTTCTCTCTTAAAAAAAACTCGCAAACAAGCTATTAGTGCTCAACAACAGGAAACAATGGAGCACCTACTCTTGGAATGCCCTCTCACTCACTCAATTGGGAAAATACACTAAGAAAATTGCAAGTCCCACAACATTTCCAAACCTGGAATTCACTCGTACAGAATGCAATGCAAGGGTTTAGAAGAAAAAGCTTTCGGGCAAGACTAAAGGGTAGGTTTGACACTCTTTTTTTTCTCTTTTTTTTCAGTTTTGGAAATTGGAAAAAAAAAGTGCGTTTGGTAACCATTTTTTTTTCCTTTCTCCAATTTAAAAAATTAGTTTTTAAACTGAAGAGTAAAAAAAAAACTCCATAAACTGGTTTTTTTTTTTGAGACCACCACCCCACCCTCCCACCGCCGGCAACCACCTCCGGCGGTCGGCGACTGCCGATAGCCACCTCCGGCCGCCGGCGACCACTGCTGGCACCGCCGGCCGTCGGCAACCACGTCCGGCCGCCGAAAGCCACCTCCGGCCGCCGAAAGCCACCGCCGGCTGTCGGCAGCCACCTTCGGCCGCCGGCCACCACCACCGTCGACCACCGCCACCGCAAACCACCCAAAAAAAAAGTCAAAATAAAAAGGGTTACCAAACACCAAAAAAAAAAAAAACTCAAAAAAAAAAAAGGTTATCAAACACCCACTTGTTTTTGTAAAAAAAATAATAATAAGCTGCTTTTTAAAAACTGCTCTTTAAAAAATGAAAAACTAAAAAAAAAAAATTTGTCAAACCAACCCTAAGTAAATTAGCCTTTGCAGTCACGTGCTACACTATCTGAGAGGAAAGGAAGTCAAGAATTTTTAGTGGACAGTGTAATGGAATGAAAGAAATCATAGCCAAGATTGAAAGGTGGATAAGTAATAGAGTACTCAGCTAGAAGAAGACTCCATATATTGAGCTTAATAACCAACTGTGCAAAAACTGGAAATTGCACTTCTGTGTCCTAATGCAAAGAGAAGGAATAAGCACCTTGCAATTGTAAATAGATACCAGAGAATGGACATAGATTGTATTGAGTAATCATGTAGTGAGACATTGTAAAGTTAATTTGAACTTAAATGGAATAAAAGACATTTCACCCAAAAGAAGAAGAAGAAGAAGAAGAACCAAAACAAGCAGACAAAGGAAAGAGAGAGCAAGCAGACACGGCTCTTCAAATCCATTTATAAGAGAGCGTCTTATCCCCATTCCAATGATGATGGTGATGCTAAATGTGACACCTAGGATGGGTCTTTATCTTTAATGAGACCAAGTCGATAATTTCTGCAAGGTACAAGGTCACCTATACACTTAGAGGTCTCACATAAATGGGAGCCATCGTGAGGCCACGACTGTGGAATTAGGCTCTTCTCTACAACCTCCCATGAGGATCAAGATTGGGGCGCATGGCCATTAATAATGCCAACTTGCTAAAACCATGTCCTATATCAGATACAGTGTGTCTATCAATTAAAGTTTGGCTAAAGAGACCTAATTCAAGGTGTAAGATTCCATGAAAATTCTTTTTAATAGAAATTGTTACACTAAGTGTAGGTCCAAGTCCTGAAGACACCTACACCCACTGCATTGTATTATGTTGCGCATTTATATCTATACTTGTATTTTATTGATTTTGTGGAGATTTAAACCTTGTGGGGCATTGTTGGAAGTTTTAAAACTGTCATTTTCCTGAATTTTAGTTGAAGGGTTGAAACATTTTATTTTGGTGTTAAGAGTTGTGACTATTTTTTTAATATCTTTTCACCCCCTTTAAATAAAGTACTTGTAGATGAAATGAGCATTTTCTACCCTATCTCTTCTTAAAATTCTTCTACATTGCATACTTTGAGATATACATTTTTTGTGAACAATTAATCGGACGGGTTCGAAAGTCTTTTTATAGTCGTACAATCAAAGGAAACGTCGCTACAAACCTTTGGATTAAATCTTGGATCAGAATATGCACGAAGGGAGTCAACAACAATTTTAAGTCAGTAAAATTCATTCGCTTCTCTCACAAACCAGCATTTCTTTCACTTTAATTACTTATGTCAATAGTTTATACTTATGTCTATGTTGAGTATTTCCAAATTCTTCTCATCAGCTTCCCTTTATGCCTTTTGAAGGCCATCTTTCTTCTTCATCTTAACTACTCCTTGACTGCCACATTCTGGAAATTATTATTACTACTCATGCTCGCACTGCACATTTGGTTTAAATTTTCTTTCACTTCACTTTGGTTTTATTTTTTTCTCCAGATACAAGCTGCAAATATCGTGAAGGAGACAAAGCAATATAGATACAAGGATGGGTCGCCGTTTGTTTTCATGGACCTGGTATGTATTGAGATTAGATAGGTATTCTTCTTATATGTCTTGCTTCTGTTTTTATGAAACTGTTAAAGCGACTCAAGGAAAACCTTGATGAAACCATTAGAGAAGAACAAAGAGGAAAAGAAAAATCCTTCGCATCGTTACCATGTTTACTCAATGTTATTACCTTATGTTTCATATGTAGGTTCTTAAACCATTTTAGGTCGCCCAATTTGGCCACCACGTTGGGTGAAGTATGGCAAACCCATGAGAAACCCATGATTTCTCACTATACTCCTAGAAAGGAATCCATAAGAAACAAGTGAATAGGGGCGCTAGATATAGATACCCAGAAAGAGAGAACCCATGATTTGTGTTGTGTGTGAATTTGCCAATATCAGATTCAATGAAGCTAATTAAATTGAGAATACATTCAAGAGGCAGTAAATTGATTCAATATAAAAAAGAACAACTTGGGAATAAAGCCCTAATTACGTTCACATATCAATCGACACTCATGTAATGAAGCACCATGAAATCACGCACCTGCAAATAGGAGTACTGTAAGAAAAAAGAAGAGGCAGTGAGTCAGGCAATCAGCCACGAAGAAGAAGAAGAAGAAAAGCGGCGGCAAGTAGGTGAATACGATCGGGAAGAAGAGGAGGCAGTTTGGACAAATCAGACTTTAATGGCAAAATGTTTTAATCCCAATTCGTTGACCGTGTTAAGTGATAAGTCATTATGAGTGTCTTAAAATTTTGGTCTTCAATTAATCTAGCACTTAGTATTTTAAGTGATAAAAAAAGTGCATTATCAAACGCACTTAATTAAAAATTATTGAACATTTTTAATTTTAATTGCTGAATTGAGTTATCAAACAAGTCCTGAGATTTTAATTAACGCTAGGCCAGACCATCGCAATTATCACCATATATAATATATGATTCGGATTGGACGTTTTGATCATGGCCTGGAGTGAGTTTGGCGATTCATATTTTTGTGGCGGGCAATCGTGAGATCGCTGTCGACATTAATAAGCTTCCAACATTAATGAATTTCCAAGTGAGGATGGTTCGATTTTGGATTCAATTGTTGCAATTGGAGAGCGTTAATCAATGAATTGCCTGATGTGAAACCTCAGAATTCTAAGCTCAAAGATGGAGGAAACCGCCTGGCTTGCAATTTACCCTGATGACAATGGATGGGCGGAAAGAGACAAACCCCAAACAAATATTGTTCAGTTAGTCGAAGAAGTTTCCGTCGCCGCCCATGATGCCATCGATTCTGCAACGACGTGCTTCACGCCATCGCCATCCGTGCTGCATCCCCTAAGAGGTAACTTCCTCCGTCTCTTTCTTTTGTCTTCCTCTTTTGGTTGTCTCATACGGACGTCGTTTGTTTGCTTATGTTAGAGCATCGTGTATCTCGTTGCTATTATCGCCATCGCCAGTACGATGTCAATTCTACTTTTCCTTTTGTTCTTAATGGATTGATAATATACGGTGATTATGATGTTACACGTAATCGTCAATTCTACTTTTCTTTTTGTTCTCAATGAATTGATAATGTACGGTGATCATGATGTACACGTGATTTCTCGGATTTTTTGCCTTTGGACTTTGTGAATTCCCTGTATTAGTTTATCACGTGTAAACATTGACATATCTTATCGAATGATAATTGTTACTTGAGTTCTAATCAATAGTTACATGTTACCAGAATCTATATTTTGCAAAAATGTCCAAGAAGAAAAATCCAATAGATTGGAGAGAAAAGTAATTGAACTGCTGAAAGTACTCCTTCGTTCATTTGGTATTCCTCTAACTTTACTCAGTGGGCTTGCAAAATGGTATTTATGAAATCTGTAATTGGAAATTTTAGTTGAATTCAATGTGTACATGTTCTTATTGCTTGGGCACCCGCTATTCAAAGGATTTCAATAATTGGGTTTTTGTTATGGTTCTTCCTCTTTGGAATCTTTACGGAGTGGAATAGAAAGGTGAGGGATAGGTTGATCTCGGAAGTATTCTATCTTGAGATTTTGTGAAATGTAAAAAGAGACAAAATTCAGTGGAAGGGAGCAGCGTTCAAGTAACTTGGATATGTTCAGAACATCAAATCTCAAATTTTTTTGTTTTGTTTTGGGATTACTTGGCTCTTGAGTTAATCATTCTCTTGGGCATGTGATTTGAACCGTATTTTGCTTTTTAGGATTTAACAAGCTCGAGTGAGCTCGACAACACATTGCTCACGAAATTATCTGTGTAACATAAAGATGATAAAGCCACAGATCTACAACTAATTAGAGTAAGGTCACGTTTATTGATAAAACTTGGAAGATAATAGCCATAACCAGTGACCAGAAATATTAAAGGAACGTTAACAGATCCCAAATTTTGATCAACCTGAATACAACAGCAGTATTTATGGATTTACTTGGAAGGAATAAATTAAATCAAACAGAACTCATAGTTCTGAAAGAATACTAACCGTTTGCTCACGTGCTCTACACAGAGCTTCTAATGGCAAAGCTTTAGGCATAGTGAGTCCTACCCCTTCGGACATGTCCACTAGCTCTTCACTGACCCTCTCCCATTCAAAGCACTGAATCATTGCTGCCAAAGCTAACACCACCACACGATTCGCCAGCCCAGCCCCAGGGCACTGCCTCCTTCCCACTCCAAAGGGTATAAATTTATATGCCTCCTTCTCCTCAACTTCAAACCTCTCTGGTTTAAAAGCTGAGGGGTCATCCCACACCGTAGGGTCCCTGTGCATAGCCCACGCATTGAACAATACCAATGTGCCACGAGGTACATCGAACCCTTCAACTGTCGAGTTGTCTGATGACTCGTGTGGCACGAGGAGTGGTGCTGCTGGAAATAATCGAAGTGTCTCATTGACGATGCTTTGGAGATAGTGCAACTTGGGGATATCTGGTTCATCAGCTAAACGTTCTTGGCCAACATAATTGTCGACCTCAGCTCTGGCCTTCTCTAGTACCTTAGGATGGTTTAGTAAAAGTGACATTCCCCACTCTATTGTCGCTGCTGAAGTATCTGTGCCGGCTCGGAGCATAGTCTGTGCAAATTTCAAATTGAATAAATTAGAATGCAGCTGAATACGAGTTTGTCTTAACAACTTCTAAAGAGAAAAGTTGTTTTCAACTTAACATGCTTTTGGAAATAAACACAATCCGCTAAAGTGCATTCAGTTTGTATCTTTCATATTCATCTACTGGTATATGCCAAAAAGTATCTACTGGGTGATTGCATGATTCGTTACAGCGTAGCAATTTAGGTAGGTTGATCAGACCTAGGATTCTGTCCAAGGCTCTGGAGAACAGAACTTTGAAGTGAAATGCAGAATAAGCAATAAGGGAAAAGAAACGGTAGGGGCAGGGACATCATGATGAGCCTAATATGTTATGCTCATAGCTAATCTAAAGTTGGTTAGGTCAATCACGAGATTGTCTGAGTGCATGTTGTTCTCGTCATTGACAAAAGACACACCATCTTTTTATTTTACAACGCTCTGTAGAATTTTATTGCCAAGAAATTCTTTGGAAATTATTGCTTTCATATAATGCAAAAATATTTCTTTCTAGCTCATAGATTTATGTAAACGTACCGATATATTGCCTTTGATAATATCATCAGAATAGTTTTCAGGTTCTGTTACTTGCAAAGCCAGCATTGCATCAATCATAGTCTTCGTTTTTCCCTCTTTATCATTTCTGCGATCATCTACCAAACCTTGTAATAACCTATCACTCTTTTCCTGCAATCTTATCATCCTTTTCTCCACACCCTGAAAATCAATCCAATGTAAGAGGGACAAAAAGTCCCCAGGATTTGATGCCCCACTTAGTTCAAAAACCTCCCTTATGACTTCCCGGAATACCCTAGCCTCCTCATTATCCTCCACTCCCACTCCAAAGTATCGCTTGCCCGCAACCATCCTCATAATAATGTTGAATGACAATTCAGATAGCCTGGACTTCATTTCTACCTTGGTGAAATTTTGTTGGGAATCGCGAAACAAGTTTTTGACTAGTGATCTGATTTCTTCTTGCCGAATGCTCAAATAGGTGTTGAGCTTAGTTGTTGAGAAGAGTTCAAGTGCACTAACACGGCGGAGGTTACGCCAGAGTGGGCCATAAGGTGCAGACCCCAATGTGGTGTTGTTGTAGTTAATATGCTTGCCAATCAGCAAGCGAGGCCTATTCGCAAAAATGATATCGTTTTTGGTGAAACACTCTTCCACTGCTGTTGGAGAGGATATGACAAGTACGGGACGGGAACCAAATCGGAGGGTGAAAATTGGACCATATTTGTAAGAAAGTTGTTGTAACACCTGGTGGATAGGATGTTTTATAAGGTGGAGATGGCCTATTATTGGATATGAAGGTGGGCTTGGCAGGAGTTTTTTGTATGGCCTTTTCTTATGCAGAATGAACTTCGAAAGGAGGAGGAGAAGGAAAGATGAAGATACAAAAACAAAGTAAAACCAGTTCTGTTCCATTGGAATTGCTCCAATGTGTGCTTAGCGTGTATGAGCATAGGTTTTCAGCTTATAAAGACATGACAGATAAGGTTCAAAGAGTAAACTTCCCCAAAATTATCTTAGTGTCTTGGACAGAATATCGTTTTCAGCAAGAAATAATATGGGTGGCTATGACCTAATGGCTGATCAAAGTTCTTTGGATAATCGCTTATCATAATTATAACCAGCCACTCCACATTATTATATTCAATTAGGAAAATGCATACATTGTTGTCGTGTTAGCTAAACGTAAAAAAAAAACATAAAAAAGCTTCTAAAAAAGTCAGGAGCTAAAAGACGTTCCCGAAGCGGTCCGTTAACTATATTTATCAGCGCCGGGCTTGTAGGCTACAGAACAAAGTTGCCTTGATTGGTACTTAATAATATTCATTGGTTCTGTCAAGGAAATTATCCACCTTCAATGACGAGGACTCCATGGACTATCCATTAAAGCTTCTCAAAAGTCAGGAGCTAAAAGACATTTGCAGAGCGCGGTCGTTGACAGTGTCTTTTAGTGCCGGGCCTTTGGGCTAAAAATCAATGTTGCTTTGATGGTACTTAATATTATTTTTTTGTTCTGTCTAGGAATTTATCCACCTTCAGTGACGAGGATTCCATGAACTAAGATATTCTTGTTGGAGACGACTCCTCTTTTTAGACATATCCTAGTAGGGTTGATTTTCACTAGGTAGTATCATTGATGGGGCTGCATTGGGACTCAGGACAGATGAATATTCTACAAATTTTCTGGGCAAACCCCACAGGTATCTCAACCATGTTGCTATCAAATGTTTACAAGCAACTTCATTTTGGAGCATGTAGGTGGACATTGTGCACAAAGGGGACTGTGGATTCCAGAACTATTCTGTCAAGGAAAGTTACGCAATCAGTTGTATTTTTGTTTTTGCTAAGTTTCTCTTTGTCAGAAATAAGCATTTCTTAGGCTCCATTTGATGCATCAAGTTCCGATTGGACTCATTTCCTTTGTCACTTTTTCCAACTGCTGCTTTGGCTGTCATGATAATTTGTTTTAAGAAAGAAATAAGGAAGAGTTTATGCTTTGTCAAGAAGTGGTGACTATGCTATCACGGGACTGTTAGAGCTCATTTTCATTGTTGATTTAGGAGAAAAAGATCAAACTGAGGCGACCTGGCCGGCAGTGACATTGACGTTTAGAAAGAATGACATTATCATTCAAATTTATGGACCAAAAAAAACCTATCTTTTACTGTGTGAGATTCAACAGTGTTGGTCTCTGAGCTTTCGTATACAGAAATGCATTTATGCCTTTGTTATTGTTATTTTCCTTAACTTGAACTTTTTATTGTGTGCTAAGTCAGTTCTAAAAGGAGGTTTCTATAGGTCTTGCAACGACACTGACAAGGGCATAAAGTGTAGCATACTTTTGATATCTTGATGAATGATCTTTAGACTAGCTATGCACATAAACAAAGGCTGGGCATGAACTATATGTCCCAAAATGCACAAAATGACATTGGGCTAGATGAGGTTTGCACATCTCTAGCTATGTTAAATCTAGTGTGCAACCGTTATCTGCTTTGTGAAGACACGTCAAGGTTCACAGTATCCGAATCAAATAGAGCACTCAGGTTTCATCATCAACATGCTAAGTACGAATTAGTAAAAGCAGGGACATCAAGATTTCAGCACCCACAAGATGCTTGCCTATATATTGTTTCTACTGCCTTAAAGTCGTCAAAGTTTAGACAGGTGACCGACCATAGCTTCACGAGGCCTGCAAAGAGCCACCAAAGGCTCGGATTTGGGTATGTGGGACCTGACCCCTCCTTCATGTCGACCTCTTATTTGCTAACTCTCTCCCATTCAAAAGATTGAATCAAAGCCCCTAGTGCCAGCCCCACAACACGCCTGCCCAAACTAGCCCCTGGACAAGCCCGCTTCCCAGCACCAAATGGAATCAGCTTATACCCGTCACCTCCCACTCTTCCAAATCTCTCAGGCTTGAATTCTGATGAGTCCTCCCACAGCTCAGGGTCCCTGTGAATTTCCCATGAATTGACCAGCAACATGTGGCACGTCAAATCCACAAACTGTGCTATCTTGCAATGATTCATGTGGTAGTAGAAATGGGGCAGGAGGATATAGTCTTGATGTCTCATCTACGACCTTCTGCAAGTAAGTCAGCTTTGGCAAATCTTGCTCTTCCAACAAGCGACCTTGTCCAACAAGTGTATCAATTTCAGTAGACACCTTCCTCGTGGATTCTGGATGATTGAGCGGAAGTGACATTGCCCATTCTATCGCCACTGTCGACGTTTCTGTTGCAGCGGCAAGAATTGTCTGCGTACATGGTGAAGTTAAACATCAAACTAAGTTAACCAAGAAGCAATCTTTACACGATTCGTGCCCACCAAGTTGCATGGTGACCACCACATTCCCCCTTTAGCATGCATGGGAGGCGCGCAACAGAGATGTGCGGGTACTTCCATTTTCTATAAGTATCCATAACTATTCTATCTAGTTATATTGATTTATACTAATTATAAAAAGGGAACACCTTTCTTAAGTGACTCTTCTTTTGGTGTTACATTACTACATTTGCATTCCAAAGAAACTTTTTTAAAAACTGAACGAATGAAAAGATTTAGATGGTAAATAGCTACATGAAGGACATGTTTGGTTCTTAAAATTAAAAATTAATTAAACAATGCAGTTAAAATAAATTCTAAAGGCTAACTTTAATATCATAAAAAGTTATATTGCTAACTTCATTTCTGCATATGCACCGGGTGTGCCATGATAACCGGTGTGTTACATTATTTCCTATTTGCAATGTTGACACTTGGCATAAAAGAAAATTTTTTATGTAACACAAATGATAATGTTTAAATGCTAAATAAATACCGTAAATGAAATGTTTGGTTCCTAAATTTTGAAAATCATTCCAAAAATATATAGTCAAAATACATCTATAAGATCATGGTTGATATTACAAAAATATCGTATTGCTCATAATGATGACACTTGCCATTACAAGGAAATTCTTGAAAAACGAAACAAATCAAAAACTTAAAATAATAAAGAACTACATGGCATGTTTGATTTTCATAATTTGAAATTCATTTTAGAGAAGGTTGATGATAGGCCCTTACATATCATACGTGCTTTTATAGCAAAGTTTATATTATTAATTTTATTTTTAAAATGCACTTAGCACGTACCTCTGTAATTGGTTGGTGTAATGAAAATGTTGGAGAGGTCCAACGTTATCTCTGTTAAAACTGTGTGGTGTTCATACATACACGAGAGCGTGACGCAACTCTTTGTCAACATCTACACAATGCTTTTCGGTTTTCCTATAAAGATCATTGTGTAACTTGTTTATCGAGTAAACATTAGACTGCATCATAATTTCTGCATTTTTCTTCATGATACCAAGTGATAGGAAATCACACACTGATACTTACCAGTATAACAGCCTTAATGGTTTTGTCAGTGAACATATCCGGCTCTGTTTTTTGTAGCAACAGCATAACATCAATCAATGGCTTCTTCCCTCCTTTCTCCCTCCCAATTTTCCTATGCTCGTCGACGAGAAACTGAAGAAACTTGTCCATTTCCTTCTTCAATCTCACCATTTTCCTGTTCACCCACTGAAACACCTGCAAATAATCTGCCAAATTCGAGTTCCCCAGTAGCTCCATTACCTCGCTTAATGTATCCCGAAAGAGTCCAACATCCTTCCTGTAATACCTCTTCCCTGTCACCATCCTCATTGCGATATTAAACACAAGCTCCGTAAACTTAGACTTCAGCTCCACCTTCACCGGCGCTACTTGCTCATCCCTGTAATCCCAAAATAATTGCTTGAGCAACACGTGAACTTCATCTTGCCGAATGCCCGTGAACGTCGCGATACGGCTCTGGGAGAAAAATTCTTGAGTTGTTAACCGCCTGAGGTTTCGCCAGTATTCACCATAGGATGAGAATCCCACTGTGCTGTTGTCGTAGTTGAGGAGTTTCCCGGCGAGTGTTACGGGACGGTTGGCGAATACGATGTTGTTTTTCGTGAAGCACTCTTCGACCGAGGTTGGGGAGGATACTACTAGTACTTTACGGGTGCCTAACCGGAGGTACATGACATGTCCGTATTTTTTGGAGAGTTCGTGAAGAGTTGGCTCTTCGAGCAGATGAGCACACTCTTTCGGTTTGCGGTTTGCCTCAGAACAATTATTTGAAGGAAAAATTCCTTCAAATTTATTAGTAAGAGCATTCAAAGAATCAAGTAAAGAGATCTGTAAACTGAAGTCATATGTAGCATTCCTAAAAGTGCAAGCCATATAAGAGGAGAAGGAAGTGATTCCTTGTCTGCAAGAACATGAAAAAGCAAAGGATACTCTCGAATCATTTCTGGTTATGTCAATCGCTCGAAGAGGAAGTCTTGTATCATTCTTTGGTTGGTAACATATCCAGATATCTTTACCAACTGTCAGCCTTCGGGTAAAAATATGCTTAATGTTCCAGGGTTCTTGCTCGAAAATTAGCTTGTTTCGGTTGGTCCAAATGAGCCATAGGGTTATAATTATAGTATTACGGAGATGGAGTAGCTTTGAGGAATTTGGAATCGACATTACAAGAAAAACCGGCTATACCTACGGTATAGGTAGGTTAGGAGGTCCAAGTAGGGAGTTTTGTGGCATAAGATAGGTCCCAGCGGATTCCTCGTAGGAGTTGCAGAGAACGAATTTTGTTGGGTGATATACCTATATTAATAGAAATAGTCTTAATGGTATACATTTAGAAGGAGTTGCCGTACCAATCTATGATTTTGGCTGGTAAGCAAGCTTCCATAAAGCTATTCCCATCAGATCAGGAGAGGTATGCAAGACTCCTTATTTGTGATGACTTTGATTTTCTTGAAGAATATATAACATGGTACCACTGTACTGTAAAGGAACCTGAAGATTCTGGAGTCCATATGGTGATCATCTAAACCCTGAAGTGACACACAATACCTTTGACTCAAGTAGCTATAGAGCAAGGGAATGTTGAATCAATTTTCTGCTTATTCCATAAAGGAAAGAATTAATTCTGAGACAATAAGTTGTAGGTCCATTGAGTGCAAAACCAGACATTTTGGGGGGATTAACAGGGATCCAGGAGTCTCGCCAGGAGTCTCGCCAATATCGACGTTTAGTCCATTTCCAATCACCAAAAAATGCTCATTTTTAAAACCTTGATGCCTTAGAGAATGTCTTTCTGCCCAAAGGAAGTCGATGGTTTTATGGCGTGAAGGAATTTTTGCTCTTGCAACCTTTAGCCATGAAACTTGCGCTAGAAGACATTTAGGTCGGAGGAGGATGTGGCGTGAAAGATGGATGTTTGGTTATATGCTAAACGGTGTATCGGTGTCCATCAAGGTGCTCTTCTCGGATCACAAATGACGTGAATCATTATAAGCCAAAAAAAACTTTTTTTTTGTTTGAAAACAACTACTTGATTCCTTGGTAGACGAATACGTTGGAGTATTAGCAAGAGAAGTTCAGCATGATGTTAGATTAGGGCA